>CM023361.1:17225041-17408255 GCA_013282895.1 Eriosoma lanigerum
ACGCCGCTTGTGTGTATGCGTAATATCGTCGCGCCGCGCCCCGAACAGACGGACTACGGGGTGACCGGGCAACATACATTTTTAAAAAGTTCTGTCGGGTCGGTCTTTTTAAAAACCATTATTTTTTTTTTTTCTAATTCTCTTTTTTATATACCCCGTGTAAGTACCTATAAACATTACGTTATTACGATTATGTTATACTGGCCCGGGCCGCGCAAACCATATACCAGTGGCGTATTTTAGAGGGAGGGGGTGACGTGGCAATCGCCCCCCACCCACATGGATTTTTCAAAATTCATTATACATTACAATTAATCCGTTGTGAATTTTGAATACGATATATTTTTTTTTTTTATTCAACAATACGTAATATATTGTATCTATATGATCTGACTTATTGATAAACATGCTTTTTTTTTTATCAAACCATTTATATTTTATACTGATAATCAAATTTTTTTAAAAAATCGCACCTGCTATATAGGTACTAAACGCTTCGACGACTCATATATTATTATTATATTCAAATAATTGTATAATTCTATCGTGAACGTGGATATAAATATAAAATTAAGCCCATTATAATTTATATTTACAAGAAATAATAATATTATATGCCTAAGTAGTTAGATCTCGTGTATAGATATAATTCAAATATCTTTTTAATTATATAAAAAACGCATCGCGTTTTTCGTTTAACGCATATACGAACTCAATATGACAAAACAAATACAATTTACAAATACAAATTAATACCTACATGGATATCCAAAGATTAATATTTCTTTTTTATGAACCTATTATAACAATATTATCATAATAATTTTATTGTAGAAAACATAGGGGGAACTGAAACAAATTTTCTGGGGGGGCTACAGGCTAAATACTTGAATCTTAGTAAAATTTTTACATGTTCTTATATAAGAATTTCTTATATACAATTAACTTAATAAATTCAACTTTTCTTGTCATGTTATGAACCTAACGTAATCTATGAAACCTCATATCATATTATCATTATACATAAACATAAGTTAGTATATAAGGAAAACCATGTGAAAAAGTTGTACAGTAGTCAATATACTTAATAGCAATTAATAATATTAATAATACGTTTTATTATCATCTTCAATGTTAATTCCAAAGATCAAAATACAACCGCATTACCACAATATCCATTTTTCTTATACCATGTATTAAAATATAATATTAAGCAGATCAATAGCAGTCATAGGAGCTAACAAATAAAAATAAATTATAAATGAAAAAAAATAATTGATTGTAATTTGTAATATTTTTAATGCCTAAATGTTATTTTATTATGAATTTCTAATAAAAATAATTAAATTAGGCACGAAAAAGTTTTAGTGTCTCCCAAAACCCCAAGCTACCCCCCCCCCCCATTTCAGCCTACGGTTAAATTTAAAGTACGTTACATATAATATCACTTTAAGTTATATAATTCATAGATTCGTTAACATAAAAGTGATTACTTATCTTTTGGAATCAATAACTATATAAGTACCAATGTTATTATTTTTCGAATCTATAAATCCATCCACGTATGTGGATTATCCCCTTAGGTATTTATATTTTATATTGAACGTGCGTTGGAATTTATTTTAAACCATATTCGACCGTTATTATATTAAAAGTTAAAACGATGTGGTATGTACTCTATTATATTATCGTCCTATAAATGATTTATATAAATTTAAATAAAACAAATGGTTTTATCCATCGAATGGATTGAAAATTTTTTTAAACAAACTCTTAGTACCTATACATAATTGTTATAATCACGTACGATCGATAAGTTTCGTAGAAGGTCCGACAAAAAGCGGTGAAAACAATACGAAATATATGGAAAAACTCTATATGTGAAGGTACTCTTATCGCCCTCGGTCGGTTCTCTTTTGTTTTCAATGCGGTCCGCGTAAATCGTCAGCGTTGCCCGATTTTTCGTCGGCGGCGTTAAGAATGGTATTCCCATTAATATTCCTCTCGAGAAACAACAAATAAAAATGTTTTTTTTTAAAGAAATACTCCTCACTGATTAGATCTATGTATAGTATATTATGCTGAAGTTATCGTGTATAGTAGTCTACTGTTTAGTACCGGTTTCGAATTACTTAATTTTTTTCGATTTTCATTTTAAATTAATTTTTCAATTATTTACTATTATCATTTTATTCCAATATTGTTTCCCGGCATCAAAAACGCGTTTAAAAAATTACGCATTATGTGCCACCGATTTTGTCAACATATCAATAATTTATGACCTAACTACTATATTATGTTATTTATTTTTTGAAATACAAATTGTACAACTGTGTTTATTTCATATTTATCATTCGCGAAAACATTCTGTTTTTACTCGATGTCGCGAAACACAATGCACATAATCCAATCTATCAAAATCAATAGATTTATATCCCAAAACTGTGCATATTATAATATATTAAATAATACATTATGTAAATCCTTAGAAGATTTTTTTTAAAAAATTTACATCACGTGACACGTGTCGTATTTCCACTGTTTGTTCAAGGAGATGCCGTATGCGATCGGAATAACACTTACGTCAACGTCGCAAACACTGCATGGCTTCGATGGCACAACGTATGGAAATACAAATATATAAATACACACACATACACACACACACTCGTAAAATTGAAAAGAGAAATAATAATTTATGCCACGTGCCCGCGTGTGTATATATATTGTATTATGTATATTATGCTCGTTTGACCCTTGGAAACGATAACGTAGTAGCTTCAGAGTTCAGTGAAACATTTCACTCAATATGTCACCAAGTTGAAAATGATTATTTATTTTTGGTACACAAGGTCCTTAAGTAGGTTTCCGTATCTACATAATAATATTTTATTACCTATCTCCTATCCCCTATATCCTATATCGAACGATAGAATGGGTATAATATGTAGAAAGTTTCAAACAACAATAAAATATTGTTTGTCAATGTAATAAACATGTCCATAATAAAAAAAAATTATAAAATTCAACGATATTATTGTTTCAGTCTTTGAACTTGGCGTAAAATAATATGAGAATTCGATTTGTTTGTGTACGTAAGTATAACTAAGATAATGTTGTGTGTAACAAGTATAGGTACATTACACTACGCTTATCGACCGCAAAACAAACGAACAATTATAACTAGAACACAAAACGATTCCTTAAGAATGAATGTACAGGTCTCACGGTGTAGACAATAACGCGGTTAGGTCAGCGGATAATTGAAACGAACACACACATATAGAAACACAATATTTTTTGTGCGTGTGCCGTGTAGAGCCAGTAAAAATGAAATGCGTATTATATAATAAAAGAAAATAAATCGAATGTGATGGGATATTGCGTACGCTGCTTATTTTTTAGGGCCAGTAAGCACGTAAACTATAGGGTGTCGAAAAGTCGTAAAAAGTCAAACCGAAACGGAACGCGATCGTGATCCGTATCGTCGTCATCGTTTTTGGGGGCGTCTGGCAAAGACATTTGTCTGTTATATTATTATACTCATACGTATGTCGCGCGTGGTATGCGACGACTGGTTTTATATTTTTTTCGCAATATTTTATAATATTATATAACCATTATATTGCTACTTTTTTTTAAACTTTTTTTTCTGTTTTCCCCATTGTCGCATATAATATTATATACTCGTGGCGCTTTGGCGCTTCGACGCGCCACACGATCGTAACGCAATACACGCAATAACACAGTAGGCACAAAAAAAGTAAAATACGAAAAAAAATAAACACACTCGGGGAATTATTATTATTATAGGTGGGCACTAAACGCACGGATTCACACCGTCAAACGTGACCAAAACGGTGGCAGCAGTTACACGGGAGAATTCATAGTCGCGTAATATTACGAGAACACGACTTGTAAGACGCTTACATAATAATATAATGTTATTACGAAAAACCATTAATTATATCGCAAATGAACATAATACGTTATAGCGAACAGCATTTCTTTCTTCGGTTTAAATGATTATTTTCGTAATAATATATGCCTCATATTACTAAAACGTATCTAATATTATCGTTGTTGCATATTCATAAGCGTAATTTGAGAGAGGCTTGAGGGGATTAGACCGCCCAAAATGTTACTCGGTTTCCAAATTATTTCAATTGTTAAAATGAAAATTAACTCGAGTGCCGGCTGGGTTTTTCTAATAGGAAATAATAGACCCCTTCGAGTTTAAAGCACAAATGGCGCCTACATGCATATTATTACACGACGAGAAAAGATGTAATTTTAGCAAATAATAATTTCGCATTATTTTCACGGTTTTTTTTTTTCTCTTTATAATCGTATTTTAATTGTGAATTTAGTTTATCGTATTAGTTTAGTTGTAATTATTATTTTGCAACAACTATCGTTGGCTGAATGTCTATTATATGTCAAAAGTATGTCCATATTATACTCGATAATGTGATTCTGTGACGAATATTTTGTCGTCGTTTGGAAATTTATACTTCACTCTTTTTTTTCCCACCGTCCGATACAAGCGATTGCACGGCAATATACACACTTATCGATTTGTCAAAATATATATATATATAAATAAATGTAATAAAATAAAATATGTTTCGACCAAATATTATATAACCCCTACCTCTATATGTGTGCGTACACATATAAAATGTATATATATATAAATATGTATGTGTGTATATAAAGTTGGCGTCCGTCCCCTTCGAGGAGCGGTCGTGCGTATGACGATTGATTTCTCTCTTTCGGGTAGAACGTCTTTCCATTTTTTTTTTCTGCGTGTGTGCAGTGTCGTATGGCTGACGATGGGTTATAAGTCATTGCCGAATCGATTCAAGTAAAATATTATAGAAAAACGAATAAATTTTTTACTGTCAAATTGGAAAACAAAATTAGTTAAGATTACGTTCCGCGTTTTTATTATAATTATAATCTATCGATTTCAACAATATCTATCGTCAATGGCATATTATTATGATTACGTTTTATAATCGGATATAAAATCAATCTTCAACGGTTCATATAACATTATTTTGATCACTAAATTTGTATTTATATCATTGTCCTATCGTCGATTTCTGTTCGCAGAGTATATTATTCACTACACCAGTGTTTCCCAACCTATTGGTCGCTTTCAGTAATCTATAATTGCAAGGATGAAATCATACCTAATTTTAATAATAATAATAATTTTCAATAAAATGTAAATTAAACATTAATTAATAATATTATACATTAGTCATATCTAAACGCACAAACGACAATTGGTAGAAAATTAATTTTGTTATCGCGTTATGACAGCCATAATCAATACAAAGCAAATTGTTATTTACTATTTAGTACAAAATAATAAGTCATATTAGCCTAATTTTTAATTAAAAATATTTAATATTATTTTGTATAAACTTATTTATTTTTATGTACCTATCTAGTTAATAAAATTGTAAATATTTTTGAATGTAGGGACTTGTTTTTGAATTGTTTTTGAATATTCAAAAAAAAATCATAGGCAGTCCACACACATGATAAAATTTTGAAACAGATTATTAATATAATAAATTGTATTTACGATTAAGTTTCACTCAGAATCGTATCTTCGAATGCAATGATATTACATTCAAATCTTAATTATAATCAACCACTAATTTCTCCGATGAACGAAGGGACGATGGAGGAACGCCAGGAAATAACTTTCATATTTTTTTCTAAATATTTTACATACTTAATATACAATATTATTAAATAGTTAACATTCGTAAAACTCGATCAAATGGGTATAGATGTCCGCATTACATGAGAGCAATATGTATTTTTCACTTTTTAGTATAATACCTATACCTATATATTATTGTACGCAATATTATAAAAAATTAAAAATAATAAAAACTATCAATTCGAACAGAAATTGCAAATATTTATATTATACTTTATCATAATATTATATATCGATACTTTATGAGTGTAAATATTATTATAATATAAAGTGTACGCCTAATAATAATAATATTGTGTTGACTGTTGATGGATGATGGATATTCGGTGTCCGGTTTTCAATTTATATATATATATATATATTATTATAATTTTATTAGTAGGTCGTGCATATATATATACACATTATAATATATTCGTATGCGCATATAAATAGTATATAATATATCGTTGGTTGGTAAACGCGAAAAGGGGCAGAGAGGGATTTTAATGTGAAAAACGTGTTCGTTTGGGATCAGAAGCTATATTCTTGTTTAGCCAAGCGGTTCACGTTTTACCGCGCACCACCGCTATACAGACCACAGTCCTACGCCTATATTATATTATATTATTATACTAACCGGCATCGGTTCAGGTCGAAATTTCCAAATTTCCATTGCCGCGTGTAATCATTTTGTGCGCAATGCGAATCCGCGGTAGTGGCGTTTGGCGACCGGGATAGAGGTTAACAGTGGCGCGAAAGGGGTAGGTTTTAGGGGTGTGTGCGTGGAGGAGAAGTGAGGAGGGCTCGCGAACCATTCCCCCGGCAACCAACAAAAACATTCAACCCTCTCGGTCTTCCCCTCCCCAAGTCGACGAACCACATCCTCCTACACTGTCGACCCATTAGCCTAAAAAAAGAAAATAATTTTGTCCGTTTTTAGTCCACTATTTCGCTCTTTCTCTCTCTCTCTCTCTCTCTCTCTTTCTCTCTCTCTTTTCTTCCGTTCATTCTAAGCTCTTTGTCTATCTATATATTTGCTGCGACTGCTGCTCGACAAACCATTTTTACTGTGTATTATATTTATACATTTCTGACCCATAAAATATTATATTCTCTCTTGTGTGTCTCTCTTCGCTTCTCAACGTATCCTTTTCTTTTTATCATTATCTCCTCTCTGTCCAACTATTTCCTTCTCTGCGTCTGTTTTCCTCTCATTCAACGGCAATGATGTCGTCATATATATATATATATATTATAACATAATATTATGCATGTACGAGAAGGAGTATGGGTTAATTTAGTTTACTGTGCAGCAGGCCGTGGTGACTGTGGAGGGGAGGGGGTGGGTGAGTTTAAACTTGAACGCCCGTTAAAAGCATTTCGCTGTGAATGGGAGAGAATGTAAAAAATAACAAAAATAAATTAACGTTATAATATAAACCCCGCGGCATTTACAATTCGTCGCGGTTTGTCGTATACATGCACATAATGGAAGAACATTGTCATGCCACCGCCGCCACAACCAATTTGCGAGACTAAAAATAATTGATTTCCCCATAACTTATGCGCGTCGCCCAAAGTTTTGTTGCGTATAAATAAAATGATTAAGTATTATTAAATACTTAACTTCGTAACAATATGTTATATTTAATATTTTTATTGATTCAGTTCATTTTAATAGTTAAAAATTAATTATTTAAACCATTTTAAAATACACAATATTTATTTAATAAATACCAAATTTCGAGTAGAAGCTTTATCCAAAGCATACTTTTGTGATAGTTATTAACCTAACATAAAATACATATAGTTATACAATAATTAGTGGTACCTACATCAATTAATTTTAGTTATTTCTATTTCAACAAATGTACAAATAAACCAAATTTATACAGGATAAAATATTGAAATCGTAATGTATTATAATTAATCAAATAGTGTATACAAATAAAAATTAACTCCGACAATAGTCATATGTTTATTAACGTTCTAAAAAGCAGTTATAGTGTAGTAGACTTAAAAAATGATATTTAGCTAAAAAAATAAATAAATAATAATGTTACAATATAGGTGTGTAATATGTATTAAGATTTAAGAGTATACAATAAATTAATTTCTTAAATATGAACATAAATTCTTAAGCTCTTAAATTATTATATACGTATCTTTATATAAGTATTTATACTAATCAGTATTATACTAATTAAAATGTCTAAGTAAATTTAATGTGCTTTTCAAATAAACTATGTGATAATCCAATTATAATAAAAGTAATGTTCGTATACCTCGTAAACGGTGGGAAAATATTTTCGCCTCAGTTCAGCGACAAAATCTTTTGAAGTCGGGGCCATTGTCAATTATAAATTAATTGACCTTTTCCTGGAATAATGTTTTAATTAATATGGCCCAACCAACAAAACTCCTGACGACCCCTTTACCAAAAGATGATATCACATATTGGCATATTAGTAGTTCATCCTTTACATTTATACACGTGCAAAATGTAAATTGTAAACATACGGAAATGACAAGTAAATTTAATACTTATTAAAGTTAGGCATTTAGTAGTAACTATATGAACATAATTCATATAGTACAGTCTGCTTTATATTTAAATGAAAAATAATAAAGTTTATAAAATCAAAAAAGGAATAAAATAATCTGTATTGTCGTAAAAAACTACTTACCTATAGAAGTGTTTTAAATTTTAACTGCATTAAATTCCAAGAAAATCGCAAATGCTCTATTTTTTTTATATTAATGTCGTAATTGCCTCTACAAACGAAACATTTGCAAAAACGATTTTTATCAACTAAACCAATTTTAGTATTTGCTACATATACATTATTTGCCTCGTCTTTGACTCTGAAAAAACCCAAAGAATATTCGGTATTTTAAATAGTTTACACTTACTGTATTTAACGTTTTAGAAGATTTGCAAAGAAAATATTTTTTTTTGAATAATAATAATATATTAAACATTATTATAGAACATTATATTTTTATTTCCAAGAAGTTTTTATGTTATTTAACTGTAAATTACTGCATTTATGTTTTTTTTACTCATAATCGTATTCAAATACCATTTTAAGTTAATATTTCGAAAATAAATTTCATTTTCAAACATAATTTGTAAGAAAAAATACATTTTATGTAAAAATAACATTTTTAAATTCAAATATATATATATATATATATATATATATAATATATATAATATAACACTATAACTATTATATAAATGTAACTTCGAATTGTATGAAAATTTAAATCACATTTTATAAATATTTAATTTTCGTAAATCTCACACAAATATAATTTTCATTTATATAAAAAACCCTTAACGTGACTAATGTAGCTATATAGATACATAAATACATTTAATATTTAACCGGAAACGTTATTTGATTTTTGTGACGATATTAGGTATTTACAATATATACCATATACGTCATAAAAATGAAATTTATTTTTGTCAAAATATCTATAATAATATTTTAATAACAATACTAAAGAATAAAATAATATTTTTCTTAAAGTTCACCTTTTCAGACAATATATATATTTATCAAAATTTTAAATTTATATTAACCTCGTTTTCTCATTAAAAGCTGGTATATGAAGCCTATATCTATGTTCATCGTTAATATAATAATATATTTAATTAATAATAAATTACGTTATTGAAATATAATAATATCTTATCAATCAATAGTAAAATAAAACTTAATAAAATACAATTTTTAATGCTAAAAAATAAGGTGTTTATAATTAGATACAATTATTTATATGTAATATACAATATTATTTTCTTTTATCCAATTGTATAATAATAATTTATACATATATTAGATTACTACTAGTTTTTAATACATTCTGTTAGAATTGTATATAAAAAATAATATTATGTAAGTTTATAATAAATCTGAAATATTTAGTATCGAACTACTTAAAAAAATATATTCTACACCTATTATATAAAATATTATTTATATTATACTTTACATAATTTTATTCACTTTAATTTTACTAATTTTACATATCAAAATTATAGTACGAAAATTATAATGACATAAATATTATCATATTTTTTTATGGACAAATAATCACATAATTACTAATCAAAGTTATTACTATAAAGACTATTATTAAAATACCTATCATAATATAAATCCATATAATTCTGACATATGTCAAGATTTAAAGACATTCATAAATTTTTCTTTTCTTGTTTTTGTTAATTAATATTTTGAGGGTATGCATTATGCTGTAAATATAAATAGTATTATCATACTCATTTAGCGAAAAATAAATTTATAGATCGAAATAATACATATTTTCAATTAACACAAATATTAAAAATTAAACCTTGTGCTAGTAAAGTAACATGATACTGATAAATTAATATCCTTGTAATAATGATGCATTTAGGTACTTATGTTTAATTAATTATAATTACTTAACTTATTTATTCAATTTTATTATCATTTTCTTTAAGTTTCGTCTATCCGATGTCGATGTTTTATTGAACCATTTGCACTAAATAATATTAAATTGAACCTAATGAATTAATTAATAGTTAGAGAAAAATTTAATTAATTTCACATATATGCGGTCCAGATAATTAGTGGACTTAATTGTAAAATTGAACATTTTTATATAAATGAGAATAGGTAAATAAGTTAATTCATCCCTAAAATATATTATTTACTATGCTTGTTTGAGCATATTAGTTTTCAGTATGCTAAATAATAATACAATAATTTAATTTATACAAAACTATAGGAAGTTTCAATTTTTTAAGTAAGTATTCAATGTGTTGTATCGCATATTTACTAATATATTATAACTTATAATTTATCAACGATATAATAAATAATATTAAAAGTATATGGGACTGTATTTTATACAAATAATTCTATTAAAAAATAGATAATAATTTAAAAAATAAACTATTTGTATAGTCGTAATAACGTAACGTGCACATAGAAACCAACCTGTACAGGTGTGATAATGTGAAAAAAAAATTTATTTTTTCAATTTTCTAGTTAATTCGTTGACCCTATTATATTTTCTATTTGGAATATTGACAAAAGTCTATTTCGTACATTATTCTCAGTTAGTCAGTTATACTTATAAGTTATAACAATAAATAGTTTGTCAGAAGTTTTACTGAACTATACTAGTAAATGTGAACGCTTATATTAGTAAATTATAATTAATTATTTTCAATTTAATATGTCCAATAAATGCATAGTTTTGAACGTTAATTTCTCCAAAAGATTTTAATCAATAATTATTATAAATGTAAATGTATTTAAAAAAAAAGTTCTAGGTTTATTTTACAATTCCAGCAAAAAAAAATGTTGCGTTTATAAACATTATAATATTTTAATATGTTAAATTGTATAGGTGTACTTCGCAAAAAATGAAATAAACTTCCAAAACACTATAAAAGGTTATTATTATATTATTTTTATGTCACTCATTTCTTGAAACTCGCGAGTCGCACGTCGTTCATTAATCAATTTTGAAATTTATACTGGAACCGATTGCGCCAGACACCAATCTAATATAACACTTTTGACAATAATATAGGAAAGTGTAGGTGTGTAATAGAAAGTTATAAATAGGGAGAGAATTATGAACCAATGGGCTATACGTACAAGCATAAATTAGGCACTTGGTAGTTGGTAGACACGCTTGATTGTTCACAAATTGAAAAGTCTTATAACTTATAATAAGTCACTCGGTAAATTAAGCGAGTAATAATTTTGGTAAATTCATGATTTATTATAAAAGTAAAAATTTAATATTACTTATACCTATATAATTTATAATATATGTATCTATTTAATATTTTATCAATTAAGTAAACATTTAAACAAAATATTTTCCACGTCGTGTTAATATTTCATTTTTCAAATAAACATCAATTGTATTCATTTTATTATTGTTGTATAGGTAACTGTTATTATTGAATTAATAACAATACAACTATTACATCACAATATTACGATTTTAGAACTTTAAAAATTACAACTTTTCAAAGTTCTTATGTATTTTATATATATATTTATATTTATGATATTTTATTAAAAATACAAACAAACAAAATTAAGAAGAAGAATTTAAAATATTTATTCGTTATAATTATGTACAACATTAAATATTTAAAATTTCATAAATTTCGAAACTACATAATAATATTGTACATTATATTATTAAATAATAATTATATCATCGAAAATAAAAGTATAGACACATATAATATATGACTATAACATAACGTCAAAAAATAGATTTATAATCATGTTCATGATGATATATTGGTACATTATTATAATATATTTTAATTAAATCTATGTAACATTATTGTATTTTTTTAATTTGTTTAAAGTTCTATTTGTTAATGTAAAACCTGAAGAAATAAATGTAAAAATATAATATCAAGTGGTTGAACATAAAAACAAAGTATATTTTCCCGTATTCAAAACCACTTCATCCATTTAATGACGTTTACTTATTTTCAAAGAGACAATTTTTTTATATTCAATAATATAATAGCGTATAATGCATTAGTATTTAATATATTTTATTGCAATTGTAATGCATTTGAACATAATATCCAAAACATTTACAAATAAACATATTTTTATTCCTTATACTAAATTGTTTAGTTTTATATATAAAAGGCAAATCACGTGTATAAACAGTTGAAGAAATTCACTTAGGTACACATAAATGAACAACGTTACAGATAAAATGTATTAAGAGCGAGTATTTTATATTTTGTATCTCTCATCAAATGTCTAAAACTCTAAAAAAACATATTGTTTAAAAAAGTTTTTAAACTGATCCGTTTATAATATTAAACAACGTACAACGATAAATATAATTCAAAACAATTTACAATTTAAATTGCGTTTATACATTTTGATCACAACTTTTGATCGTTTATATACCTATACCTAATTAAAAGTTTACCATAGAAATTTTAAGCGCAGTAAGATCGTATATCATTTCCATAGTCCTATCTTTAACAAAACGTATTTTTATTCGTTCTTCAACCATTTTAATTCAAATTATTTTGCTTCACTGATCTTTACGTAAATTAGATAATTTATAATAATAATTTTATTATTATATTAAAAAAAACTTCTTTGTTTCCTGCAGCACATCGTTATTATATTTTGTACCGATTTGCATTTCACTATAAGAAAAACTTGTGTAAAACGTGTGGAGTATACATACTTATTTAGTTTTGGTACTCCACCGAAAAACACCATCTCATTATTATTCCGCTATGATTTTGTATACGAGTATAATATAATATTATACTTGCTGTATAATGTATTTTTTTATTTATTTTTTATTAGATAAAAAATACAGTTGTATAATATAATATTTTTATATAAATGTTGTATTAAAATTAATTAAATAAATATATTTAATGTTTTTACACGATAACTTCAAGATAATATTTAAAATCTTTCTAACTTTTTTCGTAAAAAATAAATTGTGAAACCTAATAAAAATTATTTATTCACTGGGTTTCTATAATATAATTTATTAAATTATTATATGAACACAAATCAATTCATATGTGTTATTATATATACCTAATGTAGGTAATTAATTGTTATTATTATATTTCAATTTCAATTAATTTAATTAACTCTCTTTAAATGGATATATAAGATGTGTATACTGTAGGAATGTAATAATTATTAATTTACGCTATTACAATTTGTATTAATTTACAAATGTACACAAATTTTAATGTGTGTCTTATATAATTAATAAAATGGTATCAACAATATAATTATTATTATAGATATTGTTGACAATTGTACTGTTATCATTATATCTCAATTTTTTAGGTATATTCATTCAGCAAAATTTTATAAAAACAAAACATTTTATTCTTTTTATGTATTTATTTAATTAATTAAGCCAGTTGGATCTTAACTGACATAAAATTGATGTATTGCTATTTCCTTCAAAGATAATTATATAATAATTTTAATATTATAATAATGCATACGAAGTCGAGACAATCGATATTAGGTATATATAATATAGTTAGAATATATGAATAATGAATATATCACAAATAAAACATATAAAATTAAAATACTCATTTTAGATATAATAAATTTGACCTATTATTATTACTTTATTATAATTTATATTTACGACTTAAGGAGTAATAACGTAAACGAAATGTCATTTTAGTTGTCTATAATGTTACCAAATACCTGCAATTATGCAATTAATTCTTAATAAGTAGTATTAATTAAATACAATATTATAATTATAATACATAGATATAATAATATTGGATGTAAGTAGAACGTATAACATTTAAAATTTCAATTTTCGATTGGAGATAATTTTGCTGCGGTTATTGATTTATATATACATTATCTCGCAAATAAAATAAGTTTTATGGATCACATTGATATGAGAGTGTCGCGGGTAAAATATACAGTTATAACTATATAATGTCATAACTGTTTTTTTTCCCCGACACCACGGACGGAAATAACACGAATAAACGATATGAAAAAACATCGTAAAAAACGCAACTGGATAAGACGAAAACGGACTCGAACAAAATACATATATTATTATCATTATTATTGCGCATATCGTTATAATATATGAACGGACAACCGTGGAACGAATAATAATAATAACGCATGCGTTTCTCGGCGTCGTTTTTAAAACACAAGGCATTCGGCCAACCGCAAAACAATACCGTCTTACCGCCCGACGCTGCGGTTGTGGGCGGTGCGCACATAACCGGCTCGCTCTTCACCCCTTCACCTCCCGCACGGATCTTGTCAGCTGAAAAGTACAAATTATTCGAAAACAAACTGTACGCGCACCCCTTTTTGTCACGACGAAAAATTATAACGTATCACGACGGTTCTGCGACAGCGCGATATTGTAATATTATAATTTTTTTTTTATATATAATATACAAATTTAAAAATATATTATTATAAGTTATAATATAATACGTACAACACCCATATCGCTTCTCGTACAGGCGTATTAATTGTACAATAATACAATAACATATCTGGGAGAATATAAAAAAAAATTTTTTAAAAAATCTTTACGACTTTTGTGACCGTATTATTAATTATACCATCTATACCGGATTTGTTATACATATGTATATATATATATACGTTTCGCAAGGTTATAATATTATTGCGTGTATATAGTCGGGTTTTATTATTATTATTATCATTTTTTTTTTTTTTATGTTAAAGAGGAGCCACACGACCCATCCTGCTGCAGGTATGGATGGCGGTGACGGTGAGTGGGATAACTCTGCTGCCGAGTTTGAATGCCGCCGCGCCGCTGCAATCGATCCGACGACGTCCCTGCCCGCGCGAACTTTCCCCGTGACGCGACTGCACCGCCGGATCGCGCGAGCGCGCCATCGCTCGGAAAATTTCTCCGCACGGCGCCGCGCCGACAACCTGTACCGGGCCCGTTCTATACCACAGCCACCGCCCCGCAAACCGCCCCTCCTCACCACAACGCACAACCGTTCAGCCGACATCCGCGTTAATGAAAATGTCAATTTTTAATTAATATTTTATAAGCAAATTTCCAGAGCGTGTTTGTACCGTCTTGAAACGCGCGTCCGCGCTGTCAGCTCTATCTTATTGTATAATATATATTGTTTTTTTATAAACGCTCGCTCGGATGTTGGTCGTTCGCCTATAACCTTTCGGCGCGAAATATGGAGTGTCATCGAAGAGATTTACAAACTCTAAACCGAAATCGTTTCTTGTTTTTGTATAATATCTCACACGTCTTTCCCGGACCGTTATAGTATATAAACTCACCTGGTCATAAGTGTTTCGGCTTTTTTTCTCGTTGCCGAATAAACGACGGGACTCGATACTGTTCCCGGGAAAATATTCTAGTCGAGCGCATCCATTTATAATGCGATAAAATTGGATAATTGTTTTCTTGCCGCTGTGTTTTAATGAACAGTTTGTCATCCCATCGCATATTCGCGGGGACTCGCTATTCTGTTTTCGCTAATTTACGGTTAATGGTCGACTTTTCGCGCGTAAAATATGTGTAGTATATTGATTTTCGATAGAATAATCGTTATAATATAGGAATCACGCGACTTATACTTTAATTACTAATACTTTATAATATTATGATGATTTATAGTGTCGTCGAATAGCTTTTCAATTTTAATTCTGATACCTATATTTATTCTGCATTGATCATGTCATCTTTATCTAAATATCTTACATATATTTTAAACTATAATTACGTTATTATATCGGTAACTTCAGGTACCTATAATATTCTATACCATACTACCATAGGTACCAATCTGTAACAAACTGGTAATAAACCCAAAATTATTATTAACGACTACAATAGGTATATATAGATACACAATAGGTATACAATTTTCACCGTGATTGCTGTTTTCTTTCCATCTGGTTTAATAGTAATTAACAAAAAAATGATTTAATTGGTTATTAAAAATCATTTAGATTTATCATCTTTTTATACATTTCGTCGTATATCAATCCACATATAGTACCGCTGAGCTTTAACCCATTTTATTTGTTATATCAATGTTTAGTTATTTTTCGTGTGAACAATACAGTGAAAACAAGACCATTGTTTTTATCCAGACGACCAGACATTTATATATATATATATATATATTTTCTAAGAAGAAAATGAGAATTGCTTTTAATACGCTTGCGTTCATAAATATTTACCGAATGTACGCATAACATACACAAAAGCGTACATACACACACGCGCACACTCGAAAAACGTAGGTATATATACTAGCGCTACAGAAATTACCTCTTCAAACTAGTATAGAATAAAAAATAACTGTGTACATAGAATTCCAAAACACTTTCATTTATTGAGTTTACATAATATTATATACAAGTACTCAAATACAGGAAAAACCTAATAGATTTTTTCCACACAAATATTTATCGACAATTTTTTAGAGAATCGGTTTTGTACGTTTAAAAAGTAACAATAAATGCATTGAGTTAACGATTATTTGTTCTTTGTAAATTAGTGTTGAAATACCTATGATATAATTATATAATATCAGTTATTATATAATTATTATGTTAAAGTGTATAAAAAAAGAATAATTGAAGTTTAAACTTGTTAATTCTCTTATAAAGTTCATCATGGATTTTTTTTTACTTTCACATGGTAATTATCCCTTTTGTAATGATAAAAAATCCATCATCATATGTTGCGCACATAATAAACAGTTAGGTACTTAACAAAGTGACACCGATCCAAAACAAACTCTCATAATAGTTTTTTAGTCATTTTAAAAACATCCAGTTTGTCTTATCAGTTTTAATTTATATACGTAATATATAACGTTAATAGTATAACATTTAAATATATAAGTAGGTATTATTATTTAAATTAAGTTTGAATAACTATCATATTAATTACAACAATAATAGTTATTGCGTATTTACATTTTAATATACATAATTATTAATTATTATACTCAATGTATTGAATATGCAACTAATAATCAAAAAATCTCGTTCACAGTATGTTTCTAATAATTCGATATAATATGCTCAGAGAATTAGTTATTTTAAATTAAGTTTATGGTAATTGGTAAATTTATCATAGCATACAAATGTGTAAACACTTTTTCTTGTTTCAATTTCAACCCTCATAAAAAATTTATAATTGTTATACTATAATATTTTATATATTTTTTTATCAATTCGGCTAAAAACGATTTTCTGATATGCTGTGTAACCTAGAAAATGTGTTACGTCTTTATTTATATTCAGTTGTATACCTAATATTGATATTTGGACTTGGTTAAATAACTATATAATCATCCGAATATTATACCGTCTGAATTAAATCTACATTATATTTTTATAAATCTATATACAATAGTAAATTGTTCAAATGAGAAGTACGACGTTTTTAAACTTTCGTATAAACTATTATTACATGTTTCATTTCTAAATAGATGTTCGTATGGCATAATAACGTATGATAACAGTTACGCGTCTTAACGTTTTTATGACCGTTTCAAACGTGCGTAAAGCGACAAGCGTAAGTTTATGATCAATTGTCGATAACTATAGAAACTTGATTGTTCTATACAATAATTTAAGTACAGCCATGTCGTCGTACATACTGTAATATATTAACACAAAATATATACACTTTACGCTCAATCCAGTGGTGCACTTAGACATTTCCCGCCCTGGGGCAAAATTATATAACCCCTCCCCTCTGAATATATAATAACATATATATATATCATAAAATATTTACCGCCCCTAAAATTTTGCTACCCAGAACATTTGCCCCATTCACCCCTCTTAAATGCATCACTGGATCTATCTTATAAATCGTAAAACATTCGATATTATCATATTTATATATACCAAATAAGATATCGAAATTATTCGCTAAGTGAAACAAAACATGTAGGTACAATTATGTGGTTTTATTAAAAATAATAATATTCGTATTCAGTATACGAAACACTAGTAGGTAGATATAATACTGAAAGCACCCTCCTATATTTTATATAATTATACTATCGCCATCACTTACGTTTGTGTTTTACATACAAGTACTTATATTATGTCATAAACTCATAACTTAAAAGCGCCTATAAAAGGATATAGATATAAATATTTTTTTTATATATATATATATATATAAAGCTAAGCTAACATGTAGCTTAAAAGTACCCTTATAAAGTGCAACGCTGTCATTATCAGCTGTGATTAAGATACCTAAAAAAAATACTTTTTGAAAATGACCAAGTTAAAACAAATTTTATAGTCCAAATAATTATAATTCATTGAATGAAATATATTTATTTTATTAAGAATAATAAAATATGTTGGTAAATATACATTATAAATATCATGGAATTCAAATGATGTATACACCAATTTAATAAGACACTTATTTTTTACGCTTTAAAGTTTAAACCGAAAATTAATTATAATTTTTTTTTTCGACAACAATAGAATTTATGCTTACGTTTTACTAGTCAAACTAGTGAAGTGACTAACAAATAGAATTGTTTATTTGTATTAGCAAAGATAATCTTATAATTTATTCTATAGAAATCATGATTTTGCCAAATTGAGAAAAACTATTAAATTTACATAATGCACTATTTTTATAGAACCGAAAATTTATGTTCGTTATATTATGCAGTCTCAATTGGCTAGAGCACTCACACGCAAATTAAATTTTTAAAAAAAAACAGTACATAAAATTGTGCATAGGAATTTTTTTTACAATTAATTTTGAAATTTTGGCAAATATGTTATATAGGTAATATTGAATTTTTTGTGCTAATTAATAACAGTAACAAAAAATGTTTACACGACAAAGGCCTTTCAAGATTTTTTTCGATTTCACAACCACTCGATCCCGAGCTTGCTTATACAGTTATACGAACTAAACAATGTAAAAGTTTTATAGGAAACAATGAAAATAATGAGTGCTACATGCGTTTTGGTCCACTCCATATCGTGTATCGCATATAGATCATAAAAGATTGTACACACTTGGCACAGGCATTAAATTGTTTAAATCATTTGTTTATTATGCTTTTATTACAGTGATCAAAATGTAAAACTATTCGCAAACAACTAACGTATACGTATAACACTACACGTGTGAGTAAATATTATGTGTTATTATTTTAATTTTCTCTTCTATAACAATACGATTTTATTCATATTTTCCTCTTCTTCGTTTAGGTATACCTATTATATATATTTTACTAACTTGTGCAAATATTATATTATGTACATTGTATACAGAATTCAAACAAATCAGAATTTCATTAACAAAAAAAAAATTGAAATTATTTAATAGATAAACATATTAATTATGACATCCTTTATTTACCTGTGAGTCATCACTTATGACTAATCTCCATTATGTTTGCCACGCATAATATACTTATAATAGTTATCAGTTGGTATTTTAATTCATTGTCATAATATGCGTAGTCCAATAATTTATTCGTTAATTGGGTGAGGTATAAGGGAAAGCCTAAAGAAATTGTATAAATATAATCTGTTCGCTCATTTTTTTCTTCAAAATTATATCACACCATATACCATCCTAGAACACTATTAATAGTTGTCTATACAAAATATAAAGAATCAAGATTTTTTAAACCTCATGAAAAAACACTTGAAACGTCAATTACTATGTAAAACCCGAAAATTTTTTATATAGAGATAACAAATGTAGGTATTAAGTACATTATATAACTATATAAATGATAATATTTTAAACTTTAATACCTACTCGTTATATATATTGAAGTCGTTTAATATTTAAACGTATTCTGCCAAATCAAACATTATCAAATGTCATAATATTAATAACAATAAAATGTAATATGTTATGAACTCATCTACATTTAATAAGAAAATATTATAATTATAGCAAACAACAAAACAAAACTTTGCACTGTTGTATATCATCTAAATCGCTGACTTTTTTTCGACAACAAAATTATTATACAAAACGAGTAGGAATAAAGAGGCGTCAGTAACGACGCTTATCGAAAAGTCACAATCTCTATCTCATTGTATGTGTATAGTACACGTTCCATCAGAAATTCTGTTAATTTGTTTACATAATTGTTGTTTTTACAGTAATATATAGGTACGAATGCCTGACGAATTCTTTATTTTCGTACCTTTTATCATGATTTATCTATTTATAAAAATAAATAAGTAACATGTAAGTACCAAGGCCATATTCAGGGGGGTTCCGTGTTTAACCGCCCCCCCCCCAGAAAATTTGACGACATATTAAATGATTTATATTTAAAGATACAAAAAAATTTTCATTAAAATATACATATTTAAAATCTTCATAAAAACCCTTCTGAAAATTAATGCTGAATACGACAATGGTATATGAGTACAAACAATTTAATTAAAAACTATAAAAATCGTTCAATAGACTCGTTATAAAAAATAATGCATAAAAACATAAAATATAATAAAATTATTAAAAAAAAAGAAATTATTTTGTTTAAAAATCAAATATATACTTAATATCCTTATAAAAATACTATATTATTTGTAATTGTGATGATTTTGGAAATATTCCAATGTCTTATTTATAATCTTAATTTACTTAAAAATCTTGAGTTAAAATTATAATTTAATATTTACAAATAAAATAAATTACATTATAATTATCTTTAAAATTTATTATTATTTATTGTGCCAAATATATGCTTAAAAACCTCTCTTTTATGAAATTCTCATCATTGCTATTACCTATATGTAGTCGTACAAATAACTAAATGTATATTTATGGTCTAGTAATCGTTGTGAAAACAGTTCGTAAAATTATGTACTTCATAAAATAGCCGTATTTGAAATAAACAAATTACGATTAATATGATAAGGGTAGTAAAAATTGTTCGATATATTTAAAACCACGCGTAAAATATTTTTTAATAAAACGACGATGGCGTATGTGCATTGTAAAATTTTCCGGACAAAAGGGCATGAGTTCTTACGAGGCTCATAAAAAATAATGTCAACAGTTTATTTGAAAATAATAAAAAAATAAATACAATAATGACACGTTATATTTATATATATTGATAATGTAATACTATGAATTTATAATTAATTTAATATAATAAGTCTAAATGTGACGACCTTTGGACTATTCATCTATGAGTCAAATATAAACTTAAAACAAATAAAAATACAATTTAGCAATAATTGTATTATATTATAATGTTTATAACAGTTGTACTTATATTATCGTTTTATCCAGTTGGTTTTTTTTTTACAATTTTTCTCGTTTAACAATAATTTATGCGTTACAATACAATATGTATTTTAATTATTATTTTAAGTCCTATTCGTCCTATATGTATAATAATTATGAAATTATTATTAATATCGATTTTAACCGTTTGGGAAAAAATAAACCATTATTAACCGCTATCCGCGTGTGTTCAAACAAAATGCAACTTAAGTAAAAAAAAAAATAAAAAAAAATAAATAAAAGCTCCACGTCAAAAAGGTCCAGGATTAATGAAGCGACCTCGGAAAAGCATTAAAAAAAAAAAAGTCAGGATATAAATTTTAGGTTTTTGCGTGTGCGGTATTCGTGAAACCATTCATTATTTTACAGAATCGCCGAATACACGTATATATATATATATATAATATAATAAACACGCCGTAGAACTCTCACAATGGGTTTCGGACAGACATTTTAGGGGTTGTTCAAGGGTCACCACCACCGATACCGCGGTGAGCGCCGATAGCCGTTAACTATGTTAGTTTTTGCTAATAGGATGGCCAAGAGAATGGTAAATAATTGGCTTGCGTGTGTATGTGTGTTTAATCTCTCCCCTTTTGCTCCCACACAGACACACGCAAATATATATATAATATGACCATATATCGTCGGCGTGAGACGCGATTTACAAATAATATATAATATAATGTGTCGTCGGGAAAAACGGATTAGTCGCCGCGACGTTTAATGATTATACGACGATTAACCGCCGACTGAAAACGACCCAAATATTTGTATACGCCGTATACAGGGTGAAATCACGAGGATTCGACAATTTTGTACCCTGTATATATATATATATACACGGCGGCTAGATTATATTCATACGAAACCAACACGAATATAAATGATTCTATATGTGGACCGAGGGTGCGGAAATAACGGTTTTCCTGTGGTTGCGGTTCGGAAGTATTATATTGTCACGTGGCTATTGGTAGCAATATTCTCACCCATAATCACTCGGACCGTTTCTTCGCCAAATATATGATACCGAGCACATGGTCAAATATGTTTAAGAGAAGGAAGACAGCGACAGAGACAGAATTGGATCCGTCTTACACATTTCCTTTTTGCCGGTCGACAATATAATATATATTGTTTAGGTATCAGGTATACGGGTATATTATTCTAGCGGTATGTGTAGGTTTAAAAACGGTTTTTTTTTTTTTTTTTGCGATTTTGTGTTTCTCAGAATTTCAACTTAACGAGTGTGTGCGCGCGTGTTATGGTCTCCACCAGAATAATACAAATAGAACAGTTTTTTTTCGTTCTAAATTTCTGTATTCTGTACCCATATCACTTGCTGTCATTAACTCTATACAAACTAATAATATATAGGAAATTTGTATTCATCGATTCCCTGGCTGTACACAGGTCGCCGCCGATTACTTACCATTTGACCATCCAGGTATTCAGCTTGAGAATAGTTTATATAGTTAATACTATTATAACCACACCTACTGTCAAATAGTAAATAACATAAATCATCGTGGTATAAACGAAACAAGCGTTAGGTTACCTCGATATTGTCAGTATATCGAAGGGACAGGTAAAGGATAAATAATATAATAATACGACATATTATTATAGTATTACAGTAAATATAATATCCAACAAGTTACAGTTAACAATATCGTTAACACAACACTCAGACGTTAGTAATAATACTATCTATATAAAATAAATAAAATTAGCAGTTTTACAGCCTCTTTTAACACATTTAACGACTTTCTCTATTACCTGACTTGTAAGTGGTAACAGTCATCACATATGTCAAGGGGTCGAAGATGGTTAACCGAATGATTAGGCTATTTATTAAAATAAGATATGAGATCAACATAATTTTTTTTATAAGAATGAAAATTATAAACCATGTGTAGTTTCATAATTACAAGTTATAATAGTAGGTATTATTGAAAATATTTGTAAGTAGGTAATTACTATATTATAATATTTTATTAATCGACATGTATAAAATTATTTATTTAAATAGCCAAATAAGTACACTGTACTCACGAACAAAGTTAATACATAATTTCCTACATTTGTAGTTTTTTAAATTTAATCAACACTATAAAAATTCGATATTCTTTATATCCGTATACCAATATACCTGTATTATTTAAACACATTTATACGAATTATTTTATTTATATTATACATAAACAGCATTAGTGATTTATTTTTTTTTATTCTCGAAACTTTTTCAATGTAAATTTGTATATACAAATACTTTTTTGGCCGCTTACTTTGTGTGAACACTAATAAAAAGCAAATAAAGACCGAATGGTTCAAAATTAAATATGTAAAAATAATATTTTTCATCTTAGTTTTTTAATCGTTCATGAAATAAATTTCGACAACCTTAAGTTTATATTATGTTATGTACATGGGTCAGTGTTGTTAATCGTTATATTAGTTATATAATTAAAATTTTTATATGTACCTATTATTTATAAAGTGTTTAGATATTCTTTAATATACTTGAATACGATATAATATTGAAAATCTGTTATACGTTTACATATTTACTCTAATGTGGCCACACCGGTAACATTTTTGACCCCAGTCCACCTCTGCGTATATATAGTATCGTTAGGTATGTTTTTTTTAATTTAGTAATTTTACTGTTTTAGTTTAATTGATTTCCGTCGGCATTAGCAAACGATAGTCGTTTGATAATATTTACGATACTACATTAGGTATTACGCTTAAAATATTACGCGCGGTGATGTATAATAGCGATCGCGAGACGAAGAAAAAATATTTATCTCCCCTGCGCAGCGGCCTCAGTGCGGAGTTACGCCCGCGTTTGAATTGACGACGGCAGCCACCGCACAAGTGCGAGAGGAGGACAGTAAACACGATCAATAGCCCATTAACAACCTTCAAACTTTAGTAACGATAGGCTGCATAAAGTTAGGCTTACGACGCACGATCGCACACAATGGCTTCCGTTGCACATCGCCAGAGACGGCATAATAATAACTTAATAGTTATTATAACAATATAATATAATACTATTAATAGTATGTAAAATCTATGAAATAATATAATAATATACCTAATGTTTTATCGTGTTTAAAACGAGACAAAATTATTATTATTATGCTCATCTTTTTAATATAAAATATTATTTTTAAAAAACGTGTGTTATTCGATTAAAAATAATTATTACGTGCACTTAGATCATTTACTCTTAAACATCTGCTGTATTGTGCAATGCTGGTTTGAAAAAAAAAAACGAGTTAAAAATATATAATACATTTTTTCCGTATACCTGTCGACTTTGCGAATGACGAGTTACTTTTAAGTGTTATATTTCATATTATTAAAAATTAAATATAATAGTACTTATATATAAAATACTTATATATATACATATATATATTCTACTTAAATTAAAAATCATTTTTTATTTCATTATTATTTTGTACTTATATACTCTATTTTAAGACGTTATCAATATTTTGTCACGCGTGTTAATTAAAAATATATAATAACAAACAACCTTAACTTGACTTAATTTAAAAATACAACATTTACTTTTTTAACTATATTAATTTGAAGTTTTTTTCTAATAAACTTAATTAACCAAGTTATAAAATATAGTTTCTTGAGCAGCATTGGTTTTATGTTCATATCGCATAATAATTATTATTATGCATTAAAGCTCAAAATTGATTGCCACGTATTATACTCAAAATACAAAGACATTTTATCGTATAAATTACAAATTAAAACAAATATTAATACGTGTATTATTATATATTACGTAAAAGTAGATATAATACACACAATTAAAAAATTAAATACAATTTCAAAGGTAAAACAAATTATTATTATTATTATTAACAATTATTGTTTTATAGATATAGGTACATAAACCTAAAATAATATAATAGGTTATCTTAATTTTAAAAAACGGGAAGGTCGATTCCGAATGTTTCTCCATCGTCCTTTCGGTCCTCGGAGAAATTAGTGGTTTATTATAATTAATATTTAAATGAAATGTTATTGCATTCGAAAATACGATTCTAAGCGAAACTCAGTCAGATATACATTATATTATATTCATAATCCGTTTCGTAATTTTACCATATGTGGACTACTTATGTTAATACTCAAAAAATGTATAAGTCTCTACGGTTAAAACTGAATTAGTTATCACAAAATATTTAAAATGAAATTAACAGAAACCGTAATTTTGCCGATTTTCCGCCATTTTTCGGTAGTTTTTCTTCTCCTAAGGAAAAACTTTTGAGAAACACGAAAAATAAAGTACCAACTAGATGAAATTCGCTACCGAAAGCATACCCTACTTGTGATAATCAAACCATTATTTCTTCCCACAAAAATATTTTCAGACACAAAAAATAAACTTTGTAAAACCAATACACTTCTCACTTCACTCTAAAATATATAGCGTAATAATACATACACCTGTAGATATACATATACCATTAATAATATTATTCTCTTTCAGTGTATTTCCCATGTTCTATACAGATATTACAAACATAATTTAACAATATTAATTATAAACCATTTCATATTGTACTGTATAAGTTATACAATCAATGTCTATACAACAACATTATAATGTACTAACATAAAGTTTATAAAATATCTACCACGTTTTCCACACTATTATGTAAATATTTTAATATATTAAGCTATAAGGTTAGGTGATATACGTTTTTCTTACCCGTATCGTGTGTTACTATAAAAATTAAATATTATAATTTATAATATATACGTGCGAGAGCAACTAGTGAGAAAAGCTTAATTTCTGTTTTATTATTTTTCGTATTCTCAGTTTTTATTTTTTAAATTTTTTTTTCTAAGGGACAGTAGTGTTTTGCATGGTGACTCCATCGAGCGGTAAAAAGCGGAATAAAAAAATTAGTTTGTTTTATTTAATGTTGAAATATTAGGTATAATGGGAAAACTTTTATTGTTCACCGAGTACACCACGCCGGCACACCGGAGAACCGTTTTTATGGTGTGTTATGAAAAGAAAAGGGAGATTTCGCTCTGGTTTGTTTTTGTTGTTGTTTTTTTTATTTCATATATAAGAGGAGGGCAAATTTTAATCTGACCGGGCGAGCGAAAAACATAAATATCCCCGGGTTGAATTATTATGCGGCATTAAATAGGACTAACGATTATTATTAAAGTGTTTGAACATGCGACTGTGCAGCTTAAATATCATGGGGTGGAACTCGACGGTATACTTTTTGGCACACTATATTCTCAGTGGCATTGAGAGAGGTGTGCGCAGAACTTTTGCAATTTGCCACCGTAGGAAATAAATATGATATTTTGTTAGGGTTTCACTTGGCAAAAGAAAAACTTGAAAATGAAAATAAATAAAAACAAATGAACGGAAAACCATTTATATATATATATATACACTCGAACCTTAAATCGTTTTTACATAGCAGCCGTTGTTTTATTAATAAACTTTCAAATGCGTAAACAAATATTCATAATAGTATTACTATTTATTATACGCATACTATTATTATACTAGCAAGGAAAATATAAATATAAAAAAAACGCTTCGTATAAGGTCATGGGCTATTAAAAAACAATTTTCGCACATGATTCATAACGCGATTATGTATATAAAATATAATGAGTGAGGACGTGTTGCCGCAGAAATGATGTGTATACATATTTTAATATACGACACACACATTTTGGCATAACATCCATTAGGGTCTATCATAATATTCATAGCGAGTACACAGGCAGCGTGTAATTTTATGCTTGAGCATATGCCTGTAGGTTATTAACAAAAAACAAAAAACAAAAAAAAAGAGGAATCGTGTTCGAAATTAAATTTTCACATAATTTCTTAAATTTCAAATAAGTATAGATACAATATAACCTGTTAGACAAGCTCTATAATGTCCATCGAATAATAATTATGTTTAGTTTAAAAACCTATATAATTTTGTAAAATATTAACTAAATTTATGAAAGTAAATTTTATCAAAATATAGTTAAAAGCTATATTATATTATACTTTAACAAATAATATGACGTATATACGTGTTGCTTTATTATAATAACGGCATGTGTGTGTGTGTGTATATTTTATCCAACAAATCTATCTATCCGATATCTTGAATAATATTATACATATTTATTAATCTATATATGTCATTATTTACCTAAATATATTAACGATTTATCATTTATTATTAAACTTCCGTGTAATCACTGTTTAAGACTTTAAAAGTAATCTTCTAATATAATACTGTATTTAAAACGTACAATAAAAACAGTATTTTTTATAAAAAGACTAATTTTATTTTATTACTTTCTGTTGACATGGTTTATAATTACAATATGTTTTATTTCCTTCAGAATTTGGTCATTTTCAATAAAGTTGTAATTAAACTGTTATGTTTCTAAAAATCTAATATAATAAAATATAATTAAGAATAATCACTTATAATATTATATTAAATTAGTCATTCTCAAATTTTATACATAGGCCATTTTTTAATATGTTTTCACCAACAAACAATGTAACAATTTTACAATAAATTGAATTATTCCGTATAATATAATAATTGCATTATACAATTATTTAAAAAAAATTAAAACTAATATTTACTATAAGGAATAAAAAAAAAAACTACGATTTAATACACTGAAGCAATATACCTATTATAATATATATTATGCACCATATTATACGATTTAAAAACATTATTGGTATTACCATTTTAATTCAATTTAGAATGCGAGTAAATATAATATATATATTATCTTTATATGACATATTTAATTAAGTTATATTATACAAATAAAATATAAAAAACTAAAAAATATAAAACTCGGTCAAACTAATAAAACGCGCGAGTCGTTATTTGATTGCACATCACGTATCGTCTATCTATAATATTATATTATTATATGTTTGTGTATATTTCATGGGGATGGCATAAAAATAATAGTCAATATATATATAAATAAATAATAAAAACGAAAAAATGGGATAATATTATATTATCGTCTACGACGTTTCTTAAATTTTTATAACATCAATGCAGTTATGCAGGTACCTTCATATTATATTAAATTAAATTGTATATAAAATATAAGACACAACCATTAAAAGTATAATAGACAACCTTTTCCTGAGGGATTTGTAGAAGTCGCAATATTCGTGAAAAGTAATGAATCCTAATGTAAAGAGAAACAAATTATTAATCTTGATAAATTATTTTATACAGAAAAGAAAATAACTGCAATGTGCAACAAATCAAGCGGAAAGCGAATATAATATTGATATATTATTATAAATAAAAATAAATGTTAAGTATTCAATACAGTAAGACATATACAAGTTGATAATTTATCATGATCCAAGGTTAGGTTAACTCTAGCGAATACCTCTGAAAATAAATCATTTTCGTTAAATTTTAAATGTTTGCATAACTTCAAAATTTCCGTTCATTATTTGATAAATGAGTTTAACGTATGGTTTTCAAATGATAACACGTGATTTCTAATAATTAAATTTTAGATGTAGAAGAAGTAAGTCAATGGATATTACAAAGAAATCAATATTTTAATTCGATAATCCAATAATTACCATGGAAAACTAGATGGTTAATATTAATAATGTTATGTATATAATGTTGTGGTAACAAAATAATTGATATAGGCAATATCGAATCCAAATATCATTTAAATAGTAAATAGTTTAAATATAGTTATAATCTTGAATCAATAATTTTGAATGTTTATTATCTATTGAGGAAATAATCATGAGTTTTTAAAAACCAGTACGTTTAAAATCAAAATCTCTGAAAATATATGTTATTGTAATGTGTGTTGTGTGTAATATTATATATTATGTTACAATTTGCAGTTAAAAATAATAAAACGTACACGAATTTAACGTACAGAATGGAATGTGTAATAAAGTTTCTTGTAATTTTTATGTTCAGTTAACCTAACCTCGCTGGATGATGATAAAACAAATATTAAAATCGCCCTGTATGTTATATTTAATATACAAATAATATTAATTCGTACTGTTAACAGCGGTGGGTCGCGTCGCGTCGTCATCGTCATCGTCTGGTAAATTATATTACATCCGGTTAGCGGTCGATGCGTTAATAAGAATGCATGCGCGAGTGTGTGCGGATTAAATGACGTTTCCATTTTTGACAGCACAACTATCTCACACACGTTCACATAAAGTCTACATTTTTTTCTCCTATGAGGCTTTGAGTCGAATATTATTTATTGAATAACGCATAATATATACGAGAATGATGCAATCCTTAAGGGGAAATGCGCGCGAATGATCCAGCAACGTCATTCCAGTCGTTTGATCGCGAATAAATACCCGGACGTAGAAGTTAGAAATCTACTATCGATATAATCTGTAATTTAATTTGACGCGCGCGCGTAAAACACGCCACGGACGACATCGCGTTCAATTTTTCCGCTTGTATTAAATGAGTACGTACTATTGTGTGCACAATAATATTCGATTGATTATTATTTACACTTTGATGGTATTATCGTCTACCCGAGCCGACGAATACGTCAATCATTGTCATTTAACTTTTAATCTTGGGAAAAATGTAGTAATTTTATATTCTATGAACTACCTACATAAATGATAAATTCAACAAAAATGTTTTACAATATCACTTTGTAAATTTAAATTGTAAATATGCATAGTTCTACATTTGATAAACGAAACTCTTCATCATCCCTTTACTCACTTCGCAATATAAAACGTTTATAAATCTTAGAAAAAGATCTTAGAAGGACCGTCAGAGTTAAGACCTAAACTTAACCAAGATATATTCAGTTTTGGTTTCATGCTATGGACTGCATTTTATATTTTTATTCAAATCACGTCGTGCGTATTATTTAGATAGATACAATAAAATTAAGTAAAAATGTTGTTTTATACATATAATTAATTTAAGTTGAATATCTATTACAATATCGAGTTTTTATTTCAGATATCTAATTAATCAGATATAATTCATATTATTATAATATATTAATATTTTATAAATCTTCGTAGAAATGGAAATTTTCTTATCATATTTGAAAGCATAATATTGAGGAAAAATAAAAATAAAAATTATAGATATCTTGTAGATAAGCTGATCAATATGATCATATTAAATTTATTTATCTTATCACAAACAAACTAATAAAATGTAAAATAAATAATAATAATTATTAATATAAAATTGTCTTTATTTAATATTATTTTTATAATACTAAATAATTTATCATATTCAACCTTTCACCTAATAAATTATAAGCCTACCAAGTATAATGTTCACCAATGCGCATATAAATGAGATATTATATAAATTATATTGTCGGTTGGTGTTTGTGAATAAAATATAATTTTACCTATTATTTTACTTTTAAAGTAATTCTTATTTAACAAGTCAGTAAACTGTATCACGCCAGTATCTAGTATATACGAGAATATAGTTATTGTGGATCAATATTCAATAATCGTATTGCCAAAAGATATATTTGCGTTTAATTGGAGTATAGTATAAAAAGTATTACCTACCAGCCGACCTTCTTGTTTAATATTATATTTTATAAAAAAAAATAAATAATTTCCGCCAATCTCTTATAAATAATACAAGTTTTAAAGGTAAGAGCGACAATATTATCACTCTCTTAATCATAAATAAATTTCTATACTAATGTAAATTATTCGTGATTATAATTTTGAATTCAATATATTATCTATCATTCGATATTTGACATCCATATATCTAAATACAAGTCATGGACATTTTAATGTATATTAATTCAACATAAAATAATCACATGAGTATAAAGTTTAAATCGTAGACATTAATATTATTTCAGATAATCCCGTAAATTATTATCTACATTTTAGGTTAAATCAACATAAAATAACCAATAGGTATACTATGAATTTTTTAGGGCTTATTGTTCATTATAACATAAAATATATATTTCGTACCCATTAGTCATTACCATAATATGCTAATCGATTTTGCATAAATAAGGTTCCTTGTTGGACTATTTGAATTTGATATTTTGGTAAATTAAATTATATATATATAGTAGACGTAATATTTACTAAAAAGTTTTAATTTACTCTATAAAGCATAATTTATAAAATATTAAATTGTTTTTCATTAAATAATTTATAGTATAATGTATAGATGATAGTCAACTTAGAAGGAATAGGTGCAGTATATATAAATAATACCATTTGCGTAGAAAATATTACTGTGTAAATAATACAAATTAAATTCTACACACATGCAAGAATACAATTATATAATACGTAAAAACTATATTAATTTATTGCAGAATTTGGATGTGGTACATATTTAGTCGGAATGAAAATATATGAGACAATATTGACATAATAATACTATTATCAGACGACTATATTTAAAAAAAAAAAAATAAAAATTTTGTATTAGCTTCATCTGTCCGATAGTATATTATTTTATGCATAATATTATTATTATCATCTGCGATATGATATGTAAACTTGTAGGAACGGCGTTCGCGAACAACATCGCTGTTTAGGGTGTGTTATTATTATTATTATTATTATACATGAAACCGCACACACACACTCATAACAATATAATATGTTTCCATGTATTATTATTTAAAAGAGTCATGTGCGCGTGACCGTGTGATATAGAAAAAAAAGCGATCGCCGGAACATATACAAACAGGGTGATCGGAATATTGCGATAAAAAATTAATGTGGACGACATTGAAAACGTACGCGAATCCCACGATTTGTTCAACACGAGATTCCGATAACTCTGTATAACACGCGTGCACAAAAACGGTATGGTGGTTATTTTTTAATTTTTTTTTAATTTTCTATTTGTAGTGGCGACAGCACGCGCGTAATTAAAATAAAAAGTACTCGTAAGAGCTGCGGGAAGAGCTGATTATTACGAGCCGCTTTCAATTCGAAACCCTTCGCGCGGGCACCAGTTCTCGTAATTATTGCGGTTTTCGATCCCTCCGGCGGGCAACGATGACGGCAAAATCTCAGCTCCCCGTTTTTGAATATCAGCGCGCGCGCGAATGCAAACAACACCCACGCACGGTCGTCAACTTTCATCGTACGGGCTTCCATATAGGTGACTTTTAATATTATTATTATTAAGATATTCAGAAACCGAGATTTTTGTTTCAGAGAGAAACCATCCGGATACAGAAAAAATAATATAACACAATGACAACCCCGCGCGAAATTTATGTTTCCGCCTCGACAATGTACCACCTACTGCGGTCGAGAATATTATGAATTCGCGCATCATCGATTTCAACAGAAACGTAAACATTGTACGCGTCACACGATCGCGTCCGACGAGTGTGTGGTATAGACATCATAATATATACCGACCGACGTAGTCGAGCGATAAATATAATAATTAATATCGAAAACGAAATGACATATAATTATCACATCGAATACGGAAACCGATCGGAGAGCGAGGATGGTGGTGACGTGTTATAATAATATATTCGGTGGCATCGTCACATTCTCGTAAAATATAAAGATAAATATTAATAATATTATATTATATTATGTGTATATGAGTTTTTCATGGCCATTTGAATCGACCGAATGGATGAAAAAATAAAAAATCACGAAAGAGAAGGAGGAAACCAATAAGTCTCTTTAGTTTTTTTTTTACTTCTCTCCTCTCGCCGCCCGCTCGAATATTATATGTGTGTGTATAAGTGCGCGCGCGTGTAGGTACATGCGCAAAACGGAATACCGCGTACGGTTGCTAAGGAAACCAAGGGATGGCGTGCAACTACATGTCACCCTGGCAGCTCATTATCGACCGTCGGCCGCTGAGTCCGTGCGCTGCGGGCCGCCGCCGATTCCGCCACGGAAAAACAATTTTGAATAAATATAATACGCGAAGTCTATCCGATAGCGTTTCGCTAGAAAACAGTCTTTATGTTCGACGATAATGTCGATAATAATGTCCATCGCGGTACCTGCCCTAAGTTATAATATCTAACCGATTGATAATCGTTTCTTTAGAGTTCGAACGAAAATCGCTTCATTGACATATTATACGTGTTTACGACGTACGTTTAGGGTTGGATATGCGGAATAGATCATCCCTTGAACATTTTTTTAATTACTCTTTTTAGTCATATTTATTGAAAACCGATGATGAAATGTTACCTCACTTTGAGAAAATCCTAAATATACGTCAATGTAGAGATGTATATCAATCCCAATGCGTGTCTATTACATAATGTTATATTAAAATTATTAATTTCACCACATTAATTATGTACGCATTATAATAAAACGACAATTATTCGTCTAAAATCGATATTATTTCGTTTATATCATCGTTATAGTACCAATGTCGTTTTTCGGTATAGTTAAAAAAATATTTTACAACTCTCGGTATGCACCAACTCATACGTATATAAAGTTTATCGAAATAATTTTTATTCGAACAGTATAAGATTGATTATGCTGTACGAACGTTTAAATATAATCTTCAACAAGAAACAAAATACTGTACTTTAATAATTACCTTACCGTATAAAATAATATTATTGATTATAGAATAATCTATTCTATAATCAATGATAATATTAAACATTGTATGAGTAAACATTTAACAAATCAATCGCCTCAATGTAATTATTTTATCATTTTTAATTAAATATGTATTGACATATATTTTATAGAAATGCATAAGTAATAAGTAGTAGATGATTATAATAAAACTAAAAATTTTTAAACTTAAAAAGTTAGGTGAGGTAATTATTTAAATAATAAAAATTAAATTATATACTTTTAAGGTTGCAAAATATACTAGTACTATAAGCTGTTGTAATCTATAAATATAGATAAAAGTAAAAGTTAACCAATAATTATCATTTAAAAAAAAAAAAAATTAATATTCCCAATACCATGAAATAACATTTCAATTTTTTTTTTTAATAATTGTTTTGAATTATATGAAATATTATCAAATATATGTAGTCATTCGTATAATTTTTTTAAGCTATTCAATAAGACATATTTCCTTTAGTCGAAATGTATTTTACTGATATAACATTTAATAAGTAGGTAATAATAGTATACTTGTTAGGTAATATAATAACCCACACAACAAGTAGGGGCAATAGATTGTAGTGTCCAACATCAGATTGAAGTTGGACTGAATGAAGGGTGAACTATAGCTACTTGGTAATTCAGTTGATAGGTAGCTTATTCCGTTTCCACATAAACCCCTTGTAATATGGCACCCAGCTGAGTACAACCCTAGTAAGGTATTGCGGTTAATTTAAACCTTAAATCTAACACTACAAAAATCCGTTTGCAAGTACCTACCTATGAAACCTTGAGTATTTCCACAATGTTCAACTACTTAGGCATTGAAATCAAACATGTTTCTTTTCAATACTTTCTTGTTAAACATATGTTACTTTGATTACAATTAGATACCGAATTTATAATATACGATAGGGTGACCTTATTTATGTATAAAAAAAGGGACAAAGAATTTTAACCGAACTTTAAAAAAAAAAAAATGTTCTATTTTTTAAATAATTTTAACATATTTTTAAAAATTACATTACTATATTTATTAAATATATGTATAAACCACTTACTCGTATCTACACTTTAATTAGGAAAACTAGACGTTCTAACTTTAGAAAAATTTTCTGACATGGCATTTAATGGACTTATTTTAAATATTTATTATTTTCCCTGCCTTCTAAAACATTTTGTGTCATATGAAGAAATATTTTAAAAAAACAATGATTTTCGGGTGAATAGGACAACTTTTTTTTTATTTCTTAAACAGTGTAATTCATATTTTTATACATATATAATATTAATAAAGTGATTAAAACGCTAGAAATCAGATTTTTCAAAAAGGGGACAATTTGTGTACTATAAAAAGTTTGTCGGGACAATGAAACACAATATTAAAAAATGGGACATTTATTTATTATTAAAATTATTAATTATTTTAATTATTTACATTAGTGGCAAACTATACTTCTGTACTGTCGACTTGTATTGAAAATTCATTGTAAAACAATTATTTACAAGTCATTTAATTAAACAAAATTATGAAAGAATCAAACATATTACTATATACGAATGACTAATAACTAAAAGTTGTTTTTTATTAAACATTTTATATAATATAAAAATAAATTCTGAAAAATACGAGTATTTTTTCACATTTAGATGACTTTTGAATAAAAAATCGAATATTATTAAGTTCTAATTTACAATTTGTATCTATTAAATCGTAAATTAAAGTTAAAGTATAATAATTTATAGATATTGAATAAACTATATTTATTTAGAAGTATGCCTATTATAAGTTATCAACTATTATTATATTTTTAGTATCACATATTATGATCCATCTTAAATCGCAATCATATTTAAACTATATTTTAAATTTCCAATAATTAATATTCATCGTTATCATAATACTATTGTTTATTATCAAATTATAAAATAGGTATGAATAAAATTTCAATTATAATATTTTATAATAATAAAAAAAGACTGCGAAAGTACTTATATAATATATACCAACATAATATACTTACTTTAAAAATGTAATTTAATAAAATAAAAATTGTTATTTGAAAAATTATAGTGCCTAATGTGTACTATAGATATTGAAATTATATGCAAAATAGTACTTATAAAATTGATGTAATGTAGAAAGACTATTCCTACTCAAAAAACTGTATTTTAAACTAATTTTTAATTTAAATTAAAGCAAAGGGAACCATCGATTTGTCAACAAAATTAGTTAAAATATCTTGCATGTTATTATTTCAATGATAATTTGTGGTTGACCATTGTCTGTTGATTAACACTTGGAAATTATTCAAAAACACGTAAAATGAAACGTGTATGGAATATTTAATCATTAAGCCGACATTCGAATGTATGTCACATTTTTCATACGAAAAAAATATCAAGAGTTTCTATTATACGCTATGAAAATTCCTCTTTTGTGTTGTAGGTGTCAGTAGTTACAACAAGACAAATGTATGTTAACAGTCATTAAATTATAACTTTGTCCTGTAGACAAATTTACTTATGCAAACGTTTTAAAGTTATTCGTATCACATATGGAAATTGATATTGTATTTATTTTCAATAAAACTAAAACTATATATTATTTTCCTTATTATTTTTTAACGGATAAAAAATAAATGTGATGGAAGTTTCTAAATCGATAAAAAAGAGAAAAAAAGGCTTCGATTTATTTTTAATTTTTATTATTTTAATTATTATTGCGTATTATAGTTATCGAAAATTCTATAAGAACGAAACCATAACTCGGATGGACATTATGTGATTTAAATAAACTACAAGGCCTGGCGAAAATGTTTAATCACGATGGATATCACAACGTTAAAAATAAACTGAAATTTCATTAAATTTGTTCTCCTCCGCATTTCCGGGCGGCTGCCATTCTTCGGAAGCCTCTCTCACAGATGAGATAACAATAATAATAATATTATAAAAAGAAATACGGTCGCGCGCGCTCGGCAAGAGAGAATGAGGAAGAAATATAGTTGCTTGTGCAGTTAGTGCGACGGTGACGAGGAGAGGAAAAAAAGCAACCGGCCCACCGGGAAATCTTCCGATCTCCGCCACTACCGGTTACACCGACCCTTCGCAAACTGATGCACCCTTGCATTTCGCTATTTATTTTCAAAAGAAAACCTATATATAGACAATATTCGTATAAAACCGTCGTCGTTTGATTTTATACGATTTTTAACCTACTATGGTTTCTCGACGAAATGCAATATACTGATTAGTTATATTATAGTAAGAAATTCAGGGATGTTTATAATTTTATAAAATATACATAAAGCAAAATTTAATAAGAGCAAAATAATAATAATAATAATAATAGTAATTGTTATTAGATTCTGAGCGAAGCGAGGAATGTATTGTTTCTACAAAGATGTTTTTTTTTTTTTTTATCACGTATAGCATATGCTTCGCTTGCAAATGTTGTCTACTTGGTACTTTATTAAGCTTATTTTTAGAATTTCCCAAAAGTATTTCCTTAAGAAGCGGAAAATTGGCAATTTTTTATACGCTTTTTATTATGTTTTTTTTTCGTGATTTCTTATATTATTTTAATAGTAGGGACTTGAACATTTTTTTGAGTACTAACATAGGTCATTTACAAGCGTGGTAAAATTTTGGAACGGAATAATTAATTATTTGTAAAAATATAGAACTTTGAACGTTTTCCCAAAAAAATTAATATTACCTACAATTTTGGGATTATCTGTTTAAAAATTTTATAAAAGTCCAATACCATATTACTTAATCTTTTTTTGTTATTATTATCTGTCATAATGACAAACTTCATATGATTCACGAATGACAATTTTAATTATGTAAAAATTATATTTAGTTGTTAACTTTCGACAACTAAATAACTTTGGGAAACAAAATATATATTAAGTCTATTGTCTAGTACTAATGAAATAATTATAAAACATACGAATATAGTGTAGTTGATTTCTGGTGAAGTTTATATTTTTATATTTCAAATCAATAAGGTAAGTATTTTAATTACGAAAAGTTTATTTGACAGAATACAATTTCGAAGAAATACGCTTGTTAACTCAGCTTTGAATTACAAACGAAGAAAGGAAACCAGATTTATATATTTTCATTTGAACATCGTCGATGTGGTACTTGCATTCGACATATTTATATAATGTCCACCGACCGTATGTAGATTTGTTCTTTGCAGGGTTCGTAGAAATAATGACAAAATCCAAAAGTCTCTGTTATTTTCTAAGAAGAGATATCATCGCAAACTAAGAAAATACGACGGGTTTGTATTAATCATGCTAATAATGTGTATAATTAAATTTAACATTTAGGTACTTTTGAGACAATATTCATTTTATTTAATCGAACAAAAACAGTATTATTCAAATTTGATGATTTATCTCAACGTATATAAAGGTATCTCTATAATCGTACTCCTTTTAAACATATATACCTATACGTATATCTATAATTATAAAATTTCCAACGATTAATGATCGATAATCATCAATTTGTAATACACGTAGGTAATATTTAAATAATTTTAAAAAAATCACACAACTATATTGACATGTGTATTGTAAAAAAATAGTGGGTTCAGTCACGTAGAAAAAAAAAAATCCGGAAGGGATTCAAATAAGCACCATTATGTGGCCTATTTACAAAATTTACTAAAAAAGTCAATATTTTATGCACGTTAAAAAATTTCAGAGAAAGTTTGAACCACTAAACACCCGCCTCTTTATGTACTTGCATGGATTGATTACTCTAGTGTGCGCTTAAATTCAGAAGCTTAAACAACGATCGCGATAACTGAAGTAACATAATAATATCGTTTAATGTAAAAACACTGGAAAGGAACAAGACCTATATTTAAAGTACGCGTTAATCTGTACGAGTATTGCGCGACGTAGTATATGTAAAGACGGCCTGTATTATAATAATATAACGTATACGTATTGACAATAAAATCCGCCGAAACAAATGTTTTCTCTTCTCTGAAAACAAATAAGCGTTTCGCATTACATACATCATCATATAATAATGTTGGAAATGAATAGGTATATTTTGAAATTATAATTTTTTTTTTTTATTTATGCTTATAATAATATTTTGTAGATTATTCTACCCCTCGTTTTTTTACTAATGGAGTTAAAAAAAAAACCCCCGTAATATCAAGTTATGGGTCTACATCTACACCTTTTAAGGTTGGTTTATAAGCACACACACACATAATATTATTACGTGTACGATAATAGTCGAGATGCGGTACCGCGCGATTATCTTGAACATTTATTCTCCGAGGATTTCTTTATCTACCCTTCGCTATGGAGACGCACACGCCGGTCTCCGTATCAAAATGGAATTATTATCACGCCAAACCTATCTCGTCATATAGTACTGATGCACGTATATAAAAACGCTCACAGTATATTATATTATTATATGTACGTACACGTATCGTATTATTATTATTATTATATAGGTGTACGCAAATGCGCGTGTTTTATATACGCTTCTTGTCGCCGAGAAGTGCGGGGTTTCATACGATTAAAATATAAATAAAAGTCAAATAAAAATCGTCTACGTCTATATATAATTATGTATAATACGTACGCGAGCAACAATCGCGTTATAGATTGTATATATTACCCGCGTGTAATAATTTATAAGATATTATACGAGGTTATGGTGTGATACCGGAACGTCTCTCGAAGTTGTTTTTTTTTATATATATATATTATAATATACAAAATAATATTTTTTTCTACACCCTCGTAAACTATTTTCATTTTTTATTTATATTATTTCCCACTCGCTAATGTATATAAAAGGCTTGCGTGAGCTGTAATAATATATCAGTCGACACATACACACAAATGCACGCACGATCTATTCTGTCGTGCAGTGAACAAAAAAAAAACTCGTATTTGTATAATGACGTGTCTTTACATCCGTATAATAATATTATATTATTTTATACGCGCGCGTTATTATAAAATCGTACGCGCGTATATAAAGTAATGCAACAGGTCGCGTATATACGCGCGTCCAGACTGTAGCTGGCCGGAAACATATCTAATGATACCCCACACCACCGCCGACGGCTAAAGGTGGACCGGCCAATATTTTTTATCCTTTCGTCTTGCCGATCAAACATACATAGTAGGTGCGCGGCATTTTATATTTTATTATAGGTACATACAAATTAAGTATTTATCTATATTAAAAATATATACAAGCTGTTAAAACATAAATCGACTATCTATGAACGATTATAAAATATTATTGTTGCATATTAATATAATTTAATATAATATTATACCTACCATAATATTAATCGAAAAAATGTTCGCGTGCCGTAAAATAAATTTCGGAATCGAGTCGATTAAAATAAAGATAAAATACGGATGGATTCGCGATACCGACTTAACCAGTAATAACGATTTCACTACTTCGTTTTTGACATATTAACATACTGCATCATCATACCGTATCCACTATATACACGTGAGATTTTGGTTCAAATCGTTTGATCTGCAATCATATTGTGTACGAGTTTACAATATTTTAGTTAATATTTTCCTCGGGTCACATAGTATGGATTTCGCTCTCCCGTCGTTTTTCGTCGTATATTATTTATACGACATGGGTCGTGACATTATTACCAACGAATAGAAATTAAACGATTCATTTTTAATTGCTTCTAGTATCGTGCGGTGCGCGCCCGTTCCCTCGAGACCCGATGATGATGTCCACTGGAACATATTAAATATAAATCGCGGTGCGTTATCCGGACCCGTCAAATCGATTTGACAATATTATATACCATATGATTTAATGATTCACACGTATTGGTGTAAACAATTTGTAATATAATATAAATGGATAATATATATATATATATATATGCACTTTTACGATTAATGAACAACTACGAGTCTATATGATCGACTGTTACAGGGGCGAATAGGACTATCAAGAAATCGGTGGGCCTTCGTCATGTGGGGCCTCCAATTAAAACAACACATTTTGTTTTAAGTTAAATTATTATTTTATTATAATTTATAACAAAAGCGAACTGTAAAAAACGGGAAGTCGAGTTTAGACGTTCCTCCTTCGTATCTTTGGTCTTCGGAGAAGTTAGTGATTTTTATAATTAATCAATTATATAGCATTTGAAAACACGATTTTGAGCGAAACTCAAAATATTATATTTTTAATCAATTCCAAAAGTTTGCCGTAAACTACTTATGAGAATACTAAAAAAAATTTAGTTATCATGAAAATCTAAAATCAATTTCGTTAAAATTATGACTTCTGTGAATTTTGCCGTCTTTCCATTATTTTTTGATAGTTCTTCTTCTCCGAAGGAAAACATTTTGAGAAAAAATGAACTAAATATAAAATACCAAGTAAATACAATTTTCAACCGAAAGCATACCATACTTAAGTTAATCGGAACATTATTTCTACCCAAAAATGTGTCTTCAGGTATAAAAAGAACATTCTAAAAATGATATAGTTTTCGCTTCGCTCAGAATCTAAAATTTATATATTTAGTTTTAAAATAGTAATCTTAAATAAATCGTGCAGCAATATCAACCAAAATTGAATCTTATTATTTTTATTGCAAATAACAAGTTGTCAATTAAATTAACAATACATTAATTATAAATAAATTGATTTGTATTTTTATTTATGAAAAATGATAAATTTTATAAATTAGATATTTACATTGATTATAGAATAGATTCTCTTCTATAATCAATGATATTAGTAGGAAGGTATAGAATTGCAATAAATGGAATAAGAGCGAAGCGATTACTAATATTTTGGTGGCCTTTTCATTAATGAGCCCTTTAGTTCAGTTCCTGGTAACATTAAACAGTCCTATCTGCCCCTGAACTGTTATATACATTCTGTGCCGAATATAGATGAGATACTGTAGTCTGTAGGTTTAATGATAAACAGTATAATGTTGACTTGCCCTAATTTGTGTGTCGTGTATTTTAATTATTTTGAAAATATCATATTTGATAATATTTTTGAATAGAGGAATTTACAGTACTACCTGTGTAAATTTAAGTAGAAAATATATTTGAGAATGTTTCAATAGGTCATGCTTTCGTGGACGGTGGAAATTCTATACGCGATGCGAATCGCATGCAAATTAAAGCCCACTCCCACCGGAGAAACGGATGACATTCTAAAGTTTATCGAAGGTATTGATGGTTTGGATACGTGACGTACGCGTATAATATGGCATAAGTAAATAATGCGCATCACATCACTTTGTACATGGAAAATTAATTTTGGTTGCAAAATTGAACGAAAAGGAACTACAACTACACTGAATATAATTTATATATATTTATATATTGTATAGCAACGATAACAATCAACTGAGTTAGGTCAGATCCGGTCAGGACGTTTCTCGAATTCCATAGCTTGTCAACTCTCTCGTCCTGCGTATTTCATGTAGAATTGTAGACCCAACACCATGAAACTTGAAAAAATATCAAACTAAAAACTGCCGGTAATTCTTAAAAAAAATTACTATTGGGTTACATTTTTAAAACGATCTTATAAATGTGTTATAATAACGTTCAGGTAAGCCAAAAACAATGCGTGAGATCGATACAGGGGAGAGTCGTATATTATATTTTCGATGATGGTGGACCGAAACGATTTCATTCATTATTGCTTATAATATTATAAATCATATTATAGTTACACAATTTTTAACAAATAATCGATTGATATAATTTTATATCAATGGTTTTCATTATTTTCATATATTATATTCGCTTGTTGTTTATTTAAATAGTATAAATTTATCACTATTTCACATAAAAAAACGAGAAAATTGCTGCAACATGAAATTTTATTAAATTCTACATATTAGTTATACCTATACCTATTTATTATAAATAATTTCAATTTATATTCAATATACATTATTATATGCGGAAACACGAAATAATTATGCTTAAAGTTATGACAAATTTGAATAATTAATAATCTAAATCCATCAATGTATTTTATTTTACCATATACCTATTATAGTTATTATAATATCTATATACCTATATATATTGAATAGAAATAAACTATATTGTCATTTGTATATTACTATCAATACGATAATTAATTATTGTTGTTACGTGGAATTGTAGGAAGCATTTCAACGCGTAATCTATTAGAAATAGTATTATGGCCGTCGAAACCGGCAAGTAGATAAAATCGATTTTTTAATAGAATATGTTTGGAACAAATTTACAAACATTTTCACGCACTCGAGAACGCCAAAATACAAATATTTTTTACGCATGTTATATTACACGTTAAAAACGTACGTCTTACGCGTTGAATATTATCCGATTACATACTCATAAATATTTTTTTGTGAAAGCGCGAACAGTTTCCAGTAAGTAGTGCATGGTTATATATTATCAGTGTCGACCCTAAGGGGAGCCCCGCGTGATATAAGCAACGGAAAATATTACATGAAACAAAAATTGAAATTTAACTTTATTTTTATATATTACAAAATTTAGCTACCTAGTTAAATAAATATTACGATTTATGATGTGAACTGTTCCATTTAATAAAAGTTGGTATTTTTTCGTAATAAATTAATTAGAAACTGATATAAGCTCAATATAATATAATATAATATTATAATTAATGAATATAATTAATTTGAATTTCTAATATGACTGAAACTTGTAAAACTATATATGGCGTCCTGCAAAATTTTGCACTGGGCACCAAAATTCATCGGGCCGACATTGGGTATTATATATTATATAAGCCGTTCAAACAAAAACATGTTTTCCAATTCTTTAAAAGTACTCATAATGTATTATCCAAATAAGATGAGTTATTAATTTTGGTTTGCATAATAGCAGATAACAGATAAATCGATGACATCAAGAATAAATATTATTTGGAATAAATATCAGTATAGTTTTTCGGGTGGATGTCACTGGTTGATAATTTTTAAAGATTTAATTGGTATGATTTAATGTTCGATAAATACATAAAATAAATGTTTCTCACGAAATATTATGAAACAGATTTATGATAAGTAAGTAATATCATTTATTATACCTACCTATATGTAATATTTAATAAGGACGATTAATTTGTGTAAAATTATATTTTTTTTTCTATAAAGTAAATATATTATAATATTATAATGATTATTATTCATTTTTAATCCGCGATCCGGATTTTATTATAATTATAATAAAATGTAATATACCTACTTGGTTTTTGTTGCTATATAAAATTATAGGTTCGTATTTATATGATTGTTTATTCGGTATACAATATATTATAATTATTATTGTTACGAAATGCTCATACATAACCATAACGAGATCGATTTGGTTGTAATCTATTTTCGTCACCTATATTTCTGAATTTTCTATAATATACTTATTATATTATAGGTATACCTAAATAATATTAAGGATTTTCTACTATGCCCTTCAAAAATTTAAAACCCAAATCTCATTATAATATTAATATTATAAATTTATAATAATGGGCGGCAATGGAGGCATATTATATATATATATATATATATATTATATTGTACGCACGCGTTGTCGTCACGTATTATATGGACGGTGTGGCGCGTTTTCTCTTATACTCTCGTACTGCTTGATATTTCGTCGGCGCGCCGCTGCTAATGGATTTCGCCGCACATGACCTAATTTATGATTATGAAGCGCGTACACACAATATTAAAATATTAAAATGTAAAAATCTGTCGTTACCTACCGTATGTTTAGCCCAGATTTGTGTATATAATAATATAAGTATAAATTATTAATATCGCATTAAATTTTCCGTACGATTTCTCGTATTTTACGCATTGCGCGGTGTATTATTATTTTAATGTCGCGAGGAACGCGAATAATCAGAAATCAGTATGTATCCGAATACTCGGTACTGTCCCTGAGATCCGGACTCGGGGAACTTACTGATAATCATGATGTCATCATGTCTTTTCGTTTAATATAGTCAATTTAATATTATTTTACTAAAATCGGAATAAAACATGAAAACAATCGAAAGAAATAGGTCATGTTCCTCGAATATCGTGTCTAAACTACCAGAACCTCGTGAATGCATTTGCAACTGTTGAAAAACAATATTGTTCAATTACCTATAGTATGTACCTATAAGAATATATATTTTTTAATTACTTTTAATAATTAAATTTAACGCCTCAAGCGTTATGGTATTACGATGCAAAATTACGTCTGCGGTTTATAATAATAATAATAATAATAAAACACAAATACGTCTATAATACTCATCACGATATCATCCGACTGGCGTGCGGTTGTAGTGCTGAAGTATTTATAGCCTCGTGTCACACGCCAACACGTAATCGAATCATCGGTTTTCTCGGTCGGGCAACAACAACCCTCCATGTACGAACCGGACGATAAATTATAAATATAAAATATACCCATACGCGGGTGGGTCGTCATTGGACCCTGCCAAAATCCGCGGGGATTAAAACGAATTATTATTGTTGTTATATTATATAAATTGATAAACGAGATCGACACAATTACTTTACATAATATATATATATATATTATTATTATTATTATGTTTGCCCTTCCACAATATGTTCGTACTTTACTGCGTTATTATTATACTTATTATTATATTACGCGTACGTAATGTAATTATGTGAATACGTGCGAAGACGGCGTCGTATATCAAAAATCATAATGAGTATGATATACGACGCATACACACACGCGCGCGTGCATATAAATGAAGGGCGGAGTTCAGAGGGATTATAGTAGTTCTTCTGCGTTCGATCATCCGCAAAACCTAACACATATTATGACGAACTGTCCGGAGCTATTAAACAGTATAATGATAAATATATATTGAATATTATGATGGTTTTATTATTAAAGGTATTTGCCTACCTTTTGTCTGAAGATTTATTGCATAATATAACATTGTATATTGGCTTAGACCGACTAAAACTGTCAACTCTACCGGACTTTGAACTTGTGCCTCATAATTTATATAAAAACTTATATTTTATGAGGTCGATTGTTCGAGAGGTGTGTCTAATTCGCGGTTTAAACTTATTAATATCGATGCTAATTAAATTATAAAACTATTTTATAGCTCGAATAACAACCAACACAATAATATTTAACTACAGTATTTCGCTTAAATATTTTTTAATACAATAATCTAGTAGAATTTTTCCGTCTACATAATGAATTTATTGTACTTTTATGAGTGCCTGTAAATGAATAATAATTATAATAGAATAATGAGTACATTATGTTGGATTCCCAACAAATATTGTGCAGCATTTACGATTATTAATTTAGGGTTGCGAATATTAATTATAATATCGTTTTCGAATAATCATAATATTATTAATAAGTAATTGTTATGTTACATAATATTCAACATTGATAAATACCTAAAATTAATCTCTAGTCTCATCTTGTTTTATTATCAATTATTATTACGTTCATCACAACAGAAACAATCTTAGTCACTTCGAGAACTACGCACGTCATTCTACTGCACGTCAATTATTTACTACAATTTAATTTACATAAATATATAATTATATAATATTATAAATAAAAGACAAAGTAAGCAAGTTACATTGCAAAGTAATTTTAAATTTATTTTAAAAAAGTAATAACATAATTATAATATGTATTCGTTTAAAATATAAATAAATTGAATTTCTCATAATTACTTGGTGGAATGGAAGGGAGACAATGAAAAAACAATTAATTGTATCATTACTGGTTATTGAATTCTTTAACTTTTGTATTAAAATAATGATAATTCGATTTTTCGCTCTTTAAGCCGTCTTAACCATTAAGGAAAAATGTCTGACAACAGTCAGAACGAAGATCGGAAATCATACGATTTTCATTACATGTTTATTGATTGTATTCAAGGATATATTTGTAAATTAATTTTATCGCAATAATATAATATATTTTTAAGTTGCAGTATTATGGTGTATTATAGATTACACGAACACGTCAAACGATTTCGTATGATTGACCAAAGGCGATGTTCCTGTCCGATATTTAACGTGTCGAATTAGCTATACCTATCATTTAATTTTTATATCATATACCTACCTATTATATAATATATTATGCTATTCTCACAACAAAAGTTTTTCGTCTACCTATATGCGAATTTAAACATTATGATAAAAAAATCATATGGCCATAATAATATAATATTACACGTCGCTTGTATAATTTTAAATCTGCTTCTATACCGATCTCGCACGTAAATTATTTGCACGCACACATCTCGCCGATAAAAAATTCCATCTTGGATTATTAATATTATTTTTTTCAATTTACTAAACGGACCACGTGTTAAACATATATTATTATAGTATAGCGTCACCGTGGGAGATTCGTCATTGTCTTTCTTGCAACACGATATTCTTATAGGTATATATATAACAATATATTATATATATAAAAAAAAAACACGTAATTTAATGGAACAAATTTTTTGGAAATGCAAAAAAAATAAATGCATTGTATTCGTATGATGTTATTTTTTTCACGCGATTCGAAATACGAGTATAAAGAAATTTTTATACGATAGAATAGGTACCTATATGTATGTGCATAACAAAAATATCGCGTGTTTGACTAGTTCTTGTCGCGCTGACGGCAAATATATCTTAACGAAATAATATTATTATTTACTTATTAATTATTATCGTTGTACATAATCATATATGTTTTCCGAACGTATTTTTTAAATTTTCATTCAATTTTTTAATGCATAGATTTAAACCACACATATTATATTAGAGAAAGCTCCATATTTTATTCGTAGCGTAGCGATATTGCTTCCAAATTTGAATTAGTTAGGTGGTTGAGATACTGGGGTGGTTACAATACTTACAAGTCTATATTTTTTAGCAATTTATAGATTTATTTTTTTTAATTTTAGTTAATATTTAATTTATTTTAGAACCCGGAATTAATCATAATGTTTGCTTCCATGAAATTTTAAATCCGACACGTCACTACGGTTAATCGTATACATATTATATCTAATACAAATAATTAAAATTAAAAATCAAAATACAAAAACATAATATAATTCGAGATAACGAAATATCAGACAATTTTATGTGTCTTATCTAAAATTGTGATTAAAACCGATATGTGGCTGTGTATGACTCACTGCATTATATTCGGAAAATATAATTTATTAGTCTTAACCATAATATTATAATAAATAATAATAATATTGGTATCTGCGATGCAACGAGAGCCGAGTGACGATGTTGTTATTTTAATGGTTTTATTGAAATCGTGCGGGATCGAAGATTATAAAATATTACATTATATAGTAATGAACGCCTGTGCGACTTAAATTCAATGGAAATCTATCCGGGCGGGCTTGTGGTTGTTACGATGATGAAATTTTGATTGATGAGAACTACAACGGTGCAGATGAACGACAAGGAAACGAGAGAGTGAGTGTGAGGTATAGAGAAGGCCTGAAGAAATGAACTTTTGAAAGTCACTTAGATTAAGTAAATCTGAAAATGAAATATTTAAACTTAAAACAAAATATAATATAAACTCACGCTATAACTATATAGCTGATGTACATATAATATTATGTATTAAATAAAATAAAAAATAATTTAGTAGAATAATCGTTGTAAATAATTTGAGAATAAACCAATGTTATGAGAAAAACATTTATCAAAATATTATATGTACCTATTGAAAATATACACAGTACAATAATAGGTAGATATGGTTACCTACTGATAAAATGCGCCTATTCGGGCATTAATATTATGATTTTAGAAACACGTGATAAAAACAATAATAATCACATTAGTTTGGGATTTTAAAATTATATTATACAAAATAATACTAACTAAATCATATTACGTATAATTTATTTTTATATCATTGAAGGAAATAAGAAATTATTTAATGTTGGCTTGTTCCTGTTGCAGATATCATGAAGGGATTAAGGCACTATTACACATGTGGGATATACTGCAATTGCATACTACACGGTTACTGTAAGGAAACGAAATGTGTTCAAATTCGAGAAAACAAAATGAAATGAAAAAAAGGGGATGTAAAAAATAAAATCCGTTTCCATTAAAATAACTTTTTACCAAGTCCGCGATATTTTGCACGTATCTTTTTTTAGTATCTAAAAAAATGGACGAGCGGTAGAGGTGAGACCACGCACCGCTTCGTATTTTTCACTCTCAAAACAAATAAATTGAATTTGCCCCTCACGGGGACGTCAACGGAATGGAGGCGATGGTAGCCCAAAAATCGGCGTGAGAGCTAGCGAACGTGTGTTGGAAACAAATAAACGCACACAAACTTGCGTACACTTTAAAATATATGTTCTCGTTAACGCGTGCACGCGAGTATATGTGTGTATATATATATACGTGTAGATAAAAACTAATAAAATCGTAATACGCACGTGCACAAACATACGCGCGTATACTGTATGTTGTACGCAATTTGATTTGGATAAGAATTGCTTTTAATGTTTTAAATAAAAAAACGCTGCAGATTAAGAATAAAATTGTTCTATACATCGCTTTTACTTATTATAATATTATACACAATATTTTACGTTTTGAATTTGTACATAATATTATTAAGCATTTTAAAACGAATACAATTGTAATCAAAAAACGCGTTTTGTTTGTCTAAATGAAAGGTTTGGAAATTATTTTTATAATTTATATTTGAAATATGGAAGACATACAACTTACACGTATTAATTCTTTATTCTTTACCTATGTATATTTCCTAAATTTGGTTTATGTCCAATCTCCTATTGTACTATATTGACCATTGTATATTATTGAATGCCATATTATAATAATAGTTGATAATATTGTATGAAATTAAACAAAAACGCTGCTACTGTCTCTTGACATTATTGGTGTGATTTTACTCGTTTAGACTTTTATCCATAGACATATACTTTTTATTCACTCTATATTATAATAAGATTTATATTATGCCATATGGACAACCATATGGTCTCGTCGGGTCTACCTAGACTCTGCAGAAGTATTGAAGCGATGAAGGTATACGTTTCTGTTGAAAATCCGTTGTTCGAAAACCACAATACCTAACCACGACCTTTATAATATTATAATATAATAACCTTTTTATGGACCCAAAATAAAATTGACGTACATATTTGAAAAAAAAGAAAATCAACGATTTCTTTGGATTTAAAATAGTAACTGTATAGGTAAAACGGGTACATACGGGTACCACGTTAAAGCCTATATTTTGTAAATAAACTTAATATAAATGTATACGTGCGTTTTTATCGGCAACATAACATTTCTTTACCTACAGAGAACTATTGTCCATTCCTACACGGTTCGTGTAGATGGAAATTAACTGTTGTGTTCAATTTCAATATACACCATTCAATAAGATCGAAGAATATACCCGCATCCTCTTATTATATTATAAATAACAATAACGGATAGATGTCAAACAAACGTTTTTGCCACCGTCTTAACAGTGCAAACACGAGTTCGATTCGAGCGTGTACCTGTTATATGTACCGCAGTAGCTATGTATATGTTGTACTCGTATACTATATTATATTTAGTTACATACCTATATACTTATTGGCTATTATTATTGAATGGCGCCAAACAATTCGCGTGCAAATGTTTAGACGGTATAAATAATTGTAGATTTCGACCATACAGAGAAAACTATTATTTAAAGAGAATAGTCCAGTTTCCTGTTTTGAATTCAAAATTGAATTGAAAGAGTACATTTCTTACAAAATGAACAAAATTATCATTATTTAATAATGTATAAATGTTTTCATTTTATTTGCACCTGTACATTAAAATTAAATAAGTAAATTTGAACGCCAACGGGGTAACGATGAACAATAATTACGGCACACAATAGTGAATGGAATATATACATGAGTCTGGTGATTATTTAAAATGATATATATTTTATTTTATTATAATGTCCTGTGAAAACGACATAGGTATATGGTATATTATATTCAAAAGTAGGAATTCGAAAAGAATCTTTAATATAATAAGTAAAATTATACTTCGTTGTACATTATATCTATTATACATTTTCGATATACCAATAATATACATTTCCTAAACCAATTATTTATCTGACATTTTATCATATACAAAATTGAATATTATTGAAAAATGATAAATACCTATTAGATGTCCTCGATATACATAAAGAAAATCCAAATACATTTGATATTTAGGGAAATTCGACACATTTAAAATCTATATAATGAATAATACAAATTTTCAATACTATATAGATAAAATACTATTTACCATCATGTATAAAATCTTAAAATCTACACGCATAATAATATATAATATAATATATTATCCGATATTTATTTATATTAATTTTTTTTTCCGTTATTAAACAAAATGTAATTGAATAAGTATTCTACAGCAAATAGCTATTTTTTTTAATTTCAAACATCTACTTTATAACTTTATATGCTACCATTGACAATGCAATGTAAAATATTAATAAAGAAAAACAAAATATATTACTTGTTCGATAAAACCTAAGTTTAAAAATTCGTCTAATTAAGTTATATCTCAATACAAACTTTGCTTACATTAATATAATATATATATATATATATACTAAAGGTAACCCAAAGCACTCCATCACTAACCTAGATTGAACTTATTTTTGAAAAGAAAAACCGCCGATGATTTTTTTCAATCTTACATAAACCTTAACGAAAGGCTAAAACCATCATTTTAAAAACAGATCAATAAAGAAATACATTTTCTCCTGCAGGAAACTTGCAAGCCCGTTTTTCTTCGCGTAAATGATTGATGCCAACGATTAATCTTTGCCTGTGACTTCCGCAGACGGGAGAAGGTCATCAATATAACGCGATCAAAAATACATTTCAATGTTTTTTTATTATTATTATTTAAAAATTAATCAAACACTGTATAATATATATTTTATAAAGTATTAAATAAAAAAATATAATTTTTTTTTTATATGTCCGTACCTACAGTAATTAATATATACGTATATACTGGTCGACGCTTGGTCGCGCGTACCTTCACGATGTACGAGGTTAGGTATAGGTATATATAAAATAGATAATGATTAAAATAGTTTTGCCACATCATCAGTTAATTAGAAACTGAACGTACGCGAGAAAGGTAATATAACTATGGTACACTATATAATATTATTAGATATAGTATATAATATGTAACGCGTAAACCTGTATAATATGATAGGTACAAAAGAAAATTGAATGTACGGTGCATTCTTGTACTGGCCTAGGTATACATTCGTCACGCCGAAATGTCATGGAAAATGTATGAAGAAGATACGAACGTTCGACGTAATGATATCCACTGGTTCACGGGTGGTGTTATAATAATAACGTTCGTCGGAGTAAAATAAAAAAGAATCATCATCATCATCATCTGACGATTTGGGAGCTATTAAATCGTAAATTATAAATGAAATACCTAATATATATAAGACGTACGAGTCTAAGTTAAAATATAATATAAATAAATATATATTTTTTTTTTACCTAAATACCCAACATACGAACAATCTGCAACAAAATAATATATTAATATAATAAGTATATGTGATAATTTTCTCATGAGTTTAAAAACTAACATCTATAATTACACTTAAACACAACGCAGTATAATATTATAGGCTGTTTTTATTTAGTAAAAAATAAATAGATACTTGTTTTACTTATAGACGTACGTATATTACAAATAGACGTGTCGGGTAGAAGACGGGTACCGACTATTACTTTTAGAGATTTTCTATTTTAACTTTTAAATTATTTACACGTTTTCGTATTATTTTTTTTTATATGTTATGTATATTCTATCCAGGCCATCGTCGCGTCTTCGTCGGAATACATTTAAGATTTCAATAGTGTTTTTAACTATTTCAATGCATGGAACATATAATTTAACCATCAATACATATACATACAATTCACTCGCAACAAAAGTTTATAATATATAGGTCCATAACTATATATGATATAAATATAACTATAAATTGATAAACAAATTAGACTTGAACGTTGTTTATAAAATGTTTTTTGTTTGCATGTATTTAATTCATACCACCCAGTATCAGCAGTACTTACCTAAAATTTTAAAGGAGCAGCTGCTATTTAAAAACCTTTTCACCATGCCATTATACTAGATTTCTTATATATAATTTTGTCGACCATTGATTAATCAACGACATCCAATCTATTACGTTTTAAATACATTTCGATTAGATATATATAATATATATGTAAAAATACAATTATTATTAATAAATCAATATGCACTATATAAATTGTGATCATTATGCATAACGCCAGTTTTGTAGCAGAGTTTTTTTTCTACATATTATTATAGCAACCTTTTTCAACGTAATTTGTATCAATTATATTATTATTTACACTATTAAAGATCAAATTTATGGATGCACAATTTCTAATATTTAATACTTCGTATATTTTTTTTTTTATAAACATTTAAGTGGCCAATTTATTAATGTATTAAATCATTATTATTTGCAACTGATTAATTTGCGTAAAATGTTTTAAAAAACATATAATAATTTACATAAACATATAATTATTTCATATCGAATCGTAGATCAGTTTGAAATTATTTATCTAAAATCTGTCATCTATCGTCGCACTTCTCCTGATGGATACTACATATACTTAACTACGTGTCCGTACACTGCTGCAGTACATACAGCGTACGTAATCGATAGTCTGGTTCTTGAACCGTATTCCAACAATATATAATGATAATAATATACGATATTTCCTATATAATATACACGACACTGCCCTCGAATAATCATATATTATCTACACACACCGTCACATGTCATATTATATGGCTCGGATTGTAAAGATCTAGGAAAGGGTTGAAGGGTTCATCATAGGGGTTAGTTTGCGGCACGACAATATTAATATCATGTTCCCGTGACGATGACGCTCGATTTCTGTCAAATGTCGTGTACTCAGAATAATATAATTATAGTCGTACGAATTTACTTGCAAAAAGCCACGAATTTAATAAGTTAATAATTTATGTATGTGTTAGATCATGAAATACTCAAATACAAAAATAAGGTGAAATCATTATTATTAACAGATAAATTATCTAGTTAAACCACATATTTGTATATTATTATTGTAACAAAATGTAGTTATACCTATTACCTATTAGATATCAAACAATATTATTTAAGTTTTTATTAAGATCGTTTTGGACAAAAACATAATAATAATAATAACAACAATAATTTCTCCTCGGTCATCTGGATGATTGTTGATTGGAAGGTTCACTGTGTGGCGGCAAATGGCAATCCATGCATTCAGACCACATAACAGTAATACAATACGAAATACCTACGTTGTCGCCAACGTGACGGAGGATACATTTTCAAATGTCGACAGTTGCTTTTATGGCAGTTTGTTGAAAACGATCTATTCCTTTGTACCCCTCATATAAAATATTAGTTTATATTATACGAACAATGTAGGTATAAGTCACTAGTCAAATATCCGGACGTGGGCACCCACAGTGCAGGTCAAACACGACTATAACGGAAACAGAAATTGAAATTAAATCTTATTATAATAAAATGGAAACGGAATTTACGACGACGTATAGAATAATACACACAATTCAATATTGGCTACGTTTTTTTTATACATTTGATTTCTCGGATTTCTTATATTCTTTTTTTTTTCGAATAGGTACACATCCGAGCCATTTTCGGTTCGGGTCGGTATTAAATCATTTTATACGCATGCCGAGATGGAATGACTTCTGTAAATGAATTAGGTAGTGCAAAAGGTAGGTTATACATAATATATGAGTGTCTTCTGTCTACACGTGACATATAGAACTATAGAGTCCGGTATACCTTATTATATTTATTTACAACATAATACTGTTTTATTTTGTGTATTGTATACACCATCAAAGTTGTCGCCACCGCCACGACACACGCTGTGCACGTATTGCCATTTATTTTACCGCTTATTCTATTTCGACCTAGACGTGTATGAACAAAATTTCGGTTTTAGACTCGGGGTTGTGTATTGTCGAATTCAACAATTGTCAATAGTTTAGTATTGAAGTTTACGATTTGAAATATTTTTAAAATCAAAATTATTCCAACTGCAGTATCATGTAGATATTTGGCGTATTGTTATAAAAATAGGAATTTGAATTACATAAAAAACAATTTTTTTTTTAATTTACTGAATGTATGTGACAAATTTAGGCCAAATAGGTGAACACAAATCCATTTTCTGTACTTTTATATGTTATATTTAGAGTTCATATATATGTATAGCCATGAAATGTATTATATAACAAAAATTGTTCATGTCTTCAGGAGGAGAAGTGGTTTCCGGAACGCACTTTTTAAATCGTTAGATTGAGCACTAAATTTTTCCCCATTCGAGCACTGTATATACCTAATAATAATAATAATAACGAAACGACGACGGTAACAACACTATATACAGGTAATAATATTATGATAGACGCGTTAATAATAATATTATGAATTATTATTGTACACGTCACGGGGCAAAGTAGACGGTGCGTATAGCGCGTGGTGTCGGACAGTGGACGGACGGGGGAAGAATATTATTATATCGAGAGAAAAAACAAAAAGTTAAGATTGACTGTCAACACCCGATCCACGTCGTCTCCGCTACGGGTTTCGGCCACCTCCGCGGTTGATGGTCGATTGCTCACGCTGATTGAGACGTCGTCGTCGCGTCTTCCGACGTTGCTTGCTGCTGCACGTCGATAAACATATACCCGACAATGTTACGTTCGATGTTTTACGACGATACGAAAAGATCGTTCCGCGACGACGAACCCCTTTTGTCTCGGTTCGATTGCCACCGATCGTTCGAATATATCGGTACGCGTAATATACCTACAATGAAAATATAATAACAACGACGAAAATATACACGAAAAGACATCGATATTGTATTCAAGAAATATACATAACTTTACGGTATTTATCGCCGCCTCGATTCCGTCGGATTTAGGTGAGCTGTACATAAAGGATCCTGCACAACACGTTATACTTTAACTATCTAATATAATAATATGTCCGATAAATTGTAAAGATTTTCTATACCTACGTATAAATAAGTATATACTTTTTTTGTCCGTCGATCACGTATACGAATATATTATTTTCCTATGCATCACAAGATCGTCCTTCTTCGGGATCTTATACTACGCGGATCTTGGACAACATAATTTTAGTTAATTATTTCGAATTTCTCCCTCCCCTTCCCACCCCACCAACATTTGCGATTAGGTTAGTCGAATGGTTAATATACTGAAAACGTATTTCGTGTAAACACAGAGACATTTCAAATATTTTATGGTTATCACATACCGCGGTATTGTTTTTACGTATACCTGCCTCTATATAGATACCGTATATACGATATTGACTTATATTTTACTTATATCCAATAGTATATGCATTATGGGTGAAATTCTAAACATTCGTTCGGTAGTCGTGTTTATATTATATACGTGTAACGTATGTATGACAATATTGCGACGGGCGTCAAATCATCGTGACGACGGGGCTCATCCGGGACTGCGACGGCGAGTGTTCAAAAGACAAACACGTATTATATTTTATTATTTATTATTGTCGGACACGACTACTGTCTATAATACAGATGTTCTCTGATCGAAAAATTACCCTCTTGAAATGTTATCTTCAAGAACATATAGGATTATAATCTTGATACCGTATATGTATACTTGGGTTTAAATCGTGTCATATTTACTCGGGTTTAACCTTCTGAGAGATGTTTACGTGTTATTTCTGAATTATCGTCATTATATTTCAAATTTCTCTTTTCGTTAAAAATACACGTACCTACATGATAATGTTTATGGTAAAATTATTAAAATCCCAATTCAACGGAAAACGGCACGTTTCTCACAATTATATTATTCGGCACTAAAGTATAATATATTCTTAACATTAAGGATAAGCATCCTAGATATATAATTTTATATTTTGCATCTTTTCAATGTGTTTTATAATAAGGGATATCACGAATTCCTAATAGTTTTATGTATCTATATAGATATAATTTAAATCAAATATGTATCGTGTATTTAATCAATATAATTTATATCAATCATTAAATGGATATTTTTAAAATAATTATTTTTAAATGTATGAATATTATTTAAAGAACTGCAATTTCGTTATTTGACTTTAGTGTATATTTAATTTTTTAGTAAAGTAGATTACCCAGCGGCATCACTGCTTAACTTGAAATTAAGTGTATATTATATACTTAATCAAATAATGCAATCTAAAGACGTAATAATTATTATAATTATATATATAGCACGGTAATTTTTATATATATTATATTTTTAAATTTATTTAAATTTTTTTATTGTATAGGTGTATGATAATATAGATAATAATATAGGTTACGCGTATACAATGTCGTGTATAATATTTGATGCGGACAATGAAACGGAAGTTTTATTATAAGTACCTACGACAAATTACACTAAATTTCATGTGAGTATTATTATTATGTGGGAGTATTAAATAGAATTACTCATATTTGCAATTAATAATTCGACCGATTTCTTGTATTTCGCCCACTATCGTAAATTTTAATTGCTTACATAATTCGTATACACTGTATACATATTTCGAAGAAATCAATTAAATACTGTTCATTCCCTATAAATTTCTATGTGTAATATAATAAATATATGCAATTATTAAGTTCGTACAGTCCTGACGACGCGTGATAACTGATGACGATAGAATTTACGCGTCATTTGTTTGTAATAATATTATGGGTAACTAAAAAAAAAAAAATTTTTAAAATCGGTACGGTCAAGCGATACATGTCTAATCTCTATAACGCATATTCCGACACATATATAATATATAGTCTTATAATATTACATACGACTATATACCACCTGTTGATTAAAATCATTATTCTATACATTGTTCTATAACGTAGTAATTATATTATTATATTATTATTATCCACATCCTCGTATTGTAACTACGCGTTATGATAGTTGTTTACCAGATAAGACTCCGCACGAACGCGTAAACACCGAAGTGTTCGAACAAGACGACGATGTGGTCGTGTAGATTGTAGATATTATACAACAATAATATTATTATTATAATGTATATAATACTATTATATTAATGCACTGTTGGCGGTTGTTGACGAGGTGATCGAACACGATGTAACAATAACCGTGTATAAAGTAAGCAAAAGTAAGTACACACACGTGCGGCACATAATATTATAATAAAATGTTATTTAAATGTTATCCCGCGGGCGAATACGGGAAAAGCGCGTGCCGTGTAACGTATAGATATCATTCGTACATGTGTTTTTATCCTTGGGAAAACAACAACAAGAGTTTCAGAAGGTAAACCAATTAAAATTAAATCGTCGACTTTCAAATAACATACGATCGCAAGCGATAAGTTAACAATATTAAAAGTTTTATTACTATGCGGCTATAAGTGTCCGACATAGTATAATACCCTCTATTGTCTATTGAGCATAATGGTTTGAAAATCATCAAGCAAATCGTCGAGCAAATGTATCAAAATGAAAATAAATACAACACACGAAAAATAGAGCAACATTGCCAATTTTAATTTATTTATCCATAATAAGGTATAGGTAGGTACGTATTGTTTTACACGCATTATATAATCCGTCAATTTATAAAATGTTTCAAGTTATTGTAATAGGTATAAATATTATTTTTAAACAGATGAAGATAAATTGCAATATTTAACAGTCGTATTGAATTTTCGATAATTATTTGAAGCATAAATTGTTAAATCTATATAATTCTACTGATCGAATATTTTTCATCGTTTTCCGTCTAAGCGTTTTGCTAAAAACAATACTATATTCTTATTGTATATAAATTTTAACGAGAGTTATGATATTTAATCAGTATTTTAAGTATTGTATAGCTATAAGTCATTGTATACCTAAGATTTAACTAAAATATAGTAGGAAAATCAAAATTTCTTATGAAAATAATAAATTAAAAAATAAAATAGATCTTATTCGTTCAGACATTGAATATGGATTCATAATTTGGAGTCCTTACTAAATTGGCCTGATTCAAAGTTTGAATAATGTTTAATATTATTTTTTAAGACATTTGTCATTTAAGTTTGAATAAAACGTTTCAGTTGATAGCTTAGGACTTGAACTAAATTTTCTAGATTTTCTTACGTCTAGACGTATATTCAATGATATATATTCATATATAAATTTATTTTATTTTATTATTATTATTATTAGGCCGCGGCAACTGGGCCATTAGCATAATATATAAATTATTATATAATAAGATAAGATGTCGTTCTGAAATATTCGAAAAAGTAAGCTGGCATATTCCCGCCTTTAATACTTGTTCCACCTTATTCCACGATTATTTTTTATGTATCTTTCCACTCTCAATGTTACAGTTTAAACAAGCCATTAAGTCGTATGTTAAGAGAATGCAACAGTGTTGATTTTGACTTTAATTTGAAAAGCAAATTTAAATTTCACTCTTTGAATCTATAGGTTTCGGATAAATAGTTAATTTTATGTAAAATGATTAGTATATTTATGTATTAAGTTTAATATTTTATCCCTGTTCCATATATTCTATAATTACTGATAATTTTTTATGTTTTATATCACTCATGTACACTTTTTGCCCAAAAGAACGTTAATAATAATAAAATAAATAATAATATCTAGAAAGCTACACTATAATCGTTTGTCGTTGTTCATGTGCAATTCGATTGTGAACCCATCGATTTTCAGATGCAATATCTTTAATATAACGCGTGTGACAAATGCGTATATATTGTTATGCACATTGCACATACGTATATTACGCATAATATATTTTTATTTATGTTTACATTATATTTGTTATTATATAAAACGTACACGTGTCTAGGTAAGTATATAAGTATATCATTATTATTGCTATTATATTGTAATATCGCCGTGGCGACGACGTCCTGCAGTCGGCGGCGGTGGCGGCGTCGGCTGCGACAATAAAATTGTTTCCATTATACATTTATACACACAAAACCGCGTTAACACGCCACAAAGACGAGCCGATAAATCATTTTGGAATTTTATATTATATAGAGTGTATAGTACGGTTTGCTGTGACAATGTTTCTTGGAAGAAACGAGGTCTTGGGTTCCGGACCTTGAAATGAAGAACTCATAATATATTATAAGCGTGTGTGTTTGTGTGTATACGGCTTTGTATATAAAATATATGGTATATAGTGTTTATACCTGCGAGTATATATATATATACGCAGGGACAAAACTGTGTTGTACGTTTGATGAGAAAATGTCGAGTAGAAAAAAAAAAACCGACAACGACGACGAAGGTTCTTGTACATATAATACCGTTAGGGTTGGTTTGCCCTTGTCACTGAAATTTTTATGGATACTATAACATATGAAATATATAATATTGTGTTGGTTTCTTTTTTTTTGGTCGTTCACTCTATTTTCGTAAAGAGTGAATAAAATATATTGTACATATAATAATAATAATAATATCGTGTCCAACGCGGACATCGGAGCGGCATAGAATAAATATTGTAAATCGGTTAAAATATGCACGCGACTTGTTTTGCTCGTACCGAAATTTTACCGATTGAACTTTTTTACCACCAAAAAAGCTAGCTACACGGTAAATTGTAACGAATTATTGTTATTTGTATTTTTGACAAAAACTGATGGCTTAATATCATATTAACTATCCGAGTATTAACCATACATTTTGATTGTCGACCGACCGACGAGAATAATTATTACAGGTACAGCGCGTTATAATAAACTATAGATATTGTGCGTACGCTGTGCTCGGATTGGCAGGAGGACGGGACGCAGGGCAAACGTAATGCTTCGATTAATTTTTCAGAAATTTTACCGTAGTTACCTATTATAATAGTTGAGAGGTGTATAGTCATTACGTCATAATAAGGTAAAAAGAGATGGGCACGTTCTTTCTTCAAAGGTGAACAGAATCCCACAGTTATTTTTTGCCACTTCGAACGCTGTGTATACGTATTATAAAGTATAACAATTAATAATATATTAAGTTATCCTGGTTACTAGTTTGCTACTAATAAGTTATCTCGGTCACGACGTCAACTGCAGTCAATAGGATTCGGTATAGAAAAAAAATATAATATAATATACCTATAATAAGTAGGATTTAAATTTTTTTCCTCTCCTATTCGCTTGCATTACTTTTAAAGCACGCCCGTACGGAGTTATTGTATACCACGGAACGAAAATTATCGTTTGTGAGCACGACCGTAAAATCCCATCCACACGACTGCCGAATTCACGAGCGTAATTTGATTACATTATAATTTATAGGTAATCTAGATAAGGCATGCATATTCAGAATGTTGTATTATATTATACATATAACTGAAAATAGTGAAATAAGTTCATTAAAATATAAACAATACCTAGTGGCTAGTATATCTAATATTTTGATTTCGTTAATGTTGTGTGTCAACTTTTAGATTCTGAGCGGAGCCAGAAATATATTGATTTTAAAAAGAATTTTTTACAAAAGGTTTTTTTTTTCTTTTTGTGTCTGAAAACATTTATTCGGGTAGAAATAATAGTCTGATTATCACGAATAGGATATGCTTTTGGTAACACATAGCATCTAATTGGTGCTTTAATTAGCTCATTTTTCGAATTTTTCAAGATTTTCTCCTTGGGAGAAAAAAACTACTAAACAAATGACGGAAAATTGGCAAAATTAGGATTAAAAAAATATTTTGGGATAACTAATGCTGTTTTTAACGTAGGGACTTTTTTTTTAATAATCTCATAGGTAATTTACACACGCGATAAATTTTTGGAACGGATTATTAATTTAATATTATATTATATACCTGACTGAGTTTAGCTCAGAATCGTATTTTCTAACGAAAGAGGATCGTCCGGAAGTGACAAAAATAAAATTCAATATCTCCAATAATAATAGTTTTTAAACATGCGGTACACACGAACACTTTTGTATAGTGACCGAATAATACAAATAATATTATACCTAATAATATAGACATTATAATAATGTAGTTGTGTTTTTTTTAAAAAAAATATTATTCTTATAAATGCAGAACTCACCCCTATATACTTTGACATTTTTTATTTCAAAATGATCTATATCCGAATTTTAAAGCATTTATAATAATATAGGTGGTAGGTACCCGTATGGCAAGGATAGTCTGAAACTACCTGGAAAATTGAAATAGAACCAATAATAGTATATTATAATGGTATACTTTATTTGGCTTTTTATTATATTACTCTTAACAACACTAACGCTTTTCTTTGCATTATTATTCTAAACAAATCTTGATACTATAAAACTAATGTCTATCAATACACCCGGGGGTGCATTCTTCAAAATCGTTTCTTTTTGCTTTTCATTTGAATTCGAACGGAATTTAAATGACCGGATCCCATATCACCAAATGACAGGTATATTAAATACAAGTTTCACCGTAGTCCCAAAAGAATCATGCGGGTAAATTATTTGTATTTTGCAAAAAGCAAATCGGTATTATACCTATTGTTGGCTACATAAAAGACGAAGAATACAATTTACCGATATACTGGTAAAAGTGGTTAAAATATAGTAAAATAACAGTATTTGGTGTGACTGTATAACAAAAACTACCCGTCGATTTATATTTTCAATAAGCAATAATATTTATATAACATTACTATTATAATGGTAATAAAACGAATTTGGTGTGTAAAATATCTAAGTATCTTGTTTATTATTAATATTTATATATGAATGAGATGTATTCATCACTATTACGAACCGGCAATATATATAATTATATGCCTAAAGATGAATTACATTTTTGTTTTCCCCGAGGAAATCTACAATTTCTATTAAGCGAACCAGCGGCTTAGATGTTACGATAATCATTGAAACGTCAACGTATTATATACGAGTATATATTATATTAAAATGTATAATATTGTGATGTTTCATGTTGGACATACACATAAATTATATCGTTTTGCTAAGTGTATACTTATAGGTAAAACGTTCCCATTGTGCCAGATGGTCAAACAAATTATTATCGCGCGGTGACTGCGTCACTGAGTAGATACAATCAAATGAAATTCTTATCTATACAAATGATAAGGTTAAAGACAAAATTTCATTATCTCGAAATAATATTAAATTTGATAACATCATTGGGATTTCTCATTTTTCGTTCTTATTATAAAAACGAAATGTTATCGCTAATTTCGTTATACCTATAATACAGTATTTACGTTCTAATAGAAATGTAGATTATATCAACTATTCGAAAATATATATTATATAGTGTACATATTTATATTTATCGTACAAGAATAATAATTGAAAATTGTAATTTTTGACACGCAACAACCCCGTGTGACGATATTGTCGAGCATAAAACGACTATTTTTGCAACGATTTCTAAAACATCTATATTTCTACATTACCTATACCTATTCTAGACTCAGTAATTATATAAATATACACGAAAAAACAAAATGCGTCTTGTATATAACTGCTTCACGCTGCTTCTATCCTCTTGGTCATCCCAATCTGAAAGAGTTCGGCATAAATTCCACGGTTAAGTTGCGTTCTTTCCTAAAATTGAACATAAACCACGCGGTTATTCCCTTATTGTCGTACAACACAAAACATTATCTGTGTTGAAAGATTTTCATCCAACATACATTATCTCAACAAATTCATTGACGTACTTTAATCGCATCCTCTATACTTGTTGATCTTCCCGTTTACTTTTTCCTCATTTTGTTCTCAACTATATCGATAACCATATTATCATAATATTATGACTCGCGTATATGGGTGTTATATTACTATGCATAATATTATTGTTGTAAATATTATATTGTATATGTGTGTGTTTTCATTCGTTTTCATTGTCGGGCTCGCACTCGTAATGAATGTAAAATAAACGAACAATAATACAATGTTAACAGAATGTGCGACCTATAATAACATATATTATGTATAGCTCATGTTTTGGGTGAAAATATAATTCGATAGATCGAAAACGCGCATCGCAGACACCGCAGACGATTATAATGAGACGTGTCGCACCTATATATTATTATTTTGTGTATAATATTACAAGATAATAATATTATATACGATTATTATATTATATAAACCCGTACGAGATCCTGAGCGTATTAAGTAGTAGCCCGAAAGTGCGCAGCATAATGAGTAGCTCGCAACGCCGTCGCCTCCGGTGCACCAATAAGTATACACACACATACACACAAGTTAACCTGTAACGTGTTTGTGTGATGTGTTGCCCCCTAGACACAAACGTTTATTATTATTATCAGGCGGTACTATTAGGTCCGACGACTAATTGATACGACGAAATCGATTGAGACACGCAAAACGCAATAGGATATATCGACTCTGACTTGTCCCGAAATGTAGAGAAAAAAAAAAAAAAACACGACGTGTTCTTTTTGATGTGTTGCCGCATGCAATTTACCCGTGTTTTTTTTTTCCCCCGTTTCCCAAAAATATCGGTCGTTTTTTTATTATTGTTTTTTTTCCCCCTTTACACGCCGGGCGTCTCTCCCAGAGTAGTTTTGTGTTTTTCAATCGCGTTTTGTTTTCAACGCGGTCGTTTTTCTCCTCGTGTATAACGTAATATTATAACAATATATGTAAATATTATAAGTGTATATATATATAATATTGCATTTCGTCCGCACCGGACCACGGTTCCGACGAAGAGAATATTCTCCGGTCAGTTTTTATTATACTGTCCAAGGCTAACGATGGACGAGGCTCGCGTGATGCTTACAGGTATATATATATTTATATATATATATTATACGCCGCACGACGACCGAAATATCATTTCGAGAAACCAAACGGCCACTAAAGCGTTTTTCAAGATAGATTCTTCAACGTGTTGCATATAATATATATATGTACGTGTGCGCGCAATAAATAGTGTACACGTGTGTATATTACACATAAACGTATCGGTTCATTGGACACGCCTGTGCGTTGACGTTGCGGCAATGTATATGTGGATAATAAGAAGAGAGGAAAAAAATAATAATAAATATGAGAACATAACCTTTCGAGCCCACCCGATGGGAATATAACTCGGGAAAATATCACTTTTCAAATGTCGTTTACCTAATATATATATATATATATATATCGGTCGTTGTTTATTTTCTTTCTTTCATTTTTTACAACAATTTTTCTTCGTTTTTTACTTTATAATAATTATTCGCCTCTGCCGTATAATACAATATAACGTTATTAATTACACGGGTATCGGAGGTGAGACGGCCAATCGACGATATAATATAATATATTATATTCTCATATACCTGATATCGTCTGAATCATTTGACGCGGAGACGCTAACCGTGAGTACGAGTACGATGGCGTGCGCACCTCGCATCTGTGTATCTCTCGATAAATTTCACGCGATCCTTAGGACCGCTTGTCTGTCACGCCAATGTAATCGTTCTTATTAGACCGACCACGGCCAATAATATTCAATAACGTTAATCAAATTGATTTTTACCCACATGCGATATTCATTTTTTTTAACAAAAAAATAATAATATATATGTATACATACATAAAAAAAACAATTTAGTTTTATTTTTTATGAATCGCGTCGGTTGCAAGGTGCCACTTTGTTTTTAACAGACTAAATTACGCCGAGGTGTTTGATCCATGTGCGCAACTATATACTTATTGTAGAGTATTTATATTTTATATAACTATCGATTCTCATTGTCGCGGCCAAGTGGCTCTGTAAAAAATACCGCGTACCGGATGATCGCAGAATGTATTGTGTTACAGAAATAATGGAAATAAAATTGAATATTTATGTAATTCTCACAATTTTCGTAAACTCTGTAATTTATATAAAGGGTTGTTACTTTTTTAAGGTTAGGTTAATATTGTTATACGAATTGTTAAATTTTCAAAGACAAATCGTCAATATCCGGTATAAATAAGTATTACTGTTGATATTATAATTTACTATTATTATATATATTAAACCTATAAAAGTTGTCCCAGATCTATTTGAAAGCAATATTTTAAAAAAAGTGAGAAGGTTGATTCCGAACATTCCAATAATATTGCATTCGAAAATAAAATTCTATGTGGAAATTAATATAACGCAATATAATAGGTACATGATATTGATAAACCGTTCCAACATTTTACACATGAAAACTATTACCTATGAGAATACTCAAAAAAATTTCCAACATTTAAAATTGCATTAATTATTATGAAAATTTAAAATCAATTTCGTTAAAATCGTAAATTTTTCCGTTTTCTGTTATTTTTCGGTAGTTTTACTTCTCCCTAGGAAAAACTTTTAAGAAATTCGAAAAAAGAGCTAAATAAAATATACCAACTAAATTCAATTAACTACTGAAAATACCCTATATGTGGTAATTAGACATTTATTTCTACCCGAAAAAGTGTCTTAAAAATTTTCAAAACATAATAATCAAACATCAATGTGATATGTTAAAGTTTGAAGACTATAAAAAATAAAATAAAATTGTCTTATGATTTTCAAAATATTGATCAATAAAAAAAATATTTTGTTAAATTGATTAAGTAGTATATGATAAGGCATCTATAAAATTTTCAAACCGATAAACTCAAAATTACAAGTAATATTAAACATTTATGGATAAATTTCAATGTTCAATGTTCAAAAAATCAACTAGAAATCATAAATCAAACAGAAATCCGTTCGACAAATTGTTCTTATTTATAGAACACTTATATGAATACTCAAAAAAGTCTCTACGTTCAAAGTTCAAAACTCAATTAGTTAACACAAAATATTTAAAATCAAAATTCTTGGAAATCGTAATTTTACCGATTTTTTACCATTTTTTAGTAGTTTTTCTTGTCCTAAGGAAAAACTCTAAAAATGAACAAAATAAAGTATAAACTATAGATACAATTTTCTCTTGAAAGTATACTCAATTCTAGCCAATCGGTCCATTATTTCTACCCGAAATCTTTGCTTCGCTCAGAATCTAAAATAATTTTTTTGACAATAATGAACTATAATGATATTACCTCTATATGGCTTTGGTTTTAAGCGTTTAGTAAAAAAAAAAACAAATAAATTTACTTTACATTTTTTAAATAATGTGAAATTTGAAAATAAAGAGTTTAAAGAGTATATTTCTATAAAAATTTTGTTTAGTCAATTCTAATTCAATAAAGATGTTGATTTTTAAGAATAGTTTTCAATTATTGTAAAAATCCTATTTCTTTTAACATCATGTTTGTAGTTATTGTATATTAATATATTATCAATATTCAATATTACGATAAGTAAATGACACATACATATTTACATATATGAGATCAATAATAGTTTATCGAGAAATTAATTGATAATAATAATTTTTTATTCGACGGTTTAATAGATAATATTATAAAAATGACGTCAGAAATATAATTTTTACAATAAATGAAAACTATTTCTAAAATCTTATCTTATCGATATCTTATTAAATTTGGAGGTCAAATCAAAATATTCATAACAATATACTCTTTAAACTGGCTATTTTCAAATTTCACATAACTTAAAAAATAAAAAGTTATTTTTTTACTAGACGTTTAAAACTGAAATAAGAATATAGTAGAGGTAATATTATAGTCCATTTCCTATAAATAACAATTAAAAAAAAAAAAAAATTCGTTAAAAAATGTTAATTTTCCCGGAGATACTGCAATTAGTATATAGATCTGGGACACTCTCTATAGAGGGTATATATACGTATTATACAATTGTATTTGAATTTTGAATATTCTTATATTAGTGGATTATGTATAATATAATAACATATTATTATATATAAATCGTGTATAGTCGATTGTATATATCGTTGTTATGCATAAGACGAATTCGAATATTAAGTGTTGTTTGTATAAAAAATTATCATATTAAATTGGGTAGAGTTATAAACATAATTTATTAGTATAATTGTAATTATTACTCTATTATTAGTTATTGTCGTATATATTATTTCCTAAGTATTATTGTATTTTTTAAATAAGAAAACATTATAGCTGGTTCGGTTTGGATTTCATCTAATTATAATTTGCAAATATAATATTTTGATATAATTTGTTAATAAAACACATGTACTTATAGGCCTGTATTGGCCCACCGGATACTGGGAGCTTTTCCCTTAATCAATTAGCGTTTCGGTACCCGATTATTTGATTTTCCATCATTGTATTTTTTTCAGTTTTCTACAATATTTTAAAATTGTATACGGAAAATAAACCTATCCGTTTCAAAATATAACAAATAATGATTAGGGTACACATAGAATAAATATTATTTCATTTATTTAAATATAGTGAAATGCGTTTTACTTTTATTTTGTATGACAATGTAAATAATACAAAAACGATACAATAATATTGCGTAAGGTCAAATTTAATGTGTATTCAAACAATTTCTGCGCTATTCGAAAAATTATATTTATGTATTCATATTTCACTATTTGTTACGAGTAAAATATTATACTTATTAGACTATGTATATGGACATCTGTAATGTCGAAGCACATTATGTTTATGACCCGTTGTAAAAAAAAAAGGTTTACTAGTTAATAGACATGCACGCGACTAATGGTCTCATCGATATTACGTTGCCTCGGTTTCGTGGAAGAATATAAACAGTTTTACTGTAGTCATATTTTTTATGGTGTTGAAAGTCTGGGCGCCAAAACTCGAAAAAAAAAGAAGATATTTCAATGGAATTTTACTAAAACAACTCGTTGAGTACGTAGTACGTTAAACGATCCAAATTCTAAAAAAATACGTACTCGATACGTGACTGATCTTGAGATGTGAGAGTCCTGAACTATGTTTTTTTTTTCAGGGGTGTGTAGATGCGTGTAAACCTACCTATTTCAATTTTACACATACCTAAAACCTGTATATAATACCTAATTTATTATTTTATTATTGTTCTACACTGATGTTCTTTCACAGAATGATCGATTTTATTTCGAAATTACGTAGGCGAACACTGTACACACACGCATTGCGTATATACGTGCAACTTCATATATCTTATATATTATTATATAAAATTCTATCGCAGTTGTTAATGATGTTTCGATCGAACGTTGATAACTTTCGATTTTATTTTTGAACGCGTCCTTTTTATACACTTACGCCTTCTCGACAAGTGTCTTGTTAGTAAGTGTAACAGGTATAGAAAAACAGTTTGAACTGGATCTGTACATTATAATGTATAATAATATTGTGCAACGCACAATGAGCGATGTGTATTTTAAGGAAATCCGTCACTCTTCAAGAGGTATGCGTGAGGGGGCTCATTGAACTCTTTCAAAGTCAAACTGACTGATTGTTGGCGGAACTCGTATGCACATATAACCGAAAAAAAAAAATAGAATCACGACCTCCGTCTATTAGGAAATCGGTGGCCACGTTAGACTTCAACTCATAGACTGAACGTTTGTAACAACCAAAAACGAAACATAGACAGAGTAATATGAATATATATTGTATAAAACAAAGGAACGATAATAGGGACTTACAGTGGGAAACGTATTTTGTCATGTTACTATAATTTGATGATAAATACCTCAATATTAGTAGATATTATTAAAAATACAACTTTTAATGTCGATATAAGATGTTACATATTACGTGTGATTGGAAAATCGCGTTATAAAAATCGTATGAATTGCACAATAATCGTAGTCCTTTTTGTAACACGAATTTTTCATCTCTCTGTATAGTGTATACACATTATTGTCATCGAAATACCGTTTATAATTGATATCTATAGTTATTTTGTGGTTCGGTGCATGTTATAAGATATCAAATAAACGTATAGCTATTGTAAATAATTTCAATTTATATGCGAATCACATAATGTTTCGATATATATTGTAAACGAAACGTATATGCAAATAATTAAAATAACGAGACGTTATACCTATTTTATTATATAGGCTAAACGTACGATAAAAAACATGGTTGAAACATAATATATACCTATTCGTCAAAAACGTATAATTTTATGTCACATTTCTGACAAAGCAAACAATTTTATTTCGAAAATATGTACTATTACAGCGAGTGTATTACTTTTTTACACGTCGTGGATTTTGTCAATACGACGTGTAGTGTGCGGACGATAAATAAACCCTCGAACTACTATTTTTTATTTTTTTTTTTTTATTTTTTAAATATTTGATATATTGTTCAACAAAGTGTTAGTCGAGTGACTGGCCAAGTGGTTCCATCCCCGCCGGTCAACGAGCTAACACCTCCGCCGCCGTGGAGAATCGTCATCATTCCCATCGTCGTCGCTGCAACCGTACACGAAACATTACACATTATATTATTATAATAATATATGATTGTGTTTATACACTCGCATGATGTCTGTCTGTATAGTATACGTGTGGGTAAACTCTAAAATTATATTCGGTTCGTATTTCGTATGGAACGTTAATGATAATATTATAATATTATATAATATAAGAAATCATTTTTCATAATCGTATTTACGGCAGAGCGAGCCGACGATAGCGGCTCTCTTCAGTTTCAAACTAATGAAGTGCAAACGCGTCTGCACCCCGCGTGGCTACACACACACACATATATAAATATATATATTTTTTTAATTGATATTATTGTTTATTATCTCGGAAGACCCGCGGTGAGAAATTGGGTGTGAAACGTTTCATCAATCACCCCGTTGTAAAAAACCACAATGGGAAAAAAGAGGGGTGAACACGAAGCATTGCGTATATTATATACATGTGTGTGTGTGTGTATTCTGAAACGCGACAATGAATGCCAGGTGCTCAGCGCGGACTGTCAGGCAGTGTGCTGGCGTGGAAAATTTTTATTTTATTCTCTTTAAGTATATTATATATAAGTATACGCATCGGCTCAAAAAACATATCATCCGACGAATTGCGTAAAAACAACAGAGTACAATATAATATATATATTAAATATATTATATACGCGTGAAGAAAACATTATATTATAAGTAGTCAAAATAACGTAGATGTATTTACACTTAAATGATATTTATTTATATGTATACGTTAATATATTATATATTTTTTAAACTAAATGTATAGTAGGTATACATAATGTATACGAGGTGCGGTATCCGAAACGAATGAGAAATTCGTGGAAGACGCCGTTAAGCCGGACGGCAGAGGGTCAAAATTTGATCAACAATAGTGATGGACGGACGGATGTCACGACGACAAAAGAATTGGCATATAGGTATATAGATATATTGTAATCATTGTACATCGCGTTTACCCATAAATACAAAACTGTTGACGTATATTTATTTTGGAATATTTCACTTTTTAAACTATATTATGGGTAATACGTCTATAACGTTGCACGCACAATATTTATACACCTAATCATTATAATAACTAATAATATAGAAAATCATTTTCTTTCAAGTCACCGACCAAAACAATACTATTATTTGTACCTATCACCTATATGTGTCTATTGACAGTCAACCTAATTAGTTCGATATAGAACATGTATATGTGCAGTACACAAAAATACATTTTGGATGTGCATTATAATATCTATAATATACGCCTATACTATATACATACGTATATTTTCTATACACTAAAATCGATTTTAATGTACTTACGTTTTTATGAAAATATTCGATATACAAAACAATAGTGACTTACACAAGCAGTGCGTGTCTATACGATAAATGGTTCACCTTAAATTAGTCACACCTTTTTACAACATAGCAAATCCAATGTTATTGTGCGTTTGTGGTGCGTGTATTAGTATGTATATATATATATATTGACTATTGTATATTATATCGTTTAAATATTATGTATACCCCATATAATTTAATTTATTTATGTGTTTAAATTGATTGTGTTTCAACCTCAATCATTATCGATGAGATTAAATTTTAAAATATTAATATTATTTAGAACACATACATATTATATTATGAGTATGTAGGTAGTAAATAATAATAATAATTATAAATATAAATAAATAATAATATACAAATGTGGGATATAAGTATAAATAATACATTAAATGAATAGATCGTGATGTTGCCGACCTCGTTTTAAGTGTAGTTGGTGAAGTATATTGTAAATGGCATGTATAAAGATTAAAGTTGATTAGGTAATTGTGACGGTTTTTGCAGTGGTCTATGGTAACTGTAGTTATGAATTACTTAGATTTGAGATTATTTGATAAATTGTAACTATATTTCGACAAAGACAAATTAGCTCAGTTACATATTTAAGTAATCGATTTACGGAATCACTGTAGTTAACACAGTACAGTAGATTGTAAACCTACAAAATAATATAAAACAATAAACAATCAATTGAAATCGTCATTGAACTAGTTATTTAACCATTTATATCTAATATAAATATATGAAATATACATAAACAATATAAACAAATCTTTATATATTTATCTACTTTTTACCGTAATCATTATTATTATCAATCATAATTATTCATTAAGGATGATAATCATAATACGAATATATCTACCTACCTACACTAAATTTAATAGAATAATATTTTAATTCAACTTAAAAACGTTCAAATTAAGTTCATATGCACATAAAATATAAGATACAGATTTTTTTTTGTAAAAATACGTATAATCTGTTTTAATAGACACATAAAATACTCAATTACATAATAGTAATAATATTACGACGTATATATATATGAAATACGAGGGAAAAACATAGCTCCATTTTATTATACTATAATAATATTCGGACACAGGCGTATAGCCCCACAAACGAAAGCGTATCAGCATCCTTTAATTACCTATACGATGTAATCCATTTGTATAATAATTCGTTATGATATTTATGGAATTTTATCAATAACATGACATACAGACTGTATAATTAATAGTGGATATAAAAATATACAGCGATATTACTTATACTTGTTTATTTAAATTTTAAATTTGATTTGAATTTCTACAAAAAAATCTTTTCTCGTCATCAATAAGAATTTCATTACTTACGTCGTAATATTATTACTATTATGTAATTGAGTATTTTATGTGTCTATTAAAACAGATTATACGTATTTTTACAAAAAAAATCTGTATCTTATATTTTATGTGCATATGAACTTAATTTGAACGTTTTTAAGTTGGATATATATATATATATATAAATACAGACACGTCGATCAATACAAGTACAATATTTTGTATACATACTTTATAATATTATATACTGTACAATCATAATATTATTATTATTGTTTAGAAATATACAATTAAAAAATCGTCTTTTGACAAAATTTGCATTTTACCTATTCTTCAACTCGTCTACTGAAGATATTTATAATAATAAAATTAGAATAGTAAACGTATTAATAATATATATTATGGTTGTGTACGATATCAATGTACAGGCTCGTATTTGATAATAATTACGTCTAATGTCTATATAATGAATATATTATGTATTATAATATTACCGGGTAATGTATCTAAGTATTTATTAATAGACGTACACAAACGAGTTATTATATAAAGTATAAACAGTAGTACGCGCGTAATACTATACGTATACACATGCTATATATACATACATACACATCTAAAAAAATTATATTATACAGATAGTTATATAAAATTCGTGTAAAATAAATGATGATAGGGATTCCATAATAATCGTTTGTCGCATCTCTCCATCGTATTATTTGTAACACAAATTTCTTATCACTCTGTACGTGTGTTTGTAAAGAAAGCTAATATTTCAAATTGTTTAATAATAATAAATGACGACCATCATTAACAAAAACAGTTTTTTAGCCTACTAATATTAGATTACTTTATGTGGGTTATTAGGTATGTGATAAAATATACAATTTCTGTGAAAAATTCTCTAAAAACATCAACAAATGATTTAAAATGCTTAATCTAAAGAAGAACGTCTAGAAAAGCAAATATATATAATAACATAGTAGTTATTGTAGAAAATAGAAATTACATTAAAGTAATCAGTATCAGCAAAACGCATTTTGCATAAAAAAAAATTTGACATTGCCACAAAATACCGACTAATAACTAATAAATTATGAGTATAATACCCATTATATGTATATCCGATGAAGTCACTATTTATATTATATCATTACTAAAAGTCACTTCCTGTATAAACTACAGGGGGTATCACGAGGATTTGACAATTTTACATTGATACATTATATTAAAAATGTCAAAGAATGATAGTTACACTATGTTTCATGTCAAACCTATATGCTATACCTAAAAAAAAAAAAGAAACGTTTTATATTCAAATGCACAATGGGTATATTATATTCGTAATGTATTTTTTATACCTATACACAATATTAATTTAATAAAAACATGCCGATAATAAGACGACAAATGTCAATTTTTGTTATAATTTGTCGACTGTGTATATAATATATAATATTATATGAAATATGTATCGTATAAATTATATTATGACTGTTGTCTTAACTATACGTTTACATTATTTAATATTCATATAAACAAAAACAGACAGTAAAATCTGTACGCATATCATTATATTCTTATCGCGTATTCAGAACCGCCTGCACGTTTTATACGTAAAAGGGTATTTTATATGCTCGTCGAATAGGAATGTACACTTGGCTTTCCGCGCTCGTTCCAGTCCCAAGAGAAATTTAATATTTCGCGTTAAAGAAGTTTAAAGTGTTCATCTTTTTTTATTTATTTTCATTCGTATCATTATATAAAGGCCCATAAACGCGAACACGTTCAAAACAAACGGTATTACTGCATGTTTGCAGGCATTTACACATTTTCACCATTTATTAAAATTATTCTTAAAATTGTAAGAATAACTTGATAATAGAGAAAATAAGTTTTTCAGAATTTTATTATAAATAATTAAATAATTGTCAGTATATCGATAAATATCGGATCATGATATTAATTTAATTATTAATCCTACACTTCATAAATGATATAATCGGCAATATATTATAGGTACTATTTCGAAACTTTATAATATATATATTTAAATACTTAATGATTTTCCCAACAGATTATACAGAGTGAAGGTTTAGTTTCTTTTATTTTTTAATTGTTTTAGATTACTTATAAAAACAATTTATATAAAACATATACTGAATTTATAATATCTATTCAGGTAATTTAACTATTCCGTTATAAATTTATATATTATAAATAGTAAAAGCCACTTGTAGATGAATTATAAGGTTGAATTTTATATATTATAACTGCATGCAATTCCGTAAGTTATTATTTCGTTCTTAAAACACTGAATTCATTCTGAATAGTTGTCATTTTCGAGTTTAATATAATATCTGACCTTTTCACCTCTTTATCAAAAGTACTTAAAACCTACTACGACCAAGCTTACCCAATGTGTGAAAAATGTTCGCTATTTTTTACATTTGTTTACCTCCGCCGCACACAATTCGGATTGCACATCTGCTGCGTGTATATTATTATAAGATATTCCATTAGGATTTATGATGGTTTTTCTAATTTTATTTTTTCAACAATAAACTGTTTGCTTTGAACGGTAAAAGTTGAGAAAATAGCATGTATATATATATATATACAGTTTTTTTAATGGGTCACTCTATTGTGACGCTGCACAAAAGCATTATTTGTGTATACGGCTTAAACCTCGGGCAGACTCGACAGCGAATAATATACCTACATCTACCAGTATATTTTTATTTAATTTTTTTACCCTATATACGACTATATCACTTAGAATTTAGAAATATACAATTTATGTGGAATAAAAAACATATTATTATAATTATTTATTTAGGTATAGAGTCCTATACTATATATTTTACAATGTAGTCTATTATTCATAATATAACAAAATCCCGCTATAGCCCCTAGTTTTTATAACTATGTTTTGGTCTTTGTGCAAATAACAATACTTAAATATAATAATATAATATTATTATACGCCTATATATTACAGTCAATAATATATTAAATAGAAATTTGTATTTTAGGCATTCAAGGGTAGTGTATATATGCTGCAAGTTATCTTGCTACTTATCTTAAAAAATAACTTAATAAAAAGTATACATTTTGAATACAAATACGTGCCTTTATGAAGGGTATAATATTATATTATTGTTTATTTATACCTATATTGTGGCTGATATTGCAATTACGTATACCAAATAAGTAATAATTATTGAATAGGATATAATATGCCTAATAAATGATAATATCATATTTACCATCAATTTTCTCAATAGAAATTGAAATTTCTTTCCGTATACATTTAATCCTATAATTTATTGTGGTAGAGTTTATTTCAAAACAGCAGAATCGTTAATTCTTCATCTGAAACCGAGATAATATTATAGTATAGTCGTGGGCATCGACTTCGCAATGTTATAATATAATGTTAATTTACAGTATAATTCAGGGGCCTGGTAGGGTATATATAGATGTTATTCTTACATGTGATAATAATATGAAAAAAATTATTAAAATTTAGACCACGGCAAATATACTAAGATATTATGTTTTCGAGTTATAAAGTCAGTTATATGCATATAACTGATGGGAAGAGAATAGCTGAACACTCATAATTTATTTCGACACGTCGCACTGTATACTGCAGTAAAACGTATATCAACTATTAGGCAACAGACTTAAAAAAAAAGTAGAATCCCTTGCAATGATTAAATTTAACACACGGGGGTTACGAAAAATTAGAAAGGGTACGCTAGAACAATAAAAAAAAAAAAAAAAATGTAAAAAAGAAGATATATACCCCCTCCCCCACCCACCAAATTTAAGCACTGCGACTATATAAGATGATATGCTGCTACAGGATGTTTCGTAAGGATTTGATATTTTTTTAGTAGTCATATATAGGTACCTGTATAATATCAATTTTATAAAAATGCTCGTATCTTCAGTATATTGTATCTAATATTATAATAATAGTGTATATATATATAGGTATATTATGCTATAAATGCATTTTTATACCTGATGTATGCCACCGTACATATAAATACGCGTATAATTGCAGTGGTAGTTTATATTATTATTATTATTGTGGTGTAACAATATAACAATATATAATATAATAAAAATATTATGATAATGATTTGTATACAGCAACTATATATATGTATACATATAGGTAGTATTATAATAGTTCTATACGCATTATACTGCAAGTGATCCGAATATTTACTGTAATGATATAATATGTACTTTTTCCGGCAACACACACGCATAAATATAGACTATTGACCTTTGACCTTGTTCCATAAAGAGACCCTTTTTTTTTTTTCTTCACCATTACAATATAATAATCATAATAATACGCGCTCGCGCGCGCGACAAAGCATTTTAGTACGTATATATTATAATCGCACACACTCGTTCAAACTATATAATAATACGTCACATACGTGTATATATATATAATAGATACATTATAACGCAAACGTTTGTATATTATATAAAAAGTTCTAGTGTTTATTAAGCAAAACGCGATATTTACAATATATTATATTATATTATTTTTGTACAACGCAACGCAAAAGTCCGCAAACGGCTTTTTTGTTCAAAAGATATAATATTATATAATAATACGTTCTTCTTTTCATTTTGGTCTTTTTACCATTTTATGTAGTTTTTTTTTTATTCTCGTACTTATTACACATTATTATTATTTTATACCTACCTATATATATATACATAATATAACGTGTATAAAATTCTCGTTTATTTTTTTTTTTCTCATGTTGAAATTTCGGTTTGAACGGCTGCGACGTCGCCGGTGGCGCGGCTGCAACGGGGTGGAGGAGAGCGCGTACGATTTCGAGGGGGGTATTATATAGGGCGGTGAGTATACTCCGCATCGTCCGGAATGATGGTTTGGTTATCGGTAGGCGCGGTATCTAGGGCGGGCGGGCGGGCGGCGGCGGCGACCGCGTAAAAATATGGTTCAGCTGGCGGTGGCCGCCCAGCGGCCGTGACGTCGTGGAACGCGATTGGCCGGGAAGGCGGCGCGACAATCGATACATACCTGCGCGCTACACGCGGTAGGGGTACCGCAAGACCGTCACCACTGGCCGCCGCCACCAGGGACGCCACCTCCGCCGACACCACCGCCGTGGTGCACACCGCACGTTCGGCCGTTCGTAATCCGTATAGTCGCACAACGGCAGTCGTTCACGTTTCACTCACGTTTCGCGCGTACCTGTTGGATATATTTTATTTGGTGTTCACGCGCGCGTATCGTGCCCACATGACTGATCGACGGTCGTCCGTTCGTCGCGTCGCCCCGTCGTCGTAGTAAACGACCCATAAACGAGTAAATAATACAATATAATTATAAATACAAATTTAAATTAATCGCGTCTATTTATTTTATGTTCGTTTTTTATAAAATTTAATTTCGTCTCGCGGATGATATTACTTTGACCGGCGTTATACGTTATTACCGGTCCCGCGCCCTCGCTCCCGGATACTGTTCCGCGCGCGTTCAATTCCCGCGTATCCGTCGAATTTCAACCGCAAACGCATCTGAATGATGCTAATGGACGCGGAAATCAAAAACTGTTCGAGCCTGTTGGCCGGTGGCGGTCATCACGCGTCCGCACACATGAGTCACGCCTACGGTAACCTCAACCAGATGGGTATGTTGGCCGGTATCGGTCCCGCCGGTGTCGTGCTCGGCGGTCCACAAGGCATCGGGCAACAGCCGTTGTCTTCGCCGCCACCTTCACAACAGCACCAGCAGCAGCAGCAACAGCAACAGCAGCAACAACAGTCGGCCCTACACCAACAACAACAGCACCATCAACACATGCAAGCCGCACACCACCATCACCAGGTAGGTGGACTCGGCGGAGGCGGGCAGCTACAGCTACCGTCGCCCAACAACAACAACTCGTCGTCGGCAAACAAGAACCAAAACGTAGACCGCGTGAAACGGCCCATGAACGCGTTCATGGTATGGTCTCGGGGCCAGCGTCGAAAGATGGCCCAGGAGAATCCGAAAATGCACAACTCCGAAATCAGTAAGCGTCTGGGTAGCGAATGGAAAATGCTTACAGAGACTGAAAAACGGCCATTCATCGACGAGGCAAAACGTTTGCGGGCCGTACACATGAAGGAACATCCCGACTACAAGTACCGTCCAAGGCGCAAAACAAAGACGTTGATGAAGAAAGAAAAGTACCCGTTGCCGGGCAGCGGCGGACCCTTATCGTTGAGCGGCACCGGCGGACAGTCTTGCGACAACTCCGTCGGCGGCAGGAACGCCGTGTCCCAGGCAACGGTCGCCGCACAACAGCAAATGGTCAACAGCAGCCGAGAGCTGTACCATCAGATGAACCAGATGAACGGTTACATGCCAAACGGCGGGTTCGGTATGCACCACGATCCGAACCCGTACGCGCAACAGCCGACGTACGCGTCTCACATGGCCGCCGCGTCACAGGCCGCCGCCGGTTACAGATACGAGATACCGCCCATAAACAACAACGCGGCAGCGGCTGCGTCCATGCATTACTTGAACGGCAGCTATAACCTGTATTCGGACATGAACTCGTACCACCAGGGACCGCCGTCCACATCACACAGCCCGGACAGCGTCAAGTCCGAAAGGATCTCGCCACCCGCCCAGGCAGGCGGCCACTCGCCCAGTCCAAGACTGTGTCAACAACAGGCCCAACAACAGCACCAACAGCACCAACAGCAGCAGCAGCAACAACAGCAGCAGCAGCAACAACAGTTGCACCAGCAGCAACAACAGCAGTTGGGCGGCGATTTGTTGCGCATGTACATGCCGCTCGAGTCCAGGCTGTCCGCGGCTGTAGCCCAGGGACATCAACAGCCCGGTGGTCACAACCATCCATATCTGTTGCACAACCAGCAGCAGAACAACGTACAACAGGCGCACCCACATGCCATGTCACCCGACTTACAAATGGGTCATTTGGGCCACCACATGTAACACGTCAACATTCGCAACCGATTTGGGCAGCTGCAGTGCAAAACGGACACCCATTACACCATCGCCCAGAATTCAACAACCGACGTGTCATGTAAGCCATTTATAAAAACAAAAACAAATTTTACCTATATTATAAAGCATTCGTGAAACAGGGAAAACTGTCGCGACTGCGATTTTTTTCTCACTTATTATTATTACTATTATTTTTTTTTTTTTTTTTTTACATATATATATATATAATATAAATCTGTATAAGTAAATATCTATATTTGATTATATAGACATTTATAACAAAATTTTTTTCCTATTGATTTACCTAAACTTTTTTTTTATTTGTTTTTGTTTTTGAAAAAAAAAATTATAAAAACGAGTGTCGACCGTAGTACAACATGTGACCATAATAATTACAAAATAATAATTACTCGAAAGAGTAAAATATATGACATCGCATATCCATGCAAAACACGGCCCGTGCACACGTTTAAATAATTTTTTTTGAGTCTTTATAATATTTTATATATTTGACGACGATGTTACAAATTGTATTACCTTTGTGTATTTTAGTATTTGTTATATGATAATATGCGAATGGTTCTCCCTCCGGGTAAAAATTATATTTAAATTAAATTAGAAAATAGCTCTTTTATGTATCTATACATTTGCTTTGTACATAAAAGTGCATTTTTTTTACGAAATGAAATTAAAAAATTAATTAGTTTTATAATAATTACCGTCAGTTATCTCTTATTATTATTATTATTATTATTTTTTATATATAAACGCGAAACGACGCAAAAACAAAATTCCGTGTTTCAATTGAATCTCCGTAGTCGTTCGACATTGTGCCATAAAATTAAAATCTAAAAGAAAAAAAAAAATGCGCACACAACTACATTTAAAAAACACACCGTCGCGCTGCTGCGTATATTGGCCAGCAAAACCGATAACGTCGCATCGACGAAATTCAATAAGATCCTGATCAAATCCTCAAATCCTGTAATCCCGACTGTTACACACACACGCTAGCTGTCTCTCCGACTATTATTATCATAATATTATTCCATGTGTAATAATAATGATTTAAAAAATGATGAAAACCCCTTTCGGCGGTAAACGTGTCGTTTCAAAACGACAACGATATATTATAAACATTATATGCGTGTATGGTGTTTACTATTAACACGCGGTTCTCGCGTAATTCGGTAAAATGTTACCATGGATAATGGAATAACGATACGGCAATAAAATTTTTAAAAAAAAAAAAAAAACTGGTTTCGTCTTTTCGGTCGCTGTCGGCGGCATGTGTATTATAGTTATATATGTAGGGAAATAATGATAGAAAGAGTACGTACATAATAATATTACTTCATTCAATTAATATATACCTAATATTGTATTTTATTTTCAAACAAGATCGTTACACGGGGCGTGGAAGGTTGTTTTACACGCACACAAACACACAAACCGTCTTAAATAACAGTGATTTGTTAAACAGCTGCCGCCGCGTGCTGCGTTTCTGATATTATAATAATCTGGACGTTTCATCGTTACTAGTTATAAACATTGTGCCGAACGGTATTATTGAAGAGAAGATGAATTTATATTATTGATAAAACCGCGATATTTTATAATATTATACCTATAATGATGTGCGTTATCGATCGTTTTTATTGCCGGTGTTTTTGGCACAACCAATATTAATTTCACACAACATGCGTGCGTGGTATGTTATAAAATTACGTTGAAATTAAATCGCATTATCGGGTCGCATGAGCTACAATGTGTTTGTGTGTGTTGTATTTTCGTTCCGATAACATCGAAGAAATACCCAAACGCATCTGGTATGTCGATTAACACCTTTATAATAATAATATTATTATTGTACGGTATCTTTTGAAAATTTCACGATTATTTTCGTATTATTTATAAGATTTTTAATATTTTTTTACGTTTATTTTTAAATTACAAACGATCAAAATCGTTTGCTAACAATCATACGATTTCAGTGTTGAGTATACATTTGTATACCCAATATTTGTTATTTATGATATGTCCGTACTTATTTTGCATTTTTTTATTTTTACATTTTCGTCACCGCCGACATTAGTATTTTAATTATTATTTTATTATTATTCAACTGACAAATTAAGGGCATACATTGATGATTTTCGTTTTCTTTTTTTTTATGTACTCATAATATATTATACATCAAAATACGTAAGACGTGTTTATAATATATTTTTAAATCAATTTAATTTATCAATCAATGTTATTATTAATTATGATCAGGTATTATTTTTTTTGTTCTATATAATAAATATCGATTTTGTTTTTTTATAATTCTGAAGTTTGAGTTCTATAATATAGTATGGTTATTTATGACGGATCTTGTATGCCATGATTTTCCTATGACGTTTTCCGCCGAAAAATGCGTTTTACATTACATATCTCATTGGTTATATAAATATTATTTTATAATTAATAGTATTGGTATAATCAATAAATCATAAATCACTTAAAATTATTTGTCATAACGTTTTTTTATTGTTCCTCTCCTAAATCACTCATCAATCAGCTATATTTACTTTATTTATTTATTTAACATAAATATAAATAATCATTTTTCCGTATGATTATTAAGTGTTACAAACTAACACAAAAGGTAAATGTGCCCGCGCGATGTAAATATAGAGATTCAACAAAATTAGAACATAATAATATTATGGTTAATCAAATATTTTGTTATTTGTATTTTTTCGTTTGCATCGCGATTGTTGTTACATGTATTTTGTTTTTTCTACATTGCACCCAAATATTTCCGATTTTAAATTTATTCGTCATGGTTTCTTTTTATCCAAACAGTGTTATTCTAAACATATGATTATATTATATTATATTATTGATGTTTAGCGTAAGTATAATACAAAATACATGTAGCAATAATGTAGGCTAAAATCATTTGCTAACTCTTTGGCTGTGAGTCCTGAACTTATCCTATATTTCCTAAATAATTTCAATATTCATAATAATCTGTATCCAAATTTAAAATAACTACATGAGTGTGTGCGTTTTTTTTATTATTATCTACGTTGATTAACATTTTTAATTCTCCACACTGATTAATTACAGTTATATAAAATAGTATCTTGCCATTTACGACCACCCGAGTTGTTTTTGTGCCATTGTTTTTCAATATTTTAAATAATACCAATTATAATATTATAATTTAAAATACAAACAAAATATACAAAATCGAGTAAAATAATAATAATTTGTATAAAAATAAAAATAAATAAATAAACTCTTGTAAATATATTGTTGTATCGTGATTAAGTGATGATTATGATGATAATTATAAAATAGGGTATTTATTTTTAAGGAACAGCATATTATACATATTAGAAATTAAAAATTTGAAATATCACTCAAAGATTAATTTAACTAATGTGTAACAAACGATAAGTGATTATTAATTCGTTTTAAATATGTTTTAAGTTTTATAATTATAATTACAGTACCCCGAACACAATTCACATTATTATCATTTTTTTTTAATTTTTATGTATATCATTTTACCTATATCTATGTTATTTAAAACACTTTTTATTATATTTATATACAGTAATACACACATAGAAATGTCGGCAGAAAATCCTATTGTTTTTACACTGTGCGTGCGGATTCGATAACATTGAATCCGACACGGATGCAGTTCTATAATAATATTATTGCTATTGTATTATTTTGATGTAATGTTTTAAGGTTTACAGCTCAAACGAAATAAAATATAAAAAAATAAAACAAAATCATTATATGTAAGCCCCCGTAAGTTATTTTTAATATTAGTTTTTTTTTTAATTTACTATTATGATTATTTTTATTATTATGAGGTCGTCTTTACGCCATTATTATTTTGAACATTATCATTATTATTATTATTATTATTATTAAATATTATTTTTTTTATTATTATTATCATTATTCTAATATTATATACTTTCTATGTCTTGTACATAACTTAAAGATAAAATGATTTCAATTTATCTGTACATAAAAATGTAATAATAATAAAATAAAAATCAATGTTGTACTGTACTTGTTCTGTTGTCACTAGACTTATTCTGTATACCAAGTCTGATATAGTGTTTGATCTGTATTATTATTATTTATTAGTAATATATATTGATAATGTATTATTGACGTGCGAGAGTGTTATTTAATTTTGTTTTGTACGATTTGTAGCAATTAAGTTTCTCTCAAGTTTTAAATATTTCTATATAAGAACTGCAGAATCGGTGACAAAAGTTTTGTCGATTCGATATAATTAAATTGTGTTAATAGATTGTATTTTAGTGACTATATAAAGTCCCTAAATTAAACAACAATGCGTAAAACGACCGTAAAAATCGTAGCAAAGTTAGTCCAATAATTGTATGGTTTTTTTGGTCTGAAAAAGAAAATTATTTATATTTTCGTTAAGTTAGATGCTATAATATTATGTGTATATTAATATTATGTTTAGTAGAAACATGTTTAATATTATTTAGTCAAGAATGAAGATGTATCCGGGAAAAAACTATATAATCAACAAAATATTGTAAGCACGACAGCACGTATGTGTAAATAATAAATAATGAATTGCTGAATGAACAAGTGAAAATTTGCAACAAATAAAAACATTTACATGAAATTCTCACATGCATAGGTATTTATTTTGCTATTTTATTATGCGTAGTGAAGTAGTGGTTGTATATATTTTGTTGATTTTAAAAAGGCGAATGATAAAAAACAAAATATATTTTTACTTAGTATAATATAATATATATACTAGTTCTTCAATGTTTATCTTCTTACGTTCAGTACTAACTGGTAATAATAATGAATTTGAACATTTGTATACTAATTTCGTCATTCACCATAATAATATTTTACATTAAAATAATATATAAAAAAAATTAAAACTGTGAAGTAATTAGAAACCGCAAAAAAAAAAAAAACAGCGTACGTGATGTACTATTATAATATCAGATAATAATCTTATACTGTATATGCGGTATATTTTCTTTTTTACCAACAAATAATAGGTAATCACGAAACTCTTGGGTAAACGAGGTTTTTCAATTTTTATTGTGTACGATGGTGTCGTGGATTGGCATGTTTCCATGTAGGTAACCACACAATAATCCCTACATGGCAGGAACAGATGTTCGAAATCGACGGTCGCGATCAAGGGAAATCGATTAATAATATTATTAGTACTATCTTGACGGTATTATTACATTTAATTGTATAAATATTTTCGTATAGTGTGTATAAAAATAAATACTTATTATATAGCTACTGGTTATAGTAGCCCACCTGGTGCACAATCTTGATCGTAGGTATAACTCAATAATAAATAATAATATATTTTATAGTTTTTACGACCGTAATATTGTCCAATACCGCCGTAAATTATAATACTTAATGTTTTATTATATAGGTAATATAAATGTGCTCACGTCTTCAAAGGAGTGTTCGAAGTGTTGAAGTGATGTATGGGTACGCGAACGCGATGTATATAGGTATATAGGTAATAATATAATAGGTATACCTTTTATCCTTTATCGTTTATCTTCAAATATTAACAATATTATTCTTATTTCAACTAAACTAACAACCGCAATTTATTATTATAAATAGTGGGTATTTCTGTAGTAATCGCAGGTCGACGTTATTGTTGACCTATATAATATGAAATTCGTTATCGGAAATATTGTGTAGAGCAATTAATAAACGGACGAATTCAATTTTCAAACTATCTAAACTTACAAATTACATTAAAAATTTTACAAATTACTTTTACAGTGTACATAGTGCGCTAAAATATTTTTGTAGTTATGCCTATCGCATTACATACGAAATCTATTTTACGTTGTTTATACGAAAACAAAAACTATAAATCGAATAATATAATATAAATAATACGTGACTACAACGGCCGTAGTAGGTACCTATGTATATAGGTACGAAAATCGACGACCGGATAATGCGTGTTATTTCCTCATCGCACATCGGCGTCCCATTATTGTTTAAAATTAAAAACGTCATATTATATATATTATTATGTACCTAATAATCGAAACTATCACAATTTTCCACGGGCATTATTTCACGCTGTATATTATTATAGTATATACTTTTATAACATAATACATGAAATAAAAATATTGGCTTATATTATACAGACGCGTTGTCATTAGATATCGTATCGGCCACGAGTATATCCGGGTGAAAAGAAATTTTCCGATAAATTACGTTACATAAGATAACGATGTAGTGGTAAAAGCTTCAATATTGCACTGCGTCGCGATGTATATTATACAATATTTTAAACGGGTATACATTAAAATATATTATTCGTTCGCGTTTCGTATTTCCGTTTGTGACAAAAAAAAAAAAAAAAAAAAAACTAATTACGCCGGCCGCGTTCAATATCCAATTTCGTATTATATATATATATAGGTAATATATTATATTTTTACAATTATTATTCGGCACCGTGTCATTTCGTGATTGGATTTTCACCGTGCGTAATATATATATGCGTAGGTACCCATATAGTAATATTGTGTTATATTTTATGTATTATACATTTATACGGTCGAGATAAACGTTATTTCGCGACCCTGACACACCTACATGTCTATACATAATATATTATAATGTGCGAGAAAAAAAAAGTAAACTGAAAAATAACCGTCATGCGAAAATAAAAATCAAGTTTAATATTATTTTGTTTTACGTTCGGTGTAATTATATCGTCATAGTTGTCATAGTTGTTTCGAACATCCATACAGCGACGCGATGACGTCGTCGTGTCGGCTGATGTGGGATGGTATATACCAAAAAAATGTTAACGGTCGCGTCTCATTATTAAATCTATCTGTATATATATATATATCGTATAAAATTAGTAAATCCTCAAAGGGATTTCGTGCGATTTTCGTACAAAGTAACGCGTTCGTTATCATTTTCATGTTATTATCATGATGCACTTTTTGACATTATGAACCGCAGCGATAATCAATTTTTCTTTGGATTGCTTATTTTCGCTGCGGTAACGAATTTAAAACGAAACAAAAAAAATGTTATATAGTATCCGCTACTGCAGTATACATAAAACGAGACGGCGGATAAACGAATCTCCCGTGTTTGTTTTTTTTTTTTCTCTCTATTATTTCACTCTCATCCGACGACGGTTTGCCGGTACCGTTAACCAATAGCCGAGCCGAACCCGCGGCCGCCTCCCGTCGGAATGTGCGCGCGCCCGCGCAACAGCGCTGGAAATTAGCAACGCCTCTGTTGCCGAGCGATCGGTTGTCGGCAGGGGCGGGGGCGGAGGGGTCGCCTTTCCCGCACGTCGCGCGCGCACGCCGTAATTCGCTTTCGTCGGTTTTTAGTTTTTTACCGCCGCCGGGTTTTTTAATTTTTTTTATTTTTTATCTGCCGTCGTTCCGTACCTATATATTATATACACACACTGATACGCGAACGCGTATTTTTAACAAAACAATCGTATATAAAAAAAATGTAAAAAATTAAGTACGGGAAAAAAGAGAAACGGCTACGAGGTCAGTGTAGGTATATACATACTGTCTCCGCAAATAACATGTAAGTTATATTTGCAAAGTGATCTGCAGAGATTTTTATTGTAAAATATTCAAGTGTATATTTCAATCACTCTATAAGGTATAGGCAATAGGCATGTATAATATAATATATATTATTGTGTACGAAAGTATATTATAATCGTAAAATCGTGATCTCTCCTAATTTCTTATTCCCTGTAATATACCTATACTAATCTGCTATATATATATATATATATATAGTATCCGTTATACGTATTCCGTGTGTCAGTATATAGTATATATGTATATTTGTATAATTAGATATAGTATGAATATATATATACGTTGTAAATTTCATTCGTATTGTTCGTGTGCGCCGCAACGGTCGTTGGAATTTTGGACCGACTTATAAATGTATACTGGAGACTACCTGCGATGCGTGTAACGATCGTTATAGTCGACTATAATATAACGATCTAACGAAGAGCGATTTTTTTCTAAATCTACGTTTGTCCTATATACTTTAGTATATATAATAGTACCTATTATAGATTCGTGTAGTTTTGTATATATTGATATAAAATGTAATATAAAACATAGCTATGCACAGTATGTAGTGTTCCCATAGGATATACTCCATATACATCGTGTATACTCTCAAAGTCTCAAGCAAATCGCATATAGCGAAAAGAAATATTTATTTATTTGTTAGATTTTTGAAATCTAACACTGTTATATTTGTATATAGTAATTAATAGTATATGGCGACTTGTACCTGTATACTACGATTGCCTATTATAGTGTTGTCATTCAGAGAAATTTGATGAAAGTTGGTAATAGGATATTATAGGAAATATTCTAAAAAAATATAAATTAAATATTTGTAAATTTGTAATTTAATTTAATATTATTGAACAACACGCCCTCAACCATTATATTTGTATATTATAGCACTCGTTGACTGAGTATACTCTTATAGAAATTAATAAGAATATCTCTGGGTATACATATTGTATAGTTACCTATACTAACTATATAATCTAAAATATAAATTGTCATTAATATAAACCATGTTTAAAATGAAAAATAACAAAACAATAAGTATACTTATCGAAATAATAATAATGAAAATTATAAATTAAAACGAACCCCGACTATAAGAAAAATAGTATTTTTTCATATATTTTCTACCTAATCATAATAATACATAATATATAGAAACAATTCATATGAACTTTAATAAATAGGCTCAATGTTAACAAAACTAATATGTAATATATGTATTATAAAATAGCGATTATTTTAATTTAAAAATACAATGTTTGTGTGAATCACACTGCTGTTTTTAACATTAAGCAGTTCATCCGTAAACATAAGGTTTACATCACATTTCTATGTATTGTACAATATTGTATAATATTGTATAATATTGTAATTATTTACAGTTATACCAAAATTAATATTTTATATATATAGGTATACTATTAATAAATTTTATGTTTGGGTGTAATAACTATAATATATATAGATAAGTATACTATAATATCCTATATTATATTCCTACTAAAGTTGAGTGAAGTGTATTGAAATATTATCTTTTGTGTTCGCAATTTGTTTGTTACTATTCACTTGAATTCGCGTAGGTATATACAGATTGATCAGCATTTCGTGGTACAAAAAAGTGGAGATAAGATATACTATTATAGGTAGGCACGTTTTAAATGTTACTTTTATTATTTGTGTACCGCGAAATTCTTATCACACTGTACATGTCACTATGTCAGTCTCTAATTTTTTAGATGAACGCCGACACAAATTGTATATAGTTTGAAATAGTGATGAGTGTGCACTACAGTGGATTTAAGTATATAATAGTGTACTAGTGTATAATACTTGTGATTAAGTATATATATTTATAAATATTTCGTTATTAATTGTCCAACAAATAAGAATAAACACTTGTTTGATATTTTTTAATAGGAAGAAATAATGTTATTATTTGATGATATCTTACAAGAAGCTCTAGATAATTCATTCCAATTATAATAATATATATGGAAATATAAGGCATATACTTCAGGCCACTCACGTTTTTATATAATTTTGATGTAGGTATACAATAAAAATGTGAAATACGAATTTTTTTTTATAAAAATACAAAAAAAAAAACCGTAGGGGCTGATATACAAAAATATATTATTGCTATCCCTGCAGACTCGTAAACTCGCTGTCCCGTCCGCCGTCTATCGCAATCGCGAAATAACCAACCGCCGTCATTATATATATATATATATATCCGTTAACGAATTTTATCCCGTATCCCTTTTATGCAGTATAGCGATGCCGGATGAGGGATAAAATAAAATATTATACAAATAAATAAACGCAAAGGTGCGCGCGCACGCAGTCGCCGCGGGATAGCGTGCGGTCCCCGTTTCCTCGTTGTCACCCGTCGAACGCGCGCACCCCCCGATCAAGGTAAAAAAATAATAATAATAATAATAATAATAAAAACTAGTTGTACGTCGCTTATATTTAATATTTCCGACCACCCTATTTTTCGTACGTTTTATCCACCGCGCTTATACATACGAACGGGTTTCTTTTTCCGTATAATATCTAATACCTACATAATATTGTTCGTATAATATATACATACAAACGATCGTTATATATTATCGAACCCTCCTTATTCGCGCGATGGCGGCTTTATATATAAATATATATATATATATATTCCACCTAAACGCGCGTACCTTTCACCTCTCACCGACGCCGCGCGCACAACCTCCTATATCTATAACCTCTAGGGAACCGTGGTATATATTATATACCCTTACCCACTCTATACCTATACCATGTTCCGGTAAAAAAAAGTGACGAAATAATAGCCAAAATCCCGTTTATATATATATACGTTATAATATTATAATTTACTTAAACGTAAATTATTTTTATTTTTATAAATACGTAAAATTATAGCTACAGCGATATCGAGAGACTTTTTACATATTATAATAGTCAATATTATTATGAATTGTATTTATAATATTATTATATAATCGGGTCGTTCACGTTGACGGATCAAGAACAATTATTCGCGTGAAAAATTATACACAAACGTCAAACTAAACAATATTATGATGACAATAACATAAAAAAAATTCTATAGTCGTTTACACATCACCTAATATATATTAAATAATATTATAGTCGACAAACGAATTGGTCGCTACAAGTTACAACACACGTTTTTTTTTTTTCGTAAATATAATATTATATTTAGGTATACACACATAATATATACAACTATAATTGGTTAATTTGTTTGCCTCTAAAGTATATATACTAGCTATTACCTAGATGTAATAATATATAATAGTTTGCGTTTAATTACAACTAATTATTAGCTTATCCGTACCTATATATATTTTATGCGCCAAACGATATATTATTATATGTAAATATACTAAATTGACGTGCATCTCCACATTTAATTTCGTTTTGTCGTTAGACCCAAATCCATGTGGGATTTAAATGTTTTTTTTTTTGGGTTCAGAAAAAAATCAGGTTTTATCTGTCGGTACATAATATAATATTATAAACGATCGTGCGACGTAGATGTATACACGTACATATTAACTACACAATAATATAATAATATTATTATCGTTTCGACGCAGTTTGGCGTTGGTGTATTAATATAAAAATATTTTATTTTCGCTTATAAAATATATTATATAGGTTAGGTTTAGGTACCTTTTACAGACTAAAAAAATATGTAAACATGAATGTGTATACCGAAATCACAATAACGTTTTGGATATAATCCCAAAAGAAGGCATATCATGTTTGATGTTCATCCAATTCGTAGGTACCTATGTGTACCACAAACTATATATACAAAATATAATTAATCGACAATGCCTCAGTCGTTTTTCCCCAACAAAATGCTTTTTTAAGGGTTCTACACAATATATAACCTTTTTTTTTTCATTCATCCGAAAACACAAAACAGTAAATCATATAACTATATGTGAGTGTATATGTATATATAGACATTGGGCGGATGTGGTACTGTCAATTAAATACAAAGATAAATGGGATAGTGCTGTATATTATATTATATAGGTACCAAATCTGCTGTGGTTTCAAATATCTATATTATAGCGTGATATTGAGAAATCACTTATTAATAATTATTTATGAAGGCAGTAACTACTGTACTGCGCACGCCTTTTTTGGATAATTGAAAATAAAATAATAAAGTCATATTGTGATGAGTTATATATAATGACACAATGCGAGAAATATTCTATACTTAGGTATACCTATGTGTATTGTAGATATATATACGAGTATATTATACAATCAATATAAAATATTTACACCATTTTAAATATTTTTTTGAAAAAAGAACTTGTTAGAATTATAATAATAATACACTTTTATAAAATCAACGATACCTAAATATAAAGTATATAAGGTATATGAGTATATATTGTGTACCTAAGTATAAGTTAATTATTAAAATAGTATTATGTATAGTACATTGTATATAATAGTAAATTATATAATAAACATAAAAAATAATAAAAATATACGTTATGTATGCAAACATAAAGGTACCTATTGAAAAACAAAACGAGAGAAATATTGTTTACCATCATAAAAAATTACAAAAAACAACTATTTATTGTTTACTGTGTATACAGTCAGGTAAGTATATATTTTGTATTAGTAGTTAATATACCATTATTAGTTTTTATTTGAAAAATAAATCTTAAATAATTTATATTTTAATAATACATTCAATTTAAGAATTAACTATATAATAACTATTACTTAATATTGTTATATGGATATAAAGAATAATAATATAAAGACTCATTACGTGTTATTTATTAATTGAAATAATAATTAATAGAATTGTAGTAGATAGGTATGATAACAAAGGCTTATTTATGTGAAATGTAAACAATATAATATTTAAGTGGAATGGTTGATGGTTGAAAGAAAGAAAAGTATAAAAACCTATAATAAACTAAAAATTATAAATATATATATATACTTTTATTTGAAGATTTTATAAAACAGGGACAGAACATTCAAAATGTTTAACATTTTGTGGAAATAATATTATATTAAAGCCTAATGGATTTAGCATTGGCTTTATGTAAATAGTAGGGGACTGAATGGGCTGCAAATAATAATACATAATAAAAAATAAAAAATGAAGTACTCTCAGGGGTGATGTCTCAGGAAATCCTGCCGGGAAACTTCTCGGCGAGAATTTAATTTTTCTTCAGTTTTGTCTTTTTGACAGTTAACAACTAAGTATATATAACATGTAATAATAACACCAGCTCACGTAAAAGTACATATTTCACGAATATGATTTCGAAAAAGCACATTTGATGTCATGAAATTACCCAGAAGGGTGTAATAGTAATTGGTTTATCGAAACCCTTCTACAATGGTCTTTTAAAAGTCTTGACGATGTTATTACTGCACGCATTGGAAAGGGTGAGCGTGTATAATAATATCAAAATTGACCTATACACACCGCTTTTCCCTTTAAAGTGCTCTCATTATAATAAACTAATATAAACGATACACCTACGCTTTAAATTATATTATATATCACGCGTAATATTTACTCACACATAATACATTTTTAATTTACGATAACTATTTTCGGCACATCAATATACTTACTGCAGGTATTAAACACTCATGATTTACAAAGTGTATTAAAATATTTAATTGTATAATCAGCACCCAGTGTAACATCCGATTTTTATTCCCTCCTAAATTTTTACCCAAATAAATTTACTTATTTATACCTTTATTAATTAAAAGAAAATTGTAATATTTTTCCCCCATTTATATTAATATAAGTAAATTTTAGCTAATTAGTAATTTATTTTTATTTTAAAAAAAGTCTTTTATAGGTATACAATAAAACATTTAAACTTAACTACCTATTAAAATATTATGTTACTATAGCAATTTTTACCCATCAAAAATTTAAACTTGGGGGTAATAATCGACCGAGGTAAACATTTTATACACCAAATTTATACCATATTGTGTAAAAATGACCGGAGGTAATTTGCATATAAAATTATGAATGGCAAAATATTTATGAGTGGTCCCTTTTCCATAAAATTTCTAACTTTAATATTTTAACTCTCCTGTTATAAATATGTTTATTTTTATTCTTATTCACTTAAATTTTTGAATCAGATTAACTATTTATAAAGAATATTTTGAATTATAACAAAATAACATAATAATCATAATAAATCACACAATAGGATAATATATATTCATGAATTCATGGTAGCTAGGTCAGACTAGCTATAGTATGTATAGGTACCTAATATGTTTTAATTATTATACTAGCTATAACAATACCAAATAAGTTTATAAAAATACGGATTGATAATATTTTAGTTATACATTAATTTATTATTAGAACTATTGTACATTCAAAAAAAAAAAAATTAATAAACATTTTTACCTTAGTCAATTTTTACGCCTCTCAGTAAAAATTTTATATTGGTAAAAATCACCCGAGACATCGGTACTCTTTCTTCGAAATTTACATATAGGTACATAATATAGCGTTTTAGTTATTCCTTTAAATTTCTCTTAAATGCTAAAATTTAAGAATGCGAGAACAAATTATTTTGGTAGTTCCATATATACGAGTATATTGACGTTAATGATAATTTTAAAAGATATACAGAACAATATTTCATATGGTTATCCATTTTATCGCTCTTTATTTTATAACACTATATAAATCCTAATGATCAGTGATCATTATTTACGTAATAACTACTAAAAATCGTACTATCCGGTTATATTTGTGTAATAATATATTACCATACTAACAAAGTAATAACTAATAAGTAAAAAACGTACGATGTACAAACTATAATATTTTTCTAAAATAAATTAGAAAAACGTGAATCAAAAACATTAAACAGTTTATTTTAAGGTTGTACCTATAATATCTACTAGTTAACTTAATTATGTAATAATTGAATGTTATTCATAATTGGTTCTAACTAAACCATTGGTTTATTATTTCTATTAGAGTCAGTAACGTATTAAGGATTTAGTCAAAGGGGGATACGGGATGATAATATTTCATTGACCAAGATGAAAGCCCCCTTTTGTCACCATCGTGAACAATGCGTGTTAGATTAGCAACTTCTATATTCTTATAGGTATTGATAGTTATAAAAAATAATTTATTTTAAATCAGTATTCGAAAAATATCACTAGAAAAAATAGGTCAAGGGAAGGGATATATCCCCTTCCACCGTAAACACGCCACTGATTAAAGTACAGAGTAGCCGTCATCCAATGTAAATACCTATTTAAAAATAATATGATATTGCTTTATTATGAAAAAATAAACGGTTTACATGTGTAATGAGCCAAGGAATATTGTTGAATAAACATTTGATTTAATTCTTTATGGATACGGTGTTCAGTGCTGTTTGTACTTAAATCGTATGTATATGCAGTATATTATATTACGATATATATATATATGCATCACGTACCGAAACTTGGACCCTTCAGCGCCACGGCACGGTGAGCTAAGGCAGTGCGTAGTGGCGGAAAGTCATAACCAAACAATCTCTGGGGGTCGGAATTGATTTTCGTCTCCCCGGAGACCAGCGAATGCGTTAAAAATGAACATATTGTTGTTTCATGCGTTTAATCATCGGTTATATACTGTACAACGCGCGTATACGCGTATATATGTACGCGTGCGTTTGTACATAATATCGCCTGCAACGAGCCCGCGAGAGTCAACGGGGAATTTAAAATAATCATATAAAACGCGTCAAGGGTTCGGAATTCACGTGTAGTAATATGTAGGGCGGCGAAACACCCGTAAGATATTATTACGAACAATAATATTCTAAATGCGGTATATGTGCGCGCATTATGTGTGCAGAGTAAATCGCGAGGTTATTCAAATGTGTAATGGAATTGTCGCGGCGGAATATAATATATCGTATTATATTATAATGTACTAGGTACGTATATTTATATATATATATTATATTAGTGTGCATATACAGGATGTATCACGAATATTTGACATTTTTACGTTATTACGAAAATGGCATATCCACGCGATACGCTCACCCTGTATATATCTACTGTTACTGCTATCTATACCTCATCGTCACAACATATATAGGTGTATATATATATTATACGAAATATACGTATAATCGTATATTGACACTAAATACGTAAAATTCAGGTATATAAGTACAATACATGACTTCGACTGCCAAGGGTAGGTATATTATTATTTCGATAATTATTATAATAATATATGTACCCTCGGTCTATTGCACGTATAACTTCCTCCACCTAAATATACATTATATCCAATATATTCGTTGGAACTTGTGCTTTCACGCATACTACTATATAATGGACAACATTATATAATATAGTATATTATTAATACGCGAAAAGTTCGGAAAGTAAGGTTACAACAAGTATGAACATTTATAAAATGTTTACACCTATATAAATGAAATTCACATGAGATATTACCAATATAGTTTTAACAATTAAATATTTACAATCTACATATTAAGACAATATAATAAGTAAATTCGAGGACAGTGAGAGATGATATGAAGTACCTACCTACTCATATTATATCAATATTATTTTCCATCGTAGTCACCGTCGAGATCTATGTAATAAAATATATTACCGAACGTTTCGTGGTTTCATACAATCATATAGTCTCCAGTAATATTATGCGGAGTAAAAGTTGTTTATTATACGCACGTATGGAAGTATATTGCATATACGTAGATACACGAAATGAACGAAACTATATTTAACTTTAATTCCGAACATTTCATATAGTAATTCTATGTAGAATATTATTCATTTATACATATTATTATTATAAGTTATCAAATATTAAACGATCCTAATTTCTAAATATATGTTTGTACAGGTTATTTACATAATAAAAAAGTATACAAGATTGTCAACATTAAATAAAGATTTTAAATTTTGTTTTGTTTTTCACGACTTGATAAAAGACGATAGTCACGTATGTCCTCACTATTCGGTATGTGTATATATTATTTGAATCTACAAAAAATATATATATTTAAAATAAATAAACAATTATAATTTATCACGAAAAAATATTTGGTAATTTCCGTATGGTCGTTTTTCTTAAAAAATTTGCACACGTCACATGTGTATTAAATAAAGTTAAATATTTCAAGCAGTATTCAGAATTTAAATTAAAATATATTAACATAAAATACATTAGTATTCATTTTAAGTTTGATCTTATACATATGCTCATAAAATTCATAAAGGGAAAAAGTATATACTTAACGAATACTTATATAATATATATTATAATATTATAATATAATATATACCTACCCTCCTGTTTTAGTCTCATTATTATTCTCTACTATTATATAGTTTATCATATTATATTTAAATATTTAACAGTATCTAGGGGCGAATAATAATATAATAATATTTTAAAGTGTACCTGCGTTTAGAAAATTATTACCATAACATGACATTGACAAATATGATTCTAAATAATAATCCCTCATTATTGCAGTCGATTAATGGGAGATCCCGGGACATGGGAATCAGAAACGAATATCAAATGGTTATTAACTAAATTACCTGTATGTATAAGAGATATTTTTATTTTTAACAAAATCTCTAAATAAAATTATTTTAGATAATTATTAATCTTAGTTAAAGAAAACAAATGATAATATATTTTAGGATAATAATCAAGTATGTTTAAAAAAAATTAAGGTATACCTACCTACATAGAAAAATTGTAATATTATAATTGAGTTTAAAAGTGCATCTACATTAATGACACGTTTAAAGGATTATTGTTTTTAGCCGGATCGCTGAATTTGATGTTTATATTATAGTTTATAATTGTGATTTATATATAAATTTGAATAATATTAAATACAATTTCAGCCGAAAAACTTTTTTATTTCCGGTTTTTCGTATAATAATTATAAAAAAGATAACTGAAAATGATTACCAAAATGTTAGACATGAATTCACTATGAAGGGCCATATCGCTAAAATCCTCAAGTCACTTCCTAAATTATTGGAAATGGACAGTACAAAACTAACATTTTCACAATACAGGCGGTAGACATAAGTATTTGCACGGACGGTAATTACTCAGCCTGTTATAGAATCCGTTGCAAAAAAGTATAAAATAATATTTTATTTTACAATATAGGTTAACTCAGGCCTAGACTGGGTCACTGTTCTACAGCATTGTAGGCCACAGCTTACACTTTTATAATAAAACACTTTAGTTTTATTTTATGTTTTAAAAATTATTTTTTTTATCATCTTTATCTAATGAGCATCTAGAAACATTCCTTATTATGTCAGTGGAGATTTAAATTTTACTAAAACGTAATCTTCTGTAATGTCCAAAACATTGTCGTTTTAATGTATGTAATGTTATACTAAGTTTTTACCATAATAAACGCTATTAATTATATACATATATATATATATATAAAACTCAACCTAATATATTTTGGGCCATTTTAAGCTTGTATATATGGACCATTTATTTACTGAGAATAGTAAGCTTATATCCTTCCAGTGGGACTCTGGGTTAGCTTATCTAAACTAAGGTCTAGGTGGTATTGTAATTTACACCTGAACAAAATGCATAAGTTTTATTAATTAAAGGTACAATAAATATAGAATAGGTCTAGATAGAAATTATTTGATTAATTATACATAAATATATTACAGACTAATTTCTTAAAAATCCTATTTTAATTAATTTCAATTCTGTTTTTTAGTTTCCAAATATCTAAATGGTTATAAACAGTATTTATAAAATATTTTGTATTTATAATAATTATCCTAGTATGAGAAAATTCAACATATAATTTTGATGGAATTTCTTAATGAGACTGCACGATGCACAATATATCTGTATAGGTGTGTAATATTAATATATCATGTATATAATAGGCATTTGTGTTAATTGTTTAAGTAATTATAAACTACTATTACTCACGTCAAACTTATACCAAGACAAGAACTATAATATATATATATATATATATTAATATTATTATTCAACAGACTCAAAACAATTTGTTAATGACTTATATTCTAAACTGTTTTATGGGTAAAATATTTATTATTTATTCACTGCAGTAACTCTTTTTTGAATTTTCTCGGTATAGTTCGCAGTTTTTTTTTTTTAATAATACGCAGATGACAGTCATAGAATAGCCCGAGTGCAACGATACTGCTGCATCTTTCAGACACGGCGTTTAATGGTATATAATAATATTAGAGATATACTAAAAGGTCAACGTAAATTGTATATTTATAAAGTTAAATTTAAGTTACATACTTAAAAATGTATATAAAAGAGCACGTTATTATTATTATATTGTTTTATAATAATTAATTTTTAATTTGCCTATAGTTTTATCGTTTATATAAAATATGTTTTATTCTAAAATTTTGATAATTTTTAAAAAAATTCTACATAGATACTCATAAAACATCAATACTACATGGTTCTATTAAGTATATTACAGTGATATATAATACTATATTTAATATAAACGTACATTATTAACATGTTAATTTGCATCATCGTGCGTAGATGAAATCCACTAAAATTCGTGAGATTCGAAACGCATAATACGAATATAATGTATATTATGTAGGGACGGGTAATAGGTATATAACGTCGAAAATATATCGTGTGTGTGCCCTCTTAAAAAGGGTCCGTCCCCTCCGATAATCGTCATCATCGTAAAACAATCCGAATTCCTTGGCTGGCGGGCGAGCTAATTACAATAATAACGGACGAATCACGTCGAGCCGTGATGGCAACAGGGATAAATCCGATCGCGGGGACGTACGCTCGTACCACCTCTTCCGTATAGCTGTCTGCAGCCTTAGGTACATTTATTATATGCCGTATAACCGCGTATAATATACGTATTTATTAAAGTGTGTTTTATTTATCATATTGATCGAATATCATTTTATATATTTTGACATTTGTTTATGAGAATAAACGAGTCCGCGGCGTGCAGAAAACGGTTCTTTCAAGATAGGTTGTACTCGTATATATACATACCCTATGTAAAACGTCAACTTACTGTCAAAGTCTCAAAGGGTTAACATAGTAGTAAATTTTCTATTCGCTACGGGATCAACGAGTTTATATATAGGTACATATATGTGTTATATTTATATATGTCTTAAATTAACCACGAGTTTCTAAGTGGAAAATATATGCAATAGATATAGGGTAAAGTACTATAGCGATGAAGCTTATATTAATCATATAATCATAAATACGTATTATATTCGATTATATTATATATAAAATCTCAATGAATGGGATAATAGAATTACAGGTAGTTCTTTTTTTTTTTAATTATAAACGTTAAAAAAAACTATGTTTTGTTTGATAATAACCTAACCTAACCTAACCTTTCATTTTAGTTTAAAAGTTATATGCATAGACATTTATACACGTAAATATAATGTGTATTATCTAGACGGAATATTTATCCCTAGAACTACTAGGTGTGGTCGTGCCAGTCGGATTAAGAGAGATAGATTTAATTTTATCATAAGAGTAAGAGAAACAAACCCGTTTCGAGGACGACCAATTAAAATACTCTCACTTTTCTAGTATTTTCTATGAATTAGAATAATTAATATAAACCAGAAAACGTCGATTTCAATAAATGTATTTTAATGAGAAATCCATTTGAAGAATGGAAATTCCTGCTCATAGTGTTGATGAAGGTATTTGTGGATTTCAAGAAAAACTAATTGATCTCCAAACTAATCAAGTATATTAATACAAAAATTTTGTCAAAAGTATTTGACACAGTTATGGCCTTTGGTCCTCAATATGATTTGCGGTATAAATTTTCAATGAATATACACCCTAATATTGAGGAATCAATATTATAATATTGAGTTATATTCTGTGTAGTGGCGTACAAGTAAAATATTATGTGTATGTGGCAAAAATTAACTGCAATCACCCAACTACCCACCCATTATTCACATATAATTTGAGCTTTATGACAAATAAACACTGCCAAATTTTTAAAAATTTAAATATTCACTCAAATAATCAAATTAATTATTTATTACAATATAAGCAGCAATTATACAATTATAAGTAGTTTTTATTAGTTACATTAGTTACAATCACCAGATAATCTTTTCCTCAGATAGATTCCCACCACTAAAATAAATTTTAAATGTATGACAACTGTCATACATAAATACGGACTTCGGCGCCACTCATTTTTTATTTAACTTCAAATTATAATAAGATAATATTAAGAGTGATACATTGATCAATTTATTATTATTATTATTTTATTGTACATAATTAATGTAAAAAATAATATAATATAATGAACGTATAATTTAAATATAAAATAAAAGGTTTTTTTTATATTTATAAAATATTTAGTATTTGTAATTGAGTGATAAAAAGAAAAATGTTAAAATCTAAATCAATATAAGATAAAATTGAATTGTAAATTAGGTAGGAAGACACAAACGACGCACTATTCAATTATATAATGTGATTTTTGTTGTGTTCCCACCGTGCGCAAGTAAAGAGCGATTTGCAATCAACATACTGTTTGTAACTTATACTAAATATATTTGTATGTAAAACTAAAATTGCGAAAGACAATTCATTATCGTTAAGTATATAAAATAAAAGTTGTTTTACTTTGTTTAATTAAATACACCGAGTAATCATCCAGATATTTTTCACCTAGAAGTACATACGTCTATGGTTATATTACGTCTCATTGTCTCATAAATATCCGTTTCGTTAACATTTAAAATGTAAAACTATTATAGACATATTTGTACCTCAGTCGAAATGGTTACAAACTGACGCACAAATTTTTACTACAAATCTACTATGCATACATAGGTTTATTTATATACCAATGTCCTACTCGTGTATGATACTTACAACTAATACAACTTCCTTGTTCCATATTACAATGCGGATAAAAGTATTACCTATGAATTATATTATTGTATACGTTAATCATTAATTAGTAATTACATATTATAAACCGTTAACGATTATTTTTTAACTATTGTCATCAATTCGTCATCGTTAAATTTTTAATACTTAAATTTATTATTGTTAACATAAATAATAAAATATATACTAGATATACATATTAAAATGTATATTTACCTATACCAAACTCGATAAACCTCATATTATACAAGAATATTTTAAAACCATTCTACGGGTAAATATAATTTAAAAATAATACAATAACGTTAAGACTATACTATTATTAATTAATAGTTCAGAAAATAGCAATATAAACCTATCTACATACTATATACATATAGTTAAAAGTTAGCGACATAGGCGGAAATCTATTCAAAATACAGGGAAGGCTCACATTTTTAAGAACAATACACATATAAGCAAATAGAACAATATTGTTTTATCAATATAACATTTGTATATACCTATGTAAAATTCAAACAATTTTTAAGGAGCTAATAGGAAATTTGAGAGGGTATAGCCTCTCAAGTCCCTCACCATTTCTACATATCCGCATATGAGTATAATATTTTATTATAGTAATATATACATTGTTTGTGTAAAAGCTGCGATTTAAAATAAAACATAGAGGTGCTGGGCTGACGTTATTCTGGCACCGCCATAAGAAAAAGGGTGTCTACCGGTTGAGGTTTGGTTACAAATAAAGTTAGGGTGGTTACAAAAAATATCACATAATTGTAGATAATTCTTAAAAAAAAAATCCAAAGTGGAGGTGCCAGGGTGATGGATCTCACAAACGACGTTAACGCTGGGCATGAATGAAGTTAATTTTTCCGTATATTATTATATTATAATATGCTACTTCGAGTATAAACTAATATTGTTATCGTCATTATTATTCGAATGTAAATGAAAAATTATTATGTAAATCAATTTATCTATTTATGACTATTTTTATTTTTATTTAGAAGTATATAGAATTTGTAAACTTCGGGTTTATAGGTACACAAACATAAACGTATTGTCGCATTATGGTTTATTAGTTTTACGCTCACATTATATTTTATCCATTTTCATTTCCCACACGAAAAAAAAAAAACATTATTCTATAAGAAATAATACAGTTTTCACAGATGAGCGCATCTGTTGGTCTTGCAGATGGCGTCAGCATGTAAAACAGATGCAGCTTCTCATTTTGTTTCTACCGATGGCCATTTCGGAAAACCGGCACCGGCTTCCTCACTGGACAAACTGCATGATAATTAATAACATGTACATACAAGTATGTGTAACTACCGAGTATATAAATATAATATAAGTATAATTATAATGTGTACTTATTATCGTGACGGTGACGTTCATGCCGCAGGAGGAAAAAAAATATATATATAAATAAAAAGGCTACAAACCGTACTCGCATAATATTTTACGAAAATATAATATAATATATTATATGTTCTCACATCCCACCTGTTGCCTACATGGCGGCTATGTATAATGTCATGTGCGCTTATTCCGTGGAAAGCTTATAATATACGTACCTACCTAACCTATATATTATATATAGCAGTATTTTTTAATTTTTTTTATATATATATAATATACTCGTGTGCGTTTCTCTCTCTCTCTCTCTCACTCTTTCTCATGGGATACACGTAGGTAAAGGTATATCCTTGAACAAACACTTCTGAAACGGAAGCCATTGTGTCCGTTCTGCGTGTACGCTGTGCGTGCATATATATATATATATATATATATATATATGTATACGCGTATATTACCGTCGCAACCGGTAAACAGATGTCATATATTATATAAATACGTATCATAATATATAAGACGATAAGAGTATTCATACAGAGCGATCGGAATTTCGTGTTACGAAAATGATGGCAATATACCGTTTCATATATAATGTATAGGCATATACTCGTATGCCTACATTTAAAATATACATATAGGTAGTTATGTCATTTCCCCACCAGTTTTATTTCATCACGAAATATAATTGATCACTCTGTATAGTACCTAAGTATACACGTTTAAAATTTTAAATATAATGTGTATGTATAAATGTATGTTTATGGTTAGGTTAGGTTATACCAAATGTACGCGAGACGGCGAAAACGCGGAAAACCCTTTAGGGAACCGTCTTGCTGCTGCTGTTGTGATGGTGGCGTGAACACACACACACACACACACACACACACACACACACACACATACACACACATACACGCACGCACAGGCTAACGTGACCATTAGTCACATGTTTAAGTATATCCTTTAATGAACCACCACAACCTTCGACACACGGAAACCGTCTGCGGTATATATTACTCATTAAATTATATACAGAAATATTATTATACGTTTGTACATTTTTCAAATAATATATATTACGATAAACTTATGTAATAGGTAACCGTACATGTGTAAGATATATTATTAAACACCTACTTAGGTAATATAAAAAAATGTGTGCCTTTGACCAATCATAACGGCACATATTATATAAATACAGCTGATGTATATTTATGGTAGAATGGTAAATCAATTTGTGTTTTTTATATAATATGACGGAATAGCGTGAAAAATGTCCGCGATTTACTATAGTAGGTATATTATCATATAATATTATTGATTATATTTAACGTTTACTCTACTAAAATATCTCAATTTAGTAGACGCATCATTTATGAGAAATTACGTAATATCCAATATTTTTAAAATTAAATATGCAAACATCTATTTTTTATTATTTTTTTTTTTTTATTGGAAAATTCGGATTTTTTAAAAATATTCTCACTTTTGTACAAAGTGTTTTAAATTTTACATTGTAATAGTTATATAAACTATATTGTTTACATTTATAGGATGATTATTAAACATACGGATGCGATAGTATCGTTTTTTAATTTTTTGTGCGATACCTATTTTGTTATAAGGTTATTTAATAGATAGGTGGTATATACTAATGTATATAGTAGACTCGCAACAATGGTTTAATTGAGCATACTACAATAATGTATGGACGATTTCTGATTATTTATTTTATCTCTATGCACATGCTGGTTGAATAATTTGGTAGATAATTTGTAGTAGGTAATTAACCGTAAACTATAATAAAACAATTTTATAGTACATTTTATCAGACTCGTAACAAGCTTTACCAGCGTTTCTGGCAAACTATAAAACTTGCGATCTTATTATCAAAAAAATAAAAATACATAGGTACATATTAGGTTATTATATTTCAAATTATTTCCGTGAATAATCTCTAATAATTCAATTGGTGTAACTTTTGTTTTTATTTATTTTATCTATTTATGTTAATATTTTACTCCACATTTTAAGTAAGCAGAATGTAGATGAATTTTAAGTCATTAAGCAAATAATTTGTTTAGAACCATCAATAGTATCACGAGTCATATGCTAGTAGAGTTCTTCATTTTTATGTTATTATATTTATATAATAATAAATTTGTTATGTTTGTCCTTATATTTGTATGATAAACTAAAATGGCTTTAAAAATCAATGAGTATTACAATACATTTTTGAAGTATTTGTTGAGTCTTTTCGGTCTTATAGTAAAACTAGAAAAGAATAATTTTTTGCACAATTTTCAAAGAAAGTTATCATTACAAGTGAAGTTTCAGATGTATATGAACACTAATACGGTTTAAACTGTGTTTCGTACAAGGAACTTATTAGTCCATTTAACCGAGAAATATGTGACTGCTCTTCTATGAATTTTTCTGCTATATTTGACCCATTGTCAAAATCCTGTCCTCAGCAATCATTAATATCTCATTCATCAGATTTTAATTTATCAATAATATATATAATGCTAAACCATATTTAGTTTTTTTGTGTAGTTTCTATTGTTTCGTGAAAAATCAGGAGTACTATTAAATCAAACAATCATTGCATAATTTTTGTTTTATATGCATTTTCTAGAATTTTAGTTTTAACTGTTTTTCGCATCAAAACAATAAATTAATTTTGTATAGTGGGTGAAATATAACGGATTTTAGACCTTCCTTTTTTAAGAGATTATAAATGTTCTTTTAAATTATTATATTACATAATATCTACATCCCTAAATATTTAATATAGGTATGTATTGACAGATAGACAGTTAACTAAATATTGCTCATAATAACGCAATAATATGGTCGTCACTCGTCCAGAATGTGTTTGAAAACATAACTGATATAATAAAAGTTAGATTTAACATTTAAATTATACCTAGATCGGCAGAACACTGATATTATAACAATATAAAACTTTGATAAGTGAACTATATAATATTATGATTAATTTTATGTCCTCTCACAATTTACACCCCTAGCGTAGGTGCAGTTCACCATTATGAGGATTTGACATTTTATACATTGATATTAAGTAAGTATGCTGAAATACGATGCACTCTGTATCAGGGGAGAATCCAGAAATATTCCAAGGGGGGGGGGGAGGGAATAAATTCAAAAGCAATAAGTACCTATAGATTATTAGTGACATTAAAGCCCCTATTTTCACACTTTCACACCCCTTCATAGAGCAGTTTCTTCATAATCCAATATAGGAGTTTATGGTGAATAACTATAAGTAGAAAATTGATGGCTTAAAGACTAAAGTAGGTAATTTTCTTATACCGAAATATATATATATTATAGGGTACTTTATAAATACAAAAGTAAAACTAAAAATAACAAATTTACAAAATAATGTTACATATCCTATAATTTATTTTATTCATATAATAAAAAAACATATTTACATAATATATAGGACATAGGTACAAATATTTAAAATAACAACTTTACAAACAATTCTGTTACATATCCGGTATTTTATTTTCTTCATCTAATATGAAAACATATTTACATAATATAATTACAAATATTTTTTATAAAGTTAAGTTTTCTTTTTCTATCATTCGAATATATTCTGAATATTGTTAATTTTTATGTATTTATTAATGTACATATGAAGCTAATAGTTAATATATTAAGTTAATCTTTCTTTTTCCATTCGTGCCCTTAACTAATTTTAAGGAGTCGTAAACAGAAAAAGTGTCTTCTACAATTGTGACATAAAATTGCAAAGTAGGTACTTAACAAGAATTTAAAAAATGTAGACATGCGATGGTAATTTTCATCTAATTGGTTAAATTTTTTATAAACAGAATTTATATTTTGAATAATATGATGGTTTTAATATTAAATCATACAATACAATATATTATATTTGTATTTATATTCTATAATTTAAGAGTCTAACCTTCACCCCCGTGAATTCTTACGGCGTGGTCTGTATATAGTGACAAAATATAATTTGTGTTTTCCGGTTTTTCTTTATCAGGCAGTAATTAATTTTTATTTAGACTGGTCGGTAATTTTTATTTCATAATTAAATAATGATAAATTTTAAATCTCATTATGTCTAATTATAAATGTCAATATTGTCATGGATGTGCGAATAGCATGAAGATTGTAGGTATAATGAAATCATAAAATATTATATATGATGTTTTTGAATAATAGCATTTTGTATACTTATAAATTATAAAATATCTAAAGCGATAATAACTATTTATAATGTGATATTATGTTAGTAGAATTATTATTTATATTGTAATACCAATAATGTTAATGTTAAATAGGTACTATTTATTATTATCATGTATTCGTGTTAACCTTATTATTAATATACTTAGTTAATATTTTTATACCTCTGTTCCATAAATAAAGATTATGAGTAAATGTGATGTTTGAATTTACAAAAAAATGTCATTTTGTATATTATTTTATAGGTAGTGTAAGTTAAACGTTCTTAAATGTGTTAATACGTATCTGAATTAACTTCTGAAATTAGTTATTATAAATTGTATTATTATACTCGTAATATCATATTTTTAAACTCTTGTGACAATTCATTTAGAGGTTAATAATAATTTATAATCTATAAGTTGACTTGAATTTATGAATGATAAAATATAATACAATGATGTTATATTACAAACATGTTATTGTTATTGCGAATGTGTGTTTGGTGGATTTTGTGCGGTAGTGAGATATTAGAATCCCATCGAATCGTTGATATAACTGATAAATGGACTTAAAAAACACTTATTATACTGTTCCTTTATTACCAATTAAAATATGTAGACAAAAAATCCATGAAGACTAATTCACAGCGACCGTTTTTGTTTATTATTTAACGAGTAATGTTTCATCATAAGCAACAACACAGCACATAGACATAATGACGATGATGATCACGTAGCATTTTTATAGGTAATTTTACATACGACTATGGAAAAGGTCTAATAATAAAAAATAAAATAAAAATTTTTTTTAGAGTTGTTCAAAAATCATTCATTGGAATTCTGCTATTATAGTGGTCGGTAACCATCTATAGCCAGTTGAAGGTGCAGCACTGATATACTTACATTACATAATTTTCACTAACCGTCAACATAAAAAAACCAGCCAAAGTAAAAATTAACATAATCGCCTTGGTTTTTCCCCTTTATCTTCTAACACAAATAAAATGTATGAGAGGGCGAACGACGAAAGTCCTTTCATCCCATTTACAGTATATTGTTATTGAATTATGATAATGCCCATTGCGCCCACCCGCAGGGATTGTATTTGTTTGCATTTTAACACAACGTTTAAATCAATTATCATGTTATAGTTTTTGTAAACATTATAATTTCACGCGAGTTGCGTTGTTTCATCATATCGTATTATTATGTACCTGTGTAAAGTTATTTCATCAGCTATAATTTTTTAACGTTTTAACGTGAACGTATAATATACCTATACGATAAACGATATTAAATGATAAATGGGATTTTGGCGATTAATTCGGGCGTATATTTAATATAATATGCTTACCTATATATGGCTATATTACAAACCGTTAAAATGTATATATTTTTTTGCCCGCCAAAGTTAATCGAAACGGAGAATATTAATGGCCGGACGATTTAGCGAAAGTCCCGCCATCCGGTGTCAGTGTCCGGAAACTTATTTCCCCATTTGTCCCGGACAACCAAAAATTTATAACGGGAAACATTCTCTCTCGTTCTCTGTCTCTCATTGTATCTCTGACTCTGTCTTTCTCTTCCATCCTCACGTAATACAACGTGCTCACACAGTCACACACTCGTATATTCTCTCGCACGCACTCACACCTTCTTCTCTTCATCTCACTCACACTCTACACTCTTGTTTATGCGTTTAAGGGTGGGACCTAAATGTATAGCGTGAAAGGCTAGCATTAAGACCCTTCTCTCCTTAATAAATATCAAGGATGGCCGTACGGTACAAATTTATAGTTTTAGGCTTTCGTAGGAATTTAATTACGACACATTTCGCTGGTAGAAATTATTATAATGTGTGCCTATTAAATGATATTCAGTGTTTATCTGACGCGGACTGCACGATTTTTGTTTTATTCGTTATGCACCAACAGAACAGTAAACTAGAACAATAGACACGAATCACACGCCAGTGATTTTAACAAATTATGGAGCTGTTGAAAATAATAAACATACAGAGTGTCTATTTATTAATTACAATATCTCCACGAAAACTAACATTTTAGAATTCTGTTTTTATTATTTAAATATTAATTAAGCAACAGACTAAAAAATTTTTTTAAAAAAAAAAAAAAAGAAGTCACATAAAAAATTTAACTTTTTATATTTATTTTTTTAAATTAAAGTAAATTTGAATATAGCCAAATTAAAGAGTATATTTTTATGAAAATTTTGATATGTTGACTTCCAATTTTCATTAAGATAACGATTTTTTGCGATCATTAATTGAAAAATGAAATACGTCGTTTATTATAATTATTTAAACTATTATATTATCATGAAATGCAATATGTATTTAATCAATAATATCGGTTATCTAGATAGGTTTTGCACTTTTGAAAGGATTGCGTGCCCTTAATCATTTTTTGCCGCTAGTTCTCGCCTTATGGCTCTACGATATAGCGGTGGAATGTTTTCATTTTTTTATTTTATAATTACACACATTCTATTATCATTTTCATCTTTATTACACTCGAGTCAATGGCAGATGTTAGAAAATTATAAGCAAAAATAATTTATAAAATTTGTTGTCAACCTTTACTAATTTCAAAATTATTTTTAAAAAACTTTATATTTGTTTTATGTACAGTAGGTAGTGTTTATCTTTGGATAAATGATGAAAAATTTTATAATTTATTTTATTATTGATAAAAATTATATTTGTTGTTCTTTATAATACATTATATATTTTTTAAATATCCTGTATATTATCTGTTTATATTTTATATATGTGTTTACTATTTTTTTTAATGTCGACAAGTTGATATTAATTTTAAATATGTGCGCTTATGTAATGTTATAGCATACTTATTAAATACCGTTTTATGAACAGACTAATACAGTTTGAATCAAAGTCAATATATAAAAGTCATACATTAAAAGCTGCATATTATGTTATGCTTATAATGCATCCGCAGATCCCAACGACATTGTCTGTGTATAATGTACAATATATTATGTAATAGTCTCTTTTGTAGACTATTAAATGAACCTTTTTTAAAAGTATTATTTGATTTTATAATTATACATTTATATAAATAATATAATTTTTTTTTCGATTTCTAATCTATATCATTCTTTAATTCTTATCATTTTTCAAACAACTGCCCTCTACAAGCTACACTCATCCACTGTATAAACGGTAAACATTAAACACATAATATTTTAAACCATAATTAATCCACTAGATCACGCCAATAGGCAAAAACCAGTGGCGAACATAAAAAGGTAATGATTAACGACACACTTTTTAATGTAATAGCTAATGTCATAAGAGATGACAAATATAAAAAAAGATTGAAAGGTAGGTATTATAAGGCAATACTGAGGCCAGAAATATTGTATGGATCAGAGTGTTGGGTAATGAACAAAAAAAATGGAACGGAGGATGACTGTTGAAGAAATGAAAATGCCTAGATGGATGTGTAGTGTAATTTATGTTTCGGTGTGCTAGAAGTTTAAAACTAAAAAAAATAATAAAACCGCATTTAAAAATTTTAAACTACGGAGATATTGCAATTAGTAAATTGACCAGTTGAGGCTTCCTGTGTAATATAATAATATATAAATATAATATATATTAAGTGTTTTAAATTTAAATTATTCCAGTGAATAGGAGTCTAGGACATATTATATATATATCGTTTAAACTGAAATATATTTTGTGTTCAATTATATTATTTAAATGCGAAAGTTAATGTAGCCATCATAGATTTATATTTAAAAAATGAATTGTATGGGTACCCTGATACTATATAACTATATATAACTATATAATATATATATATATTATATTATACCTAAATAATATTATGTTATATTTTATTATTTTAATTCTGGTATGTTTATAATTAAATTATAAATAAGGTACCTAATTTATTTAAATACAATTTTGAATACACTTAATTATATGTTTAGAAAAATAGTTATTTTAAGTAGTAATAGTAAAAAATTATTTTTTTAATAGGCCAGTTTCGGTTAATAATTAAAATAAATCGTATATGCAATAATAATCGTTATGACTGAAAGGTTTTTGATTCAATATAGTTTAAAACTATTAATACTTTACTCTTCACGAATTAATATATATTTATATATATATTGTGTTCGGCGATGCGTACTATTGCGCGTGTATATAATATTTATTTTTTTTTTTTAAAGCTATGGTACGTGGTCCATGCTAGTAGTAGGCGCAGAATTAATTACAGGCAAGTCGCCAGTGGAAAGAGGCAGGAAGTGTCATATCCTATATAGGCAGCAAATGCCGGATATCCGGTTCATCTAGTGAAATCCCCTATAGATATACTAATATACGCTGACAATGTGTATATGAGCATAATATATATAATATATTGTCTCTGTATGTGTGCGTGTGCGAACGCGTGTGTAAAATATTATGTCGGATGATATAAAATAACAAAGCTTCAAATAAAAGTTCATACTAATCCCAATATATATCTCATTTTTTTGTATGTAATTGTGAAAACCGTTTACTAATTATTAATTGCAATTTATGAATATTGATACTTTTTAAAAATTTACACAGCGTGTAGTTGTGTTCATAGTCTCATGAGTCATGACATACTATATACGATTTATTGATTTTATTTTGTACTGACTATAAAATCTATTAAAATAACACTTTTAGAAATAACATTTTTTTATTAACATACTATATAAAAGCAAAGTTAAGCAAAACAAAATAAATAAATATTATGTATAGTAAGTAGTACCTACTTATAAGTTATAATAGAAAAACAAAATACTACAGTTTTTATTTTTTATTAATAAATATATTTGTTTTAGAATGATAAAAATAAAAGGGTTAGTTAAATAAATTATCGAAATATTTAGTGAACCGTATAACGCTTTGTAACATTATTTTTATTTACGCATAATAATTGTGGAGTCGCTCGGTATAAATTTTGAAACTCGACTAACGAGTAATGACGAACAGTGCACATATAACAAACATAAACAATAATGATAATTAATAACGTACGATCAATAAATAGAATTTAATCATATCGATTACAATTTACAACCTAAGACCTAACATTACTTAAATGTGCAGAATGCAGGCAATTAATATATTTTTTTATAGTTATATTAGTATATACCTATAATAATTTTATAACACAAGTCAATTGTTATCATTTAATTAAAAAAAAAAAAAAAAAAATAGAACCTTATATTTAATATCTTTACTTAATTATTTAGCTAAAATAAGTAAATAAGTATCAAACTATTATGAATATTTTTAAGATGATATAATTATCTAATAAAAAATTTAAAAATATCATAATCTACCGATCAATTAAAATTATTAAGTATAATGAAGAATTTCTTAGAATTAATATTTATTTTATTTAGGATTACAAATATTAATAATAAATAGTACATATTTTTTAAATGTTTCGAAGTTTGATTAATAAATATGAAACAAGTATTAAGTATAATAATACAAACCGCTTCATTTTATAGGCTAAAAATTTATTATACTGAATTTCAAATTTCAAAATTTGTTTCTTCATGTGTTTTTTGACTGAATGTCACATTATATTTAATTTATAAATAAATATATATATATATGTATTCATCATGGAGTTCAACGAAAACTAATTAATGTTCATTTTGTAAGTTTGACAAAAAATGTTTGCTAACATAACCTAATAAAACAAATAATGAAAGTTAGGTATAGGTAAAGTTAGGTAACTACATAAAACAATATTAGATTGTAATAAACTATAATAATTAATAATTAATTCTATATTATGATCTGTTCGCAAATATTTTGTTTTGCTATTTAAAAAAATATTGTATTAATTACTTTCCACTTGGTCACATCGACCGTCAACAAACATTATTGTACCAAATCGGTATTGGGTATAACCTGTATAATACCTACTATCCTACATGTAGGAACAAAAGTTATTAATAATGTACAACATTATTACTAATTCATTACTAGAAGTACCATATATTCCATTATTTGTAATGTATAATTTTTTTTTTATCTACGAAATACGATCAAATTGTATATTTGTATTAGCACGAAGCAGCACGCATTTTTCAAAATTCATAATATTAAAATTAAATCTGCTACATTTCTCAACATAAAATTGTAATAACATTTTTCATAAAGTTTATTCATCAATTTTATAAATTAATAGAAATGTCGACATTTTTCCTAATAAATACATTATTGAATACAATTTTATTCATCATCACTTACCTGTCTATTTACATACCTTCATTTATTATTTTAAAATCTCCAAAATTCATACGCTGTCTTTATCGTGAAAAAGATTTTCCTTTTTTCGCTGTTGTGTCGGATTAAAACAAATTTAGATATTGATAATTTAAATAATTTAACAATAAAGTAACAACTAATTAAATCACCATACGATTTTCTTTTTAAATTCTATTATTGTCAGTCATTTTATTTTACAAACATATTTGGTGACAAAATTCAATTTTTACAATATAAATTAGCTATACGTAATTTATAATGTTAACATTCAATAAGTAATTAAGTAATTATAAAATATTAATAATATTGTTTATAAATTGATACCTACCTAAGATGTACTTATACCTATAAACTCAATTTGAACAATATTATGTCTTATTTATTTAGGTAAGCTATAAATATTATTTATACTTACATAATATGTACATACCTAACCAAACCTAACCTACATAATATATTATATCTGTGGCTTTATTAAATATCCACATATATAAAGAAATATGGTTAATAAATCGTCATATTCTATATATATAGTTAACCAAGAATCATTTTCTTTAATCCTTTGACATTGTGATTGATATTAACCAACAACTAAGTCACAATAGCATATCATTAGAAGGTATGAAGAGGATGTATAAGACTGATAATTTTATATGTTTCTAGAAAATTAACAGTTTTTCGAGTTTTATAATTATTTAGGCATATCTAGTTATGGAAGTTGAAAATATTCTGCTGTAAAAAAGTATTTATTTACCTGTGTACGTTCGAAAATAATATTCGTGTAAGTATTTTAATGAAAATGTTTACAACAATTATTGAGTAATAATCATTATTATGAATTGTAGAGTTAAAAATAGCCTATTAATAGTTGGACAGTATTTTACAGTGTGCCCTAGTTATTTTCACACAAATATAACTGAGTGTTATACCTGTATATTTACCTACATTATTAGGTATTTATTATATTGTAATTATAGCTAAAAGTCAAATTTAAAAGCATCTATAAGGGCTGCAACACACGTGCATAAAACTACGTCATGTTTTGTATTAAATTACTTTAAAATTTAATAGAGCACAACACATTCATGTCACGCTGTAAAAATAAAGCGCTGTATATTATAATATGTATAATGTCGCGTGCACCTTGAAAATAATCAGCTAGGTATATCATCGGAAGTATTATTGTTATTAGATAGGTAATATATTATAGAATTTTTTTTATAGAATTTCTGTTTCAGCGTACAATTACATCGAGTTCATATCTATATGATATACCTATACCTATATAGTGTATAGCCTGTATAGGTACTCTCTTATACTTTATTAAAACATTAAGTTTTTATACATTTTTATTAATAAAAAAGTAAAATATATTATACCTATATTAAAATTTTTATAATGAGTATATAGGAAACGAAACTTATAAGAGTTGCATATTTTTGCATGTGTTTTTAGTTTATAGTATAGTCCCGGATACATTGCATATATCACATATTTATTTGAAAAAATACCTATTTATTAAATTGTAGGTACAACTTTGCATATTTAATATATTATTGTAATAAATTAATGTTTTGAGTTTATTGAAATAATATATACCTATAATCTATACCCATATTATTAAAATGTTAAAAATAGTAATATGCAAAAATATTTAAGATAATAAATGGATTGTTAGGGAATTACTACTATATATTAGTATAACACAAAAAAATATAAAGTATGTGAAGTTAAGATTAATTCAGGAAAAAATAATTACGGTCACGCAACATTTAAAAACAAACATGAAATGTAGTACGTTAAAAGGTCGGTAAGTCCTCCCTAAAAAGTACATTAAAACTATGTCACATCAAGTACCTATCTGAGTTATCCACTTTTTATTTAATTTTTTTTTTCATATTATTAAACATTTGTTTGTCCAAGTATTTAACTTTTTTGTTGCATGTTTTGGACTCGTATACATTTTTGTACGTATATATTACTTATTTTAGTTTTTATAATTTCTGAGACCTAGTAATGAGTAATGACATATTGCCGTTACTAAAAAAATTGCTTTGTAAAAAAAACGAATCTTTTGTCTCAATACGACGAAGCCTCTTTCCTCGATGACAAGACCCGCGTAAAATCCCGCTTTTGTATGTATATAAATATATGTGTAAATGTAATTCCGTCTTTGAATTATAAGTATATATTATACATACACATACACATACACACACACACACATAGACTTATTCCGGGCGAATTCAGCTGAAAATGACGTGGACGTTTTTATGGATCGGGTCAACAAAAAGGATCCGATGAACGAAATCCCGGAAGTTCCGGTCGCGTATATGACGCTGGGCGGGTAAAAATCCTAGTTCCGGTCTGGCGGATGTAATGACTTGCGGTGGACGCACCAAAGCTTTATAGATGACACGGTCCACTGAGGAGAGGCGACAGTCTCTGCTGCTACAGTTTCGCAGTTTCCCAAAACATATTATATATATATATATATATATATAATATATATTATACATATACACTGATATACATATATATGAGAGGATAAATCGCATGGACCACGGACGGACGACTACGATGATTTTTCATTTTTTCGCGGTGAGCAATAACGAACGGATGTACCTAATGGAAAAGAAAGAAGGGAAATCTGGTAAGAAACCGTATTTACATACACACCAATAATGCAATCCTTTGGAGTGAGCACGAATATAATATGTATATATTATACGTAGTATAATGTTGTATAAAAATACATGTACGTATACATATTACATAATATTTATACTTATAATAATTCTTTTGATGTTTATTTTTTTCAGCTTTGTTTCCAATAAGTATTTCGCTGTATAGATTCAAGGTACTATATATATAAATTATACTTATATATATATCAACTTAGTTCAATATTATAAGTGTGTATATTGAATAAATATTATATAATATAATATGGTAAAATACCTATACCGTGCAATCTTATGACGGAAAATATAACTTAAAAGTAAAAAAAGTGCTAAAATAAGTGTAAAGGTTTAAGTGTGCCCGTGCAGTTGTAGTAAATCAAAAGAAAATGAAAAAAATAGAAAAATAATAGGTAAGTATATTATTGTATAATAAAAGAGAGTATCAATGAAGGCTGTTATCTGCAGAGAATCTAAAGGGAATAAAATATGAACGGATTAAAATTGGAAGATTATAGGTAATTGTGAAATTTGTATACGCTATATTTTTATTTACATTTTTGATTTAGCTATTTCAATATAATATTGTTATTAGGTATAACAACCATAATATAATATGTTTATAACATATAAATATTGCGTAGGTACTTACTTACCTTTTACGAAAGGATGTGGTTCATCGATGTTTGTTAAAATTAACAATTTTAATAGAGATTAAGTTATTGGACTTTGTATTTAATTAATATTTATAAGAATTAATAAAAAATTGTAGGTATATTAAAATAATTATACTTTTAAATTCTAAGATATTTTTCTGGTAGAAATAATGGTCCGATTGCCACAAATAGGATATTCTTTCTATATAAAATTACAAAGTTGGTACTTAATTAAGCTCATTTTTCGAATTTCTTAAAACTATTTATTTAGGTAAAGAAAAACTACCAAAAAATGGCAAAAAATCGGCAAAATTACAATTTTCGTAATTTTTAATTTCTTTATTTTGTGATAGGTAACTAATTGAGATTTGATGTTAGGAACTTAAACAAATTTTTGAGTACTAACATAACGTGTGATAAAATTTTGGAACGGATTAGTTGATTTCTTGGCTAAATATAGAGATTTGAACTTTTTTCCAAAAAAGTTTAATATTATCTAGAACTTTGTGTTTGAACATTTTATAGAAGCCTAATCATTTACTACTTAATATTTTTACAAACTATTTTGAAAATCATTTTTTCATTGAAAATTTTTATGATGAAATTGAATTTGAATTTTGATCGCAGGAACTTGAAATTTATTTTGGATATTTACATAAGTAATTTACACTCGTGGTAAAATTTGGGAATGAATTATCTGTATGACATATTGTAATATATTGATATTCGCTAAGAATCGTATTTTCTAATGCAATATCATTGCATTTAAATTTTAACAATTATAATAAATCACTAATTTTTCCTAGGACCGAAGGGACGAAAGACGAAATTTCTAAATTAACTTTCCCGCTTATTATTATAATAAATATATTTATTATAATATCACAGTAGATACCTATCACCTACGTATGTATTTAATAATTTAATATAGGTACAATATATAATGGAATAAAATTATTATATTTAATAGGTACATGAGTCTGTGTATTAATGTAAATTAAAATAACAAGTGGAAAAAGATAAAAAATAAAAATTAAGAGAATAAAAAAAGAGTAGGTAAGTACGTCTATAAGAAATGTTATCCATTTTATAAGGTCTGTTCTAATACAATGGTTATTGATAGTATTACGTTTATCTCTAAACTTATCGTAAGTAGGTTATATTATACACATAATCATAACATAGGTAATCTAAAGTTAATTAATTAATTAATGTGATTTAAAATAATATTTATATTATATTAATATAAAAATATTCAAATAGGTATGTTGGATATTACACAGGCTATTACCGAACTAATGTCATACCTAGGTTATGGTGTTGAATAACCGCAGACGTTTGTCAAATCAGCTATTATAAGTGCAGGATAACATTAACATAATTTCGAATGATTGCCAAACTTCAAATTGCTCATTTTTAAACTGTATAGGCAACAAAAAATTTGAAAGATCGAATGAAACCAATTCCTTAATAAATTGTTTCTGACAAAACAAAAGTAAGAAAAGCTATCAACTTTTGTAGTCTTAAAAAAAAGGAAAAGCTAACATTTAAAATTCAAGTACAAGTACGATGTACCTACTATAAACTATTGAGACATCACATCTTCAAATTTCTGATTAAGACTATCGTAGAATAAAAAATACAAAATTTATCAGACACATTTTTGATAGGTACTTACCAAATTAAATATATATTGTTCATTGTTACTTATTACATATTTTATTTATAATTTATTATTATACTTTAATTTATAAAATAGGTACGGTAATTAAAGATAATTTAAGGACAATGGACTTATTTTATGGCCATACAGGATTAATGTGCCTAATATTAATATTACAAATAATTAATATATTTATAAGTTCTTTGGAATTTTTAATTATTTGAATACTGATAATCTCTTATCAGTATATTAAAAAATGATAATTATTAATTTTCTATCCCAATAGCTTAAATACATTAAAACTTAAACGTAGTTTTCAATGTTATAATGTGGAATAAGATTTCTTGTTTATTATTGTACTGTATTTGATACTAAATTAATATTTAACATTTAATTATTATTCTAAAATACTGATATTTATAAAATAATTAATAATAGTTAAAGAAGTATGCTAATGAAACAATGATCATAAATCCATTATTAAAAAGATTCAAAAATTGTTTCTTTATTATAATATTAATGTGTCTATGAAGTTTTAACTTAGTAGGTATAATCAAAAGTTATATTTAGGTATATTGCATTTAAATTTTGTTAATGGTGAGTATTTATGAATTCGTTCTACAGTAATAAAAATTATGAATAATTTAGATTTTTATCTCCTATTAAAATAAAAACAGACATTAGTACTTACATTAATGAATACCAACAAGTTTGTACACTATCAATAGGTACTTAATTTTAATTTATAATTGTTAAAGAAATTTTAAGTCTTTCATTTGTTATTCATTTTTAAAATATCTCTGGGTACCATATCAATATAAAATTACATTATTAAAATTATTTCAGTGATTAAATATTTATTGTAATTTTATTTTAGCCTATTAGCAGTACTTATGTATCTTGTCTAAATATATATTTTATTGCATTACACTTATGTAAATAATTACCATAAATATTAAAAGTAAATGTTATACTTTTAAACATACTGGCTTCAGTCCAACATTCCTAACACACTCAAACCATACATATATTTTTAATTTTTGTTCTATTGCCAAAATACATATTTCCTAGGTATATATGTAACTATACCGAGGACATCTTCACTGTGACTAAGTTTACACTTATTTTAATCAATGATTGTTTTTTTGTTTTATTCTGTATAATTCCAATTTTACTACCTAGTTTGAAGTTTAAAATGTTTTACTTCTTATTTTTTTTACAGTGAATAAAGTTTTTAAAGTAAATAAAAAATGACTTCAAACGAACCTTTACTAGTACAAGCTGTCTATTCATTTAAAGGAAAAAACAATGATGAGGTATTTTATTTATAATTTTTGTGTAAAATAAAATTAATATTAATATTTAATAAACCATAATTTGTATTAATATAATTCACAGTATTGTTAATTTATTTAAATGCATACTTTAATATATATTTTCATGTCTTAAATCATTTTTAATCCCTTAAAGGAGACTTTGAACAATTATTGTGGTATGGTAAATTATTTTTATATAATTTTTATATTCATTATATTGTGCATATACCTTGAAGGTATTTGGATATATTAAAATTTATTTTATTCGAATGTTTTTTCTACCAAATATAGTACTAATTATCTATATTTATCTGTTTTATACATAGTTGTGTTTGAAAAAAGGTGATATTGTTATTGTCACACAAAATCAAGATAATGGTTGGTGGGAAGGTACACTTAATGACAATACTGGTTGGTTTCCCTCAAATTATGTCCGTGAATATAAACCTCAAGGTAAAACATTTGTATTTAATTTAAGTCTAATAAATAATCGTTAGAAACATTCGGAAATGCTTACAAATATTCCTGCCAGGAATTGAACTGAGAATTCTTCTGAGAACTAATCCAAACTTATTTGAACTAGTTGCTAATATGATCTTTTATTTTATTTTAGGAGAAAATATGAATAACAAGGTATCAAATATATCAGTAGACTTGGTGGAACAGTTAAGAGCTAATCGATCTGTAGTTGTCACGGATATATTAGAATCAGAATTAGCACATGTTACTGAACTAAAATATTTAATTCAAAACTTCTTGATTCCCCTGAAGAATTCAAATATGTATTCATAAATAATATAAATATTTGTATTCTAATTATTACTTAACTTCTCTATAAAAGTAAAATTAATTATTAATTATTATTTTACAGAATGTCTATTGATGAGTATAAACAACTGGTTAATAATATTGAATACATTTGTAAAATACATGAAGAACTCTTTGAATCGTTAAAACAGATTTCTGAATTACCACAGTCAGATCAAAGAATTGGAAAATTATTTTTAAATAAAGCATGTACTATCAAAACTGCTCATTTAGAATATTGCTCTTCTCATCCACGCGCCATTGTCATTGTTGAAAAATATAAGTATGTATTGCAATATTTTAGTTTTGTTTGATTATTTTAATATAAATATATTACTTATTGACATTGCAGAGACGAATTAAATCAAGTTATGGAATCTCGAGGGGCAAGAAACCCAGGAATATTAGTATTAACTGTATCATTAAGTAAACCATTCCGAAGATTAGAAAAGTATAGTGGAATGCTTTTAGAACTCCAAAGACACTTGGAAGAATATCATGTTGATAGAGGTGATACACAACGTTCCATCAGTATTTATAAAGAAATTGCGGTTTGTTGATTTTTATATTTCTTAATTAGTAACCAAATTCTGTATAATAATAAAATTACCATTTATTAGCCTTTATTTTTTTATGATAATGTTTTATAAAATTTAATTTTTTTTATATAATTTGGAATTATATAACGTAAAATTGTTTGAAGGTATAATATTATTTTATTTTTAAGTGGGTTGTAAGAGAAAGAAAGTATAGGAACCACTGGTCTAACACTTATTACATAATTGCAAATTAAAAATGAATAAATATCAATATTATCTCATGAGATTTTTGTAAAAAAAAATGTAACAATAAAAATATAGTTATTAAAAATTAAGATTACTTGATATATATATATAAAACCTTATTTTCCGATAACATTTTTCAAAAAGTCAACAAGTAAATATGAAAGAAAATTCTTTCTTTACAAATTTTATAGGGGTAAAAATCTAAAACATAATTTAACTAAAACAACACAATTTAAGTTATTTGTAGTGTGATTTTTTTTATAAATTTCTTGTTAGTTAAACAGAGAACAAATATTGAAGGTTCTTTTAAAATCAGAGATTTCAGTCAATTGCATTTTAAAATAAATTTGATCTCTATAATAAAAATAATATTTTCATCATAAATAATTTAATTCTAATTATGTTTAAATTTTAATTAAAATATTGGTTTTTTTAGACTGCATGTTTATCAGCAAGGAAGCAGAAGGAATTAGAATTATCAATTTTTAATGGAGTTATTCGAGGATGGAATAGTTCATATAATTTAGATGATGCAATTAAAATTGGTTCTGTGGCCTTTAGTCCAGAGCACAAAGATAGATATCTCATGTTGTTTTCTACACATTTAGTTATATTATCTGTATCTCAAAGGCTTAGTTCATTTATATATGAAGTAAGTTTAATAAACATGGATTTTAATTTCTTTAAAATGAAATAATTATTAATAATCATTTACAAATAAGTTGATAAAATAATAATTTAATTTGTTGTCAATTCTTATTAATATTATATTATCATTAGGGGAAGATACCATTAGGCGGAATCTTTATTAAGAAATTGGACAATAACGGATCTATTAAAAATGCATTTGAAATATCTGGTAAGAAATTATTTTAAATTATACATTATCTTATTTAAATGCTTTAAATTGAAAATTTCTATTTCTATTTAGGCCCATTAATTGACCCAATTATTGCTATTTGTCAATCTAAAGATGAACAAACTGATTGGGTACAAAAAATTAACAATCAAATGGGAAACAATTGTGCTTACAGCATAATATCTAAAAAACCAGTAAGTCAAAATAATCTAGAGTGCCTTAGTGATTATTTTGCACATTTAGTTTGTAAAGGTGTTATTAATAGAACACTTTTAAAATTAATACTTTATACACAATACATTAATAATATTGACACCTCAAAAGTTGTAAGACGTAATACTAATGGAATTAATCATACATTGTATGATATTTGTAATAATATACAACACAATTCACAATATGTCGAATCTAATATATCAAATAATATTGTATTACCAAGACATTGTTCATCAATGTTATTAAAGGAAAATGGAGAATTTATTTATGGAAAAAAGCTGTTATTTAATCCTATACAACCTAGAGCTTATCAAGATTTGACTAGATCCACGTTGTACAAAGATTATATACATGGTACTCATGATTGCCATAAAACAAATTGTAATAAAAGGTTTAGTATTGAAGATTTTAAATCAAAACATTTAACGATTCCATTGCTTAATACAGATATTAAAGATAGTACATATTCCTTATGTGATTTTAAAATGTCATATTTATATGATAAGAATTCTGATGAAGAAAATAATACAGTTTTAAGTCAAGACTTTCAATATTTTAAATCTAAAGACCAAAATAGTTTACGATCGTCTGATTCTGGTCTTGCTGATATTACAATAACTCAACAGACACCATTATCTCATACTGATACATCCATTAATAGTTCGGAACATTTATGCAAATGTTCTTCATTGATTCATATCAACTCATATATTTTTGAAGTAGATTCTCTGGATAACACATCAATTTCACTCGACAAAAATGTTACATATCGTTCTGATCTATATGCACATTGGTGGCTTAAAAAAAATTTAGAGAGCTCTGACATTGATTCAGGCAAGATTATATTTTATTTGACTTTGTGATATATACAAATATGATTTGCAACTAACATCTAACATACGCTGAGTTTGTTTTATTTTTAAAAAATATTCTTGTAATTTACTATTTTTTAATGTATATCTTGTTGTGTGTTAGTGTTGTTTGAATCAAATAGAGCAGTGTTTCTCAACTTAAATATAAATGTATAGATATCCATTTATTATTATCTTAATATATTAATCAGTATTAAGTAGAAGTACCTATATAAAATATAAAATATGTTAAATACGTGACATACTTCAACCTATCCTACGTGTGCGAAACATTCATAGAGCAATGATATCAAGTTCAAAATTAATTATATAATTATTTTCAATATTTTATATAAAATACAAATAAATGTTTACTTTATAATGTAATTAGTGTGACTGCAGGTGTTTTTCTGACCTGACTGTTGATGTATTTGTGTTTCCTAAGATTAAAAGTTTTTTTTTCTGTTAATGTTGCGATCAATTAAGCTTTTAAAAACAAGAATATAAACGCCCAGAATCATATTGCTAATAAAATAATAAATTTTTGACAATTCTTCACCAATGTGTATAAGATTTTATTGCCAATAAATTATTGAAATATCTATATCATTATGTATCAATAATGGCATACAAATTAATATAACATTTTTAGTGAGATTATAACACTTAATAACAATACAATTATTATCTCAATGCCTATATGGAATGTGTAGTTTTATGATTAAGTTTGACGATTTTTTATTTAAAATTATTTTTATTTTTAGATGGAGAAAGATAATAGATTAGCATGGGATGTAACAAGATTACGTCCAAACCCACCAATTCAATATTATCACCATATTAATGAAAAAAACATTTGTTTAGCAAAGAAATGTAAGTAAAATAATTGTGTTTCTCATATACATTTGTTTCATTACATTTTATATGATTATTTACTAGATTCATAACTAGGGTTCGGGACTTAAGCACTTAAATTATTAAAAGAAATGTTTATATATGCACATAAAATCTTCTAAAAAAAAGCTCTTAAAAGAAGAAAAAAAGAACTACAAAATAAAAAAATTAGTGTCTTTTCAAAAATATACTCTTATAATATAATAATTGTATACTAGTATACAATTATATTAACTATATTAATTAAAGCTAACCTAACTATAATTATAGTTAATATTTTACCTACTTTGTTTGAATATCTTTTCTAAAGTATTATACTACAAATACTAGAGTATTTTGTTTCATTTTAAAATTTATAAATTTAAAAATAAAATTACTGCAAATGAAAATTTTCTCAAATAGCAAGACAAAATTGTGATGTTTTGGGTAGTTTTAATTCTAAAAATGGATTTTATTTCTGTAATCTTTTTATTAGTGATTGACATTTTTTGATATTACTAATTTAAAATAAAATCCAGCTTCGTTCAATTACTATAAGAAGAACAATAATTTTTATTCCCACATTTAATGCTATTATTACAGAATAAATTATAGAAAAAAAAAATCATTAGTAGCCTGTGCTGTTTACTTTAAATATACAACTAAAAACCTTTGGGATATAACATAAATTTCCCAGAGTAGTCAGCTTATGCTTTAATGTCAAACTTAACTAAACAAATACTTTTGGTATCATTAAAAAAGAGGGATGATAGTTATTTTAAAAAATTTCTTATAAAATACATTTGTAAGAAGTGATTTAAATTATAAAGTTGGAAAAATGAGAAAGAATATTAGCAAATAAGAATAAATATATACATATTTAGTTACCTAAAAATAGAAATCAAGGAAAACTATAATATAGATTTTTCATTTTTATTTTAGATGAAAGAACATTTGAAGATGATGGCAAATTATTAAAAGTATATGAAGCATTCTGTTTGAATAGAAAATCACGACATCTTAGTTCAGGTGATTAAGTTTCTTGGATCTAAATATAATTTTTAATAGTTTAACTATATTTTTAAAAATACAATTTCATGTTTTTATGTTTATAAAACTTACAAAATTAAAACATAATTTCGTGAACTCAAACATATAAACATATTCATTTACTTTTTAATTTGAAAATTATTATTGAAATTAAAGTTATTTAAAAAAAATATGTTTAAAAATATAAAAATTAATAATTTGTTTATTTTTTTTTACTTTCGATCACAAAATAAAATAATAATAATATTCAATTTAATTTTAAAATATAAATATTATCAAATATATTTGTAAACAAACACATTTATTTTATAGAATGTTTTTTATGCATTTCAGATATAAAGCTTATATAACTAAGTAATCGAAAAACAAATATTCATAATCAAATTATATTTTAGGAATATGAAAATTTTCTATAAGATGTTGCTACCAGATCAAAAATACTCATAAGTATATTTAAATATAAGTAGATTATTTTTGTATATTTAATAATTGCCATAATAATTGATATTACTACATTGTAAATGTTTATAAATCCTTAAAATAATTGTTTTACTGTATGAATTTCAACAACTTGTATCTACAAACAAGGATAGGTACTTGTCATGGGCAATGATTAACAAAATCATATGAACCTAGCTCAGAAAATAGTTTTGAATTTTTTGTCAAAATGATACAGTCAAACCTCGATAAGAAGGAAACCCCTTAATTTCTTTGATTAATTTCTAAAATTTCTTAGATCTCTTTTCAAATACATAATTTAATCATCCTCAAGACAGAAACTTCACTAAGCAGGTAATAGACATATTTCTGTATTAAAATTGTTTGAAAATTCCAGCTTAGATAGAAATATAACATGAAAAACCAAACTTAGAATTATCGTCAATATTATATTTTGGTATTCTTGATACCCATATATAAAGCATATTATATAGAGTACTTACTTTATACGATGACATTAAAAACAAATAAAATTTATATTATGTATATATGTATACAATAAACAGCATATCTGAATTGCCTGGTTCAGTATTAAATCATATTTTATTCGTGTCGTTACAGTTCATTTAAAATGTAAAAAAAAACAACTTTTTCGTTATCGGACAAAGTAAAATTAATTAATTAAGTTAAAACAGCATGAAAATCAATGATATTGAATTGTAGAATAAATAAATTTTTAATTTAATTTTTTTTTTTTAATCCCATCGCATGTTAACACGGAAAAATTGTATGGGCCTAAGTTATTCTGTCTTATCAAGGTTTTACTGTATTTTTTAAAAGTTGTATTATTTACTATATGTTATAAATTATAATTATTGTATTTTTTAAAAATAACAAATTTTTAATACCAAATTGCTACCAAATTAATGTATTATCTTATAATTATGAATATAAATTATTAAAACAATATATTCCTTTCGTGATTTATAAATGGAAATGTATTTTTTGTGAATAATGAATAAAAAAGTTATTTTTATTGAATTTTGAGATATTAGATAACACATAGAATGGATACTTCCTCCTAAGTACCCTTAATTATTCATTAACATTTTTTTAAGAACCTAGGAATATATTATTATTAGTACATGTTACACAAGGTAAAAATAACAATAATATCACAGTTTTATACAGATAACAGATACATAATATTGTAAAACTATTATATAGCTGCTATATTGTTGTAAATAAATGGACTTTTTGTTTATTATTTGTCTATGTATCTATATCAATGATAATTGTATATTAATAATTATTAATAAGATACTACCTTGGCATATCAGTGATTAGTGTAGATAGTACGAAAAATAATTTTGCAATTATCTACTGCATGCCGTCTGCATTCCATTACAATCAAACAACATGTCGTGTCTAGCCAGTGAAGAATAATCGCACGATTATTTTTTGTAGTTAATACTTAATACCGATCCAAATCAAAAAAAAGATTTCCAATCTGAAGGTGCGCTATCAATGTGTTCGCATGTTCATAATTTTTAGACAACTTGTTTTTAAAATAAATTTTGATCAAATTCAATTTTGTATAAAATTAAAATAATTTTTTTATTTATATATATCCATACTTTGTAGATATCAAAAGGGGATTGCTGCTTCTTGGTTTACTAAATTTACATTGTAACCGCAGCATAATAGTACTGCATACAATAGTATCTTTAACGATCTACTGTCTCTATAATACTAATAATGTTTTAAGACAAGCAAGTAGTTCTGCCTTTGGTTAGTACTCCATTTTTAATATCTCTTAATCAATATAAAGACCTTATTTAATATAATAATCAAATTTTCATTTTTAGTAATTTAAGTAAACCTAAAGAATAGTATAACACTAGTTTTTTAATAACTAATTTTATTTGCAATTATTCTCAAATTTAAATTATTAAGAAGACATTATAATCCTTTAATTTTATTATGACATAATGTTGTTTGGGAATCAACATCATTTATAATATGATGTAGTATTTATAATAATATGATGTTTCGTCTCCGTCAACAAAATGTTCTCACGGATGTTTTATTCGTAAAAATATTAAAATAGGATATTTTTATCCGGTACACATCATGTAACGTTTCTTTCGCTGTTGAAAATATAAAATTATAATCAAGAAATGATATGGATTATTGTGAAATTGAATTAATTATAAAATTTAAATAATGTGTAATAAATCATTAATTATTTCAATCTATGAACTAATAATAAATTAATTAATGTACATACTTATATATTAATTTAATGAATGTATAAAATATTAAATAATCCGTCTTTATATGTAATTAAAATATCAAGAATAAGCCATTTTTTCAAAATGTTTCTAAATATACAACGATATATGTTACGAATATGTTACGATAACAAAAAATTAACATTTACTTTATTGTTATAATTATAATTCACTTAACATTTTTCAATGTATATCACATGATGGTCGAGAATTTATTTTACATTTAATTTATATCTAATATTAACCTTTTAAGTATGAAGTCCGCTGAATTAAACCTGCATGATCTCATTAAAAAACTTAAAAATCCGGCATCTTTATGAATTATTACAAAGCTATCACGAATTAAGATAGTATTTAAAAGACCGTCTTGAATCGTGGAACTGGGGCAATAGGGGAAAACAAGACGATTTAATGAGTGCAATAAAAATCACGACGTTGAGTCATATCGTCATGACTCGGACCTTGGCAGATCCATAATCATGGTCCATGGATGTTCAGTGTTCACCTTGAATCTTAATAAAATATTTATAATAACATTATCACATACATAAAAGTTAAGATAGTGGGAAACACGGTTCTATCTACAACCGTGGTATGATACTATAATCTCAATTCGTCACATTTCGATTCAAAACTATTGTACGAATACGCTGTAGTGAAAAAACGTTCCGTGCTACACTGTTGATGATCGGAAACGATAACAATACTATTACCAATATTATTATTTTATCTCGATGTGTTGGACACCTTGGATTTTGTTTTGAATGATAATAATTACACAATTCTTCTTTAAGATAACGATACTCAATTGGCAATTAGTCAAATGTCGATTGTCGATAGGAAGTAGGTACTCTTTATTAATCATTTTTCACATTTCGTCCCGTTTCGCGTGTCAGCGTAGTAATAATAATAAGTAATAATGTCATTTCAATCGTCGTGTGCCAAAATGATTGAACGAAAATTTTAAATTGTCCATTCGCGCGTCAATTCTTCACTACCTATGGCATACCAGTGATTAGTGTAGAAAGTGCGAAAAACAATTTCGCAACTATCTACTGCATGTCTGCATTCCATTACAATCGAACGGCATGTCCGTGTCTAGCAAGTGAAGAATAATCGCGCGATTTTTTTTTTCTCATTCTGTAAATTCCGTTATCCAATCCGTGGGTGCTCTATTGATGTGTTCGCACGTCATAATGTCATCGAGCACAAACCGAATGATACAACCGAGGAACCTGGCATCGATATTGATGAAGATACACGGCGCTTTCGCGGAAGCCATAACGTCACCAAAGGTTATCATTGACAAACGTACGTTAGAAAAGACATGGAAACTTATGGACAAAGTGGTCAAATTGTGTCAACATTCCAAAATGAACCTAAAGAACTCGCCGCCATTCATACTTGACATACTTCCCGATACCTATCAGCGGCTAAGATTTATATACACCCAGTACGAGAGCGACCTATCCGAATTATACAACAATGAGCATTTCAATGTATTCATATTAAATGTGATACGGAAATGTAAACAAGCTATTAAGTTGTTCAAAGAGGGCAAAGAAAAAATGTACGATGAGAATTCGCATTATAGAAGAAATTTGACAAAATTAAGTTTGGTTTTTAGTCATATGCTTAGTGAACTCAAAGCATTATTTCCAAACCATAGGTTTGCTGGTGATAAGTTCAGAATAACTAAAAGTGACGCTGCTGATTTTTGGAGATTAAACTTTGGAATGAGGTATTTATGTTTCATTTTTTAACAATGATAGTAATTACCTATGTATCCAGGTTTAAAAGTTAAACCATTTAACATGATATAAATTGTGTAGATATTTAGGCAATGGTCCAATGTGCGTGATTATACTTATTTACTATATTTAATTAATTTCCGTGTACCAACTCATTACACGCATTCTCACACCCCATTTATACATTTTACTTTCATTTTCTTCCTCTAATTATGGATCAAACTTATATTATCGTTTTGTCTGATGTGACTTGTCCCTAATGACCGATTTTTCTTTTCTTAAAATTATTAGCATTGTTTCTACTGTGTTATTTTTTTTTCTGCCTTGTATATATTGTATATGTGCTTTTGTAACTTATTCTGGGCTCATTCCGTATCATTATTAAATAAATATGTGATCCCCAAATTGCATTGTTCTACACTTATTTTGGACACTGATTTATATTCAAATTATAGGTGTACTAGAATATAGGTTAAAATAAATCAAAAGTTTTTCCTATTCATAGAATTTATATTAATAAAAAAAAATTGCGCAATTAAAAATACTGTTAAAAATTATATATTACCTATTTAAATATCATAATTTTTAATATTAGACTACCACAAAAAAATTAGTTTTATAAATTACCTCATTTTATATTCACAGAAGAATGTAAGAATATATATGAATATCTTTGTCGGTTACCCATAAACAATATCATATAAATACCATGCTTCAATTAGATGTTCATGAAACTTTTTTAAAATAAAATACTATACATTTTATAAAAAAACCTTTTTAAGAATGATTAACTTTTAGATAGGTGTAAACTTGTAGCTATATTATTGATATGCAATCAACTTGATAACAGCAGAAATACCCATCAAAATGCAATTTACATTATCACGGATTTATACCATCAATTTTTAAGACTTCATAATTTCACAAATTACACAAAAGTACAAAACTCTTAGTTTTAAATTATAGCATATTCTGATAATGTTAAATTTACTTTTTAGATGTATTATTTATATATATTTATAAGACATACAGTAATAGATGAGGGGTTTTAGTAGGTATGTTTTATGTAGGTAAGTTGTGTTTCTATTATAATTTTTTGTTAGGTGGAATGTATCCCTAATATTCTTATTAAGTCACTGAATGCATATCCATTACATTGAAAAATTAATTATTAATCTCTAATTAGACAATTTTCATAAAAAAGCTTTTTTTTTTTTCAAATATAATTTTTTAATTAAACATTTTGCGTTTTCTTTTATTTTGTACTCTACTATATATTATTTCAGATATATACCTATCTAAGTATCTATTTCATTTTTTTTTTTATTGATATCTGATTTTGATAAACTAAAAAAAAGTTATCAGACATAATTTTTTTAAACTTAATTTCAACATTTAATTTAAAAATTACTTTTTTATGTATTTATAAAATCTATGAACACTATATATATATATAAATATAGAATATTATAGAGTATTCTTTCTTTCTTATTGATTATTTCTGAACACTAACTCACACGTATAGCAATGTTATATCTGTTTTTCTATGGTCTTAAATTTTAAAATTTTAATGCAATTCTTCTCACTCATTATTCACAAATTTATAATTATTTTAGCTGTATTTTTTTATTATATATTCAACTTAGTGGATGTTAATCCATTTCATGTACAATTGATGTTAATAATTTGTATTATAATAATTCTTATACTTATAGTCTATTAGCATGTAGATTACGTACTGTGCAAAGTATCCCATATTTGTATTTTATTCATGTGTAATTAGACACTTGTGTTGTTAATTTATTTAGTTAACAATAATAGTATAGTATAAACATTTTTTTTATTTCAATATTAACATAATAGTTATATTTATAATTACAAGGATGTACTTTGTTTACTTAATTTATAAAACTACAACAATGACTAACAAATATTGTTATTTATGTTTTTTTATAGACTTATTTACTAATAATATATAGGTAATATATTAACTTTTTAATAGGTATTCTTTTATTTTGATATTTTAAACTTATATATTATATAAATATATAATAGATATATAGATACTATATTTCAGTATATACTAATTTGATGTAATATCTAAATATTTATTGTTTTTTAGCACTGTAGTTCCTTGGAAACTATTTCGAAGTGCATTACATGACGTCCACCCAATTGTAAGTGGTTTAGAAGGAATGGCACTTAAATCAACTATTGACTTGACGTGTAATGACTATGTTTCTAATTTTGAGTTTGATGTTTTTACAAGGTAAATAATTATATCATCTTGTCATTATATTTATGTTATTAATTTAAAATTACTTTTAAATTAGTCATAATCATAATTGTATTTTATCATTTTTTATGTTGTTTAGATTATTTCAACCTTGGTCTACTTTACTAAGAAATTGGAAGATATTAGCAGTTACGCATCCTGGATATGTAGCATTTTTAACCTACGATGAAGTGAAAGCTCGTTTAGAAAAATTCATCACCAGGCCAGGAAGGTTTGTAAATATTTATATTAACAATTATCTGTATGATTAAGTTAAAATATATTGCAATTAATTTATTTAATTTAACATCTACATAATAATCACTTAAAAATTTAATGATGCATTAATATGTTTTATGATTTAATTTGTTTTTTTGTGTTTATAAATATTTATGTTTATTTTATATTTTAAATGTTACAACATTTAATGTCTATTGGCCAAGTGCGGTCTTTTGTAAAATACAATAAAGTTATTAATAAGCATATAGAAATATAAATGTAACTTCATTATCATACAATATTATTCAAAAATATATTGAGAGAACAATAATAATAATTTTAGATTCTGAGCGGAGCAAGGAATGTATTGTTTCTATAAAGATGTTTTTTTTTTATGTATGAAAACATTTTTTTGGGTACAAATAATTGTCCGACTACTACAAGTAGGGAATGCTTTCGGTAGCAAATCGTATCATCTTGGTACTTTATTAAGCTCATATTTCGAATTTCTTAAAAGTTTTTTTCTAGGAGAAGAAAAACCACTAAAAATTAGCAAACATCGGAAAAATTACGATTTCCGTAATTTTTTATTTTTATTTCATGTTAACTAATTAAGTTTTGATCGTAGGGACTTGAAAATTTTTTTGAGTACTAACATAGGTAATATACAAGTGTGGTAAAATTTTGGAACAGATTAGTTGATTATTTGACATAATATAGATCTATGAACTTTTGTACAAAAAAAATTAATATTATATACAATTTTGGGTTTATCAGGTTGAAAATTTCATAGAATCCTAATAATATACTTCTTAATCTTTTTTCAAAATATTTTGAAAATTGTGACTAACAATTTTTTTTTGTAGGCTTTTTATTATTTTATTTTTTTTCTGTTCTATTAAAACATTTTTTTTGGGTAGAAATAATGGTCCAATGACCACAAATAGAATACTCTTCCATACCAAATTTCATCTAGTTGGTACTTTATTTCGTTCATTTTTGGAATTTTACAAAAGTTTTTCCTTGTGAAGCGGAAAATCGTTAAAATTATGGTTTCCATTGTTTTAAAATTTTCGAGATACGAATTTTTGAGATTCGTTCAGAATCGTATTTTCTAATGTAATATCATTGCATTCAAATCTTAATAATTATAATAAACCACAAATTTCTCTGAGGACTGAAGGGATGAAGGAAGAACGTCCACAATCGACCTTTCCACTTTTTTTTATCATTAAATTAGATTATATGTGATTTAATTCTAAATTAAATACACAATATGACATTATTTTTGTGTAAAATTAAGAAGTATGTGCCTTGATTTATTATCCTTTAAATAGACTGTCTTATCTAGAGTAGAAATTGCAGTTCTAAGAATACACAAACTATGCAAACATATATTATTATATAATTATAAACCCAATAATATGTATTAAAAAAACACTAAAAATGATTTTTAACGATTTATGTACCTTGATTACTAGTTTTCTTTAATATTTTGTATAAAATATATTTGAATACAAAAACATAAAACAATACTACAATTAAACTTTTTATAAATATTTTTCTTTTTCTATGACTCTGAATAAATTATAATTGTACAACATTTTTATACATTTTTAAATTCATGATGAATTTATGCAATAAACAGTTTAAAAATTAGAAAATTAGATTAAAAAAAAATTCAATATTGCATAAGATACTTCATCCAAATCTAAAACAATTTTATTTTTTACTGTTTATAACAAATATGTAAATGTTTTAAGTCTTGTACCCTAGTCATACCGCATTCAGTAACACTATTTCTGTTTTTTATTTTTAATTATTTATAATGCAAAAAAAAATCTAGCGATAATAATTATTTATTAAAATTTTTTATAAATAAAATGTTTATTTTAATAGTTATGTATTCCGCCTAAGCTGTACACGATTGGGACAATGGGCAATTGGTTATGTCACAACAGAGGGTGAAATATTACAGACAATTCCACAAAATAAATCTTTATGTCAAGCCCTATTAGATGGAGCACGAGAAGGATTGTATGTATCTTTATAATATTTAATACACAATCATATTCTTATTCATAAAAGTAGTTTTAACTTTAAAATTAGTTTAGAATTTGGTATAAAATTAGTTTATCTTTTCAGTTATCTTTATCCAGATGGACAAAAAGTAAATCCGGATTTATCCAATGCAGTTGAACAATGTCCGGAAAATCATATCAAAGTTACTCATGAACAATATGAAATGTATTGTGAAATGGGATCTACATTTCAGATATGTAAAATATGCACAGAAAATGATAAAGACGTCCGCATAGAGCCATGTGGCCATCTTCTGTGTACTCCATGTTTAAATTCTTGGATGGTAAGTTATCATTTGCTTGACATACATATATAATGAAAATTTTTACCAATATTAACTAAACAGGACTAGAAACAATTTGGTTAGCAGGTGGTAGAGGATAGTCCTCAAATATTTCTATCCCTTTACTTGTGCAGTCATAATCTGTACATTTATGCTTTTGGGCATTATTTATATATTTTAGCATCTTATGATTTAAATTTAGAAATATATAATACAAATAATAAATAATAGTACACGTGGTTGTAATACATTATTTCAACCATAATATTATAATATTAGTACTTTATGTAATCTTTATGTTCTTAATTTTCACTATTTTAAGTATGACATATAGTGCGGAAAATATAAATATATTTCTATATCACATGACTGAATCAATTAGAGAAAAATTTTATTTCTAGTCTTATGTAGTAGTCCTTAATATTAATATAAAAATATCTTAGTTAATGTTATTATTTTTATTAGGAATCTGATGGTCAAGGTTGTCCGTATTGTAGAGCTGAGATTAAAGGAACAGAACATGTCGTAGTTGATCCATTTGATCCAAAAAGGGTAAAATACAAAACTGTTTCCATTGTGCCTATTACATTGAAACATTCTGATTGTAATGATGATATTGACACTGAGGTGAACAATACATAACATTATCATAATTTTTCCAAAAATGTTGAGATATATAATGTATGGATATAAATAATAAAAGTCAATAAGACAATTTAACTGTGATATGAATATGTAGGCGTGTTTCATTGTGTCTGCTTTGATTATTTCATTTTAAATAACGGAACGAAATTCTCACTGATGATTACTGTTTAATATCAAAAATTTGGATTTTCGTATGTGATATTGTAAATATTTATTGTTTGAGTAAGACGTGATAGCAAAAATATGACTCATACAAAATTATATTTTAGTTATATTTTTAATTTAGTGATAGTAGATAATATAGTGATTAATTTAAGTTTTAATAATTGTATTGTTTATATAGTATTGTGTTTTTTTAAATATTTTTGTAAACTCATTTGGACATTTTGATTTAAAACAATCTACAGAAGTTATTACATGTTATTTAATTTGCAGATTATAATTACCTACTATGTATTATAGATGTATACAATATATTAATGTACAATATTATCTTAATAAATAAGATTAATGGAAAAAGAATATATTTTGAGATAAGGCAACCAAAAACTATGTATTTTTTTAATTTTAGAACATGTATTATTGTTTTTTTAAGTTTTATGATTTATATAGATCTTAGACAAATTGATTATATTATGCAACTATAACTTTTTTAATTATTATAATATAACATACCTTGATATTTTCTATTATAATTTTGTATATAATAATTAACTTCTAAAGAAATATAATTAGCATCATTCTCGTTAAATTTTATTTAAGTTACTGTATTTATAGTAAAATTACATTTGATTATATGATTCATCATCAATATTCGGTCAGAAATTGATTTCTAGTCTCTCAATTATCTAGTCTAATTAGGAATTTATATTTTTCGTTTCTCTATAAATTATGCATATCTATAACAAAAATTAAGTTATTACATTTTTGATGTGATATGATATAATTAATCATTATTTTACAAATTTCTTATTTTTGTTTATTTCTATAAAATGTATATAAAATCTATAACAATCAAAAACCTTTCATAATTCTATATTATTTCGTTATTAAATAAAATATGCTTAAATGTTTCTAATTTCTATAAAATTTATTTTTACAATAAAACAAATTTATTCTATTGTACAACCAATCAAATTCCAAAAATGTAAAAAAAATTCATAGTAGTTTAAACATTTTCTCAATTATATTTAATTATTTATCATTCTATAATTTGTATACTATGTCATTTTTATATGAATATTTCTACTTTGACCAATTGTAATATAAATATTAAATTAATTAAATATTAATTATACCAATATTATAGGTGTACAAGAAGATATGTGAAGATGTGTGTATAAATGTTAAATTTTAATGACATTCTATTAGTAAATAATACTTGTGTAATTTTAAACATTTGGCAATAATATGTAGTACGATAACTTTTAAGTATTACTAACATTATTTATTCATAAACAATCTAAAGTAACAATTATTTTGGGGGCCTTACTTAATATAACTTGATTACAGGGTATTTGTAATAGTCTACAAGAATATATTTGTAAAGGTGAATTCCAATATTTATAATTATTATTTATTTATTATTATTAGCAATAGAATAATTTGTTGATTATTATTTATTAATTATTAAACATATGTTTTTAAGACCCACATATATAAGCCAATTAATTATCTGATTATTATTATTATTTGTTTGATATTGTATATAACATTTTTTAATTTAAAATACATTTTGTTAAAAATTCTTCCCTTACATATAAGTGTGCCATGTAAAACAGCAATACTTATGTGAAATATCTTAAATAGTATTTTAGTATTTATTTAATATGTAATATGTATGAATGTATTCACTTTAATATATAAAAACTGCTATATTTATTTGTAAAATACATATTTTTGTCATTTATACAATTTTTTTTTATATAAATAGCTAATTATGTACACCGCATATCATGGTGATCCTTTTATTTCTTGTGTTGTATATATGAAGGTTACCTAACCTAACATTGAATAATTGACCTATTATATTATCTTTTCTAACGCATTGATGTTTTCTTATAATTATGATTTCCTACTAGGTTTTATTTTTTTATATTACATTAATATATGAAATCACACATAAGAAGGTAGCAATTAATACATTTCCATCAAATAACTATTATCAAAATTCCTTGCAAATTAAGTTGAAAAAAGATTTATAGTGATTATAAATTTTACCTGTTTGCTGCAAACTTTGATAGAAGGTTTGGTGGAAATGGGATATTTATTTTGTTCAAGGAAAAGTTATGATAGTCCACATACATTCTTAAGAGTGCTTCACATATAATATATTAATTATTAATATTATATTGTATTTATCAATATGTTTTAAAAGTATAATCTGTATGATCTGTAACTAAAATAATGGTTTTCTAACAAGTAAATGTAACAACATTAAGCTAACATAAATAATAATTATTAATTATTTAAATATAAATTAAAACAAAACACAAAGAGGGAGGAGGCTTTGAAAATACACTTTAATTGACATAACAATGTATTTTAGACACCTCCTCCACCACCCAGCTCTTCTTCGTACTGTTTGCGGAAACAATCTCCAACTGGGAAGAAATCCCAACAACGTTGTTGATACATGTTCCAAACATACGTTTCTTGACCGGTATATTCTGTGTCCGGTTTATTGATCAAATGCATAAGGAAAAACCTGAAAGTGTTATAATCTTAGGTAAATAAATGTTGGTATATAATAATGTAATTTATATTTTTTTCATGAAATAATTTTATTTTAGTGTTGACAATATCGGTCATTAACTAAACACAGAACTTGCCCTAATGGTCAGTTCTAGCTAATATAAGCAGTTTTAAATTTAAATGGACAGTTGTAAATTTTAATTTGGTTAGTATATAAAATACATGATTTCTCTGTCTTATCATAAAATAATACTTTATAATCATCTATTTGAATTAATGAATTCAATGTAGATATTTAAATTTTTTTCTTAAACTTTTGTTGTATTTGAAAATTAATATTCAATTTTGTTTCAATGTAATAAAACAAAAGGCAAACAATAAGAATATTTCAATGGTGTGTTCTATGAAGCTTCAAATAAAAATAAAACTATTTATAGTGATGATAGTGGTGAAGAGGGTGGGGCTTTAGAAAAAAAAAATTAATGCGAAATAATTTGTATTTAGATATACCTAGTATAAATATACTTAGTAATACTGTAAATTTAAAATATATAATGTAATATTATATTATAAATGTAAATAATTTATGATTTTTTAATTACTGGCTGCATTAACTGTATATTAATGAATAATAAATTGTTTAATCCACATGAATAAAAATAATATTTTGGGTAGTTCTAAAAATTCATTAGCACAAGCTCTGACTAAAACGCATTGCAGGCCATAGGAGAAAATCCACTGACATTTTTGAGGGTCTAAGACTTATAATAGCAAAATGAATGAAAATATATTATTATAATATAATTATTAGCTATATTATAATACGACAAATATTTGAGAGTCTAAGGCCCCAATGCCTTCCCCTATTTCTGCTTATGCTGCAGGATGTAAACTTTGGAGCATATCTAATTATTTATTTTAAATTAATTTTGATTTACACACATGTTAATTGCTTAGTCAACAACATTTGAATGGGCCCCAAAATCATCCATGCCCCATACTCTTTATAGCTTGACCCTGAGACGAATACATATCTTTTGGCGCCCGTGTCCATAATCGAATGGTATGATCATATCTTATGTGTACCTTTGTATGGATTACAATGACATAATGAAATTTAGTCTAAAAGTTAAATACACAAACAATAAACATTCTTTATACATAATATAACTAAAACATAGAGTGTAGACTGTATTACCGAAAAACCCACAACTTTTCACCAACATATAATTATGTAGCCAGTGTGGCAGTGTACTATTTATATTACTATTATTTATATAGTTATTACTATTTAAATTTTCTAAACATTTTTTTTTTCTCAAAAATAAAACAAGAATCCATATTACAATTATATATTTTGATGCTAGAAGGCCCCTAAAAATTTGAGGACCAGGTAATACGCCTTTAACAGCGCCCGTCAAATCCGGTCCTGAATTTCGTCTCTCTTAAGATCTAAATGCACTGAAATGTTATGAATTAGAAGTGGTATGTACGATAAAATATTTGTAAAAAGAAGATACTGAGGTAGGTTCCTAATAACTAAGGTGCGTATTTAAATTAAAAATGAATTTTTAAGACATTTTTTAAATATTTGTAATATTTTAAAAGTATTAAAATTTTTTTTTTTTTTTATACATTTTTCTATGTTTTTTAAAGCAATTAAATCCACACCCTAGTAATAAAGAATAACTGATTAACATATAGATACGATATTATGTTGCATCGTATAATTAGGTATATGTAGGTTATCATTATATCCAAGGGGCAAGGGCATCTGGCATTCACAGAGGGGGCAAGAAAGGGAAATAGCCTCCCTTGGACTTTTTTGATTCAATCATCATAATCATTACGTAATTTAAATAGTCATAAAATAAAAAATTTTACATTATGCACTAAATTACCTATACGTTCAAAAGAAAATTTTCACAAACCATAATTTAGCACTAATCGGATAGTGAAAGGTGAAAATGAAAATTGAAAAATAAAAATATTTTGCTATTCCCTTTACAAAATTTGGCGGAATCACTATATTGTATCATTCTTATTTTAAATTAAAGACTTGTAAAGTATTGCAAAAATAATTTTTTAAAATTCAATTTTATAAATTACGAGTAGGTATACTCTTTTAATTAATTGAGAATAGAGATTTACTTTGTTAAGATATTAGTTCTTAGAACATTAAAGATTCATGATTAGAGTAAAGAACTTATAACATTTACCTACATATTTCCTTTTCACAGTCAGAAAAATAGCCAAGTAAAATATAAATTCGTTTTGTACCTATATGAACGAGGCGAATTATCTACTCTTTTTTTTAATGAAGTAGGTTTCCGGAGGATATTTTAGTTTAGTTGGTATTTGACTCTACGTAACTCATCATTCCTTAAATTTACCAAGTTTTCTTAAACGTAAGGAAAAACTACCTAAAAATTACGAAAAACTGTAAAAATCGTAAAACTAATTTTTTATTTTCGTTATTTTATGATAATTAAAGAAATAATAGTCGTGGCTAGAGAATTGCAATTTTTACGTAATAATATGGATTTGTTAATACGTCTTAATATAGAATTTTGGAAATTATTTCAATTTGTAATTTAAAATTTAATCTTAGTTGTTTAATAAAATTTATAATTGTACGTTTTAAAATTTAAAGGTTTAATACAAGCTTAACTAAATAAGTTAGATTAGTTTATTGGGTTGTGTTAGATTAAGATTAATCAAATGTATTAATACAACAATGGGTATATAATATATTACAATGTATACGTATTAAATTACCTAAGTTAATGATCAAAAAACGAAATACTTAATAATATCTCGAAGAAAACATATACGGGATTCAATAGTAGTTGAAAACTTAACTTTCGAAAGGATGTCAAACTTTAAATACCTAGGAATATAGGAATAGATATTAACCAACAAGCAAATAGCCACGAAGAAATTAACAGAAGAATAAAGGCAGGAAATAAATGCTATTTTGCGCTTGTACCATTATTTAAGTCAAGATTACTGTATAAAAATACGAAACTATGACTTAATTAAGTGCTTATAAGACCTATAGTCCTGTACGCTTGTGGAGCGTAGGCGTCAACAAAATCGGACGAAAAATGTCTGTTAATAATTTGAAAGGAAAATCCTACGTAGAATCTATGGGTCCGAAAGAAACGAAGAGGAGAATATATATGAACGAAGAACAAACGCAGAGCTAAGAGAAATATTCAATGAGCCAAATATAGTGGGAATTCTTAAAAGCAGGCGGATAAGTTGGGCCGGCCACGTATGGAGAGCGGAAAGCCAAACAGTACATGAGGTCACAGTGTGGAAACCAGTCAAAAAACGACCGAGAGGACGATCAAGACAACGGTGGATTGACCGAGTTAAAGAAGACCTTAACTTGCTCCTGGAAATAAGAGAGGGAGAATAACTAACGAAGGACAGGTAGTGGAAGCGGCGATGGACCTACAAGGCCTGGAATAAGCCAGAAAAAAAATAACGTATATACACTTACATGTAATTAGCGAGATTGTGTTCTTGTTGTACATGCGTGTCAAAACCGTGCGGTACTTTATCGAAATAATCTTTACCAATGCCGCATATGAAACAGTTCGATTCCATGTCTTCTTTGACACTTTCTAATTGATCACGTAACTCTCCGAATGCGTCAATGATTAAACCTTTAAAAATACGTATTGATATAATATTATGGTAATCAATTAAAAATCATTATTACGAAAGTAAATAGGTAGATTATTTCAACGGTAACGCTAATAATATTACATTTTAAATACGATAATTTATCATTTTCATGATCACAAGTATACTATTACCCAGTGGCGCACGCAGGGTTTCTAAAAGAATGGAAGAGAGGCTGTAAAATTTAACGAGCATAAAGTGATGATTTTAAAGAAACAAAAACCATTAGGATAATAGTATAGTTATTTAATTATCAATTATATATTACACAACACATTAATATACGAGTACCTATAATAAGGATGTATTTAAACAACACAAAATATATTAACTGTCCTGTGGCGTAATTGAGAATACTTCGTGGGGGGAGGATAAAGTAATATTTTACATCATGTCAAAATCCTTCTTTCACACTCTCTTAAAAATAATGATTTTAAATTTATCACATACCTAATAATGTAGTCTTATTTAAATTAGGAACAGAACATATAATTATTTATGACGATAATATTTACAATTTATATATAGGTATATTAATAATTTATTTAGAAAAAACTTTTTTACATTTCACAATAATACCTATGTTTAAATTTTTGTTGGTTTAATAGCAAGTATATCAATGACCTGTTTATTAGAAAATTCAATATTATTATGAATTGCAAACATTGCCAGACCATAAAGTCGTTTCTATAGGAAAATGTTGACATCGACAGTATAAATTAAGATCAAACAATCTATTTTTTTCAAATTGTCTTTGAATATACGAAAAATTTATCGGACAATAACACTATCATCTTTTTATTAAAATATCATCATTTATACATTTTTATTTAAAATTGGAATTCGGGTGAAATATCAACATGACATCATACAAATTCGGCATCTGGAGGGGATCTATCACCCATATCACTCCCGTAATTAAAACCAAATAAATATCATTTTTAATTTTTGTTTTTTAATGTAGAACCAATAGTATTGATTTTGTAGGTTGGTAGGTACCTATACTATACATGGGCGTAGTTTGCTAATGTCAGGGTGGACTACAACCTTCCTATAACCTATCGTAGTCCCCTTTAATAACCTGTAACCTAAAATAAATGTAACCTTTTAATTGCGATTAACTTAGGTTTTATATCTCCATTACAATATTTACTATTATCGAGCCCCCCTAAAAAATTATTTTAAACTACGCCCATGATACTATAAATTACCATGTGGTTAATTGTAATGTATAAACAAATCGTTAATATTATTTTAATCATATTTATGTTAGTATATAATAAAAATTAATAATTTTGAATATCAATATAGTGGCATTATATAAAATTTGGACATTTTATACCTTGAATTATGGCTAAAAGGATAACGATAACGAAGAAGAAAAACGTGATGTCAAACATTATTCTATAAACTTCGTAATCGTCGCCGTCAGGCGATCCGATTTCGTCTCCAATACCGCCACCGGCACGTACGCCTTTATAAAGATGGAAGACGAAACACTGTAATATTTACGTAAAAGAAAATATTAATATTCATCTCGTCATTTTTGTGATGATAACATATAAAAAAAATAATAATATTGTTATACCGTTAACATGTCGTGACATTTTTTATCCACTTCGTCGTCTTCTTCTTGGACGTAGAACTTTCTGAAGAAGTTAAACGCAATGACCGTATAAATATAGACGATGATTGTGAGAAGCATGACGGTTAACACTAACTAAACAGTGTAAAAAGAAAACGATTTGGTATAATTATCCAAATATTGTTGTTAGTGGTGCACACAAAGGGGGGGGGGGGGTCTAGGGATCACAACCCCCACTCGAAATGATTTCTTTCATTTATTTTTGATTCAAAATCCAGCATATGTTTATGCAACAAAGCCCGCAGTGGTGTAAAATTTACAGTGTTCAAATATATACTATTAAACTTTTTACCATATTACTGCATATTCGAAAAAATTCCCCTCTTTAGAAAATTATTATAAGCACAACCCCCTCCCCTATGAAAAAAAAAAATTCTGTGTGTACTACTGATGGTTGTTATGAAAATGTTGGTTAATTATGTTTAATGTATTCATCACTTACCTGTTTTCCGTTATGAGTTACGGATTGCAAGATCGTTCTCAACGTTTTGAAACCGACGGCCACGTCCAATAAATGTGCAGCAAAAAAGAAATTATTAAAGTTACCCAGAATCGAAAATGTAAAATACCATAAACTGTAAAGGAACGCCTGTAACGAAATAATAAAATTTATTACCGCTCGGAATTCAGAGATTTTAAATATGGATAATAATATGATTAAACAATATATATTAGTTATTTATCTCAACATACATTGTCCGTTATTGTAACGCCAGCTTTCCAAATTTGATACCTCCAGTCGATATTGATAACGCTAGAATATAATGCAATTATATTACATTTCGGTAAACAGTTTAAAAAATAAGCAAGTACCCAATACCATTTATTTGAATGTTTTTAATTTTTAAAATAATATTTTATTTTATTTTATTTTAATCAACTTATTAGTTATTTTTAACAAAAAATTGCAAATGGGTAAGTGAAAAAAATTAATGTCATTATCAAAATACAATTCTCTACACAAATGTGTAAACATAAGTATACGTTTGAACAAATTATTATATTTCAGTATTTTATATTCATAATATAATTAATTATTATTGGGAAATCTTGTTATATTGGAAATAAATTTATAATAATAAATTTGATTTTATTTAATTCTAAATAGTTTGCAAGTTATATATAATTTTATTATTAAATATTTAAATGATTGTGTACACATAGCCATTGCATTCCTTTAAAAACCAAATTTTTTAAATTTTTTACTTGTATAATATTCTTTAATAAACTTACAAGTTTATTAAACCTGTTTTTTCTTCGTTTTCTTGAGTGCTAAATGATGTTTTTTCCATACCTAACAAATTACTTATGGAATCAAAATCATACGTTTCGCTATACTTTTGACGAACTTTTTTCTTAGTGAACTTGTCCCAATAGTTCACCGGAAACGATCTGCAATAATAAAATAAAATTAGTACTTCCACGCTACAAACGTAGGTAAATACCGAATCATGATACATACTTGGCAGAGATCACTAACTTATCCCAATGAGATTTTATGTCATCGTCTTCTGGCTGTTCAACAATGTAAAGACCGTCGAATTCTAGTCTCCTGGCGATTTCTTTTTCACGTTTGAATATAGCCAATGGTACTTTTAGATGATAATATGCAATTAGCATTGCAAGCGAGGCAAGAGAATGGAGCAATGCGGCTAATCGCATGACGTGTTCCATGTAAAAGAAATCTTGATTTACATGTACGAGTTCCAAAGCTCCATCATCGTCGTCAGACATTTCGGTATTATTCGAATTGTCTATGTCGTCGTTACTTATACCAGTCGAACCTAATGCAAAGTTTTTAGCGTCTCCGTTGTCTGATAAATCTTCAGCTAGGGTAGATACCTACGAAACAGGAATAAATTGTTTAAAAACATATTTGGTTTACTAATAAGGGAATATTTTATAAAGGTAGGTTAGTACCTTGTAAAATAATAGTATGAAATTAATGCAGAACGCTAATACCAATGCGACATATTTCAAATTGTAAAAGTTTCTTGCTAAGAAACTCAACGCGCGATGCGTGTATGCGTTAATATCGAGCTGAAAGATAAACGAAAGTAAATCATTATTAATTATAAAAATTAATATACAAAACATCTTTTAGGTATGAACTTAGTTCAACTTTCGAAAATTGATAGATGAACCTGATAGTAAAAAAAATTGTCAATAAACAACGATAATTTTTTTACCCTCATTCAAATCTAAAATTTCTTTATATTACTAATTTATTAGTTGACATGAAACGTTTGATAATTAATTAAATATTTTACCGTAGAAAATGCACTAGAACTAGTAACCGAGTTCTTTTGTTTAATCTCTGCTTCCACGGCCGCCATAACAGCTTGTTGTTGGGCCAAAACTTCTGGTCCGGCAATAGAATCTTTCCTAGCAGATTCACCTCTAAATTGTGAAAATAGTTAAATTTGTATACATAGTTAGGTAGGTACAAATTAATTAAATATTCAAATGGGAAATTTGAGAATATCAGGAATATATAGCTGATCTATAATTAAATTGTTTTTTGTTACATACACTAATAAATCGACAAATGATGCTTGTGGTTCTATGCTATCTTCTAATTTAACACCGTCATCTTTTTCATTATTTTCTCCTGATGTATCATCTTTATTTTCATTATTATGTTCGGTTAGTAAATTCTTTGAATCAAGCGAACCAACATTTTTTATTCTGATAAAAAGTATTTTTGTTGATTAAACAGTGTAAGAATAACTATATAATAACAATTAAATACATATTATTATCGCTTGAAGTAGTTAATGGCGACTCTTCCATTCCCGATGATGGTAGGGCAGGAAGCATTCTAAATGATCCGCTTTTTTCTTCAACAACTTCTACTGTTGATTCTTCAGACTGTGAGCCACTCATTAATTGCATTAGTATACGAGATATATATCTATATACAACAGTAGTGTTTTTACAGTGAATTACATTATTTTAAATATAAATTAGAATAGTATCTACCCATTACATCATTATTAAATATTATTCTACATAAGTAGATTAGCTACATGATTCTACAGTACCTACGATGATATATTCAAAAATATAAATAAATATTAAATACAATTGTATTTTTAAAATTTAGCAGATTATTTATTATTTAACATTTTATAGTAGGGTCTATATATGTTAAACTATATAGTATAGTATGATAGATATTACAACGCAATGGCAAACAACAATTTATTAAGTGTTTAATTAAATGGAAATAGCTAAAAAAAATTAAATCTACCCTTAAGTAAGACAAATTTATATAAATTACAAACCTTAACACGTAAAATCCACTGTATCCAGTGTAAAACATTAAATAAAACCATAGTTTGAAAAATGAAGTAATTAATTCAACGGTAGTCATTTGTTGAATTTCATTGATTTTATTCTTAATATTTGTGGGTGATAAAACGAAGAATAATAGTTGGAAACCATATTTTATAGCTTGTATTCCTCTACGAATTGGATCTTTGGCCACTCTGCAAATAAAAGGATCATATTATTATTGTAATGAAATATTTACACTTTCATTTTCCTCTTTAAGATTATATTTGTCTATATAGGTAATCGATGTACCTATATACCTAGTAATGTTTTATATGTACTATTATATTATTATTAGCTAGGTACTAATCATTAATAAAAATTACAATTAATGAAAATCGTGAAAATCGTTTACATACTTTAATTATTATTCACAATTCGACATTATATGTAGGTAGGTAGGTATATAAAAAAAAATATTATTATATGATTATTTAAACAAATTAACTCTAACTAAATGACTTCATGCAGTAAATTTATTGTTTTTGAATTTTTCTTAGTTTCTTAATAATTATATACTTATATCACAACAATCCACAATTTGTATGAATTACGTAAATAAAAATATATGCAAATAACATATTACGCAATTTATATAATTAAAACTATAGAAATTGGTTTAAAACTTTATACATTTATGATAAAAGTTAAATGAATAAGTTTTATCAAAAGTAAAATGAAATACTTTTAGTTATATATATATAAGTATATTGATTATTAACTACTATAAACTACTAGTTAACTAAATACTCGTAGGTATGTTATAACAGTTAATTTATGTAATATGTTTATTTGGAAGATAAAATCTCATAAGTTTAGTGAAAAAAATTTTAAAAACAAATGTTTAAAGGTAAAGAATGACATGATGATTTCACAATAAAATTAAAATTAATATTACCAATAGGTAGAGGTATACATTTAACTGTATCTATTAACTTAATTTTGAAATCATTAAATATTTTTAACGTTTTAGTTTTATTATAATTAAGAGTACCTATATTTAAATAAATATTAATGGTTTGGATAATAAAAATATAATCAGTTTGATACGTAAAGCAAAATACCTTGTTGTAAAACTTAAATTTAAAAGTTTAAAACTTTGTATACATTTTTTATTACAATTTACAGTTTTTTTTATAAATTGTCTTACTTATTTTCTTCATCGTCAGCTAGATAAGTGTAAGCTGTTTTTCTGGATTTTCCACCGCCTATTCCTGAACCATCATCAATTGCCATAAGCCCACTGGCATGTTGCATTTCAAATATAGCGTCTTCACAGAAATTAACAAATGCTTCCAATTTTTCTTTATCGCCACCTTCGGTGACTATTGAATAGAAGAACGCTCGTTTCGATTCCTTTATACGATGTTTGTAAATAAAAAAAAAATTAATTACATAAATCCATATAATATATTATATTATTCGTACTCTGATCTGAGGTTTTAGCCATTGTTCGATGTTTGATTCTTTTATTTCAAAATATACTCGTTCTATGCGTTTACTTCCTCCAAGAATTTCAATCCTACCAAGGAATTGTTGGAAATAATTTAATACACTGCTAGCTGTTTCCAAGAATCTTGTTAATCTATAATATAAAATTAAGATATTATACTAAAATACATAGCTAAAGATATATCCAAGAATTACCGAGGTTCGTTTGGCATATGTTCTGATAAGTTAGTCAATAATACAGCAAGATTAAATCCAATTTCTTTTGCAGGTTCGTGGAATTGATCTGTGAATCCAATATAATCAATTTTACCATCATGATTAGATTCACAACACTGCAGCATAAATTCGATTTCTTCTCTAGAAAACATGAAATAATATGTGTGTTATAAAGAGAGATAATAATTGAATTGTACTGTACAATAGTAGGTATGTCTATTAATTAACAATAGCATTACTTACATGGTATAACTTTTTTGTTGTTCCATCTTTTCTTTAAAATCTTTTGGATGCACCCAACCGTCATTATTGGGATCGATTTCCTAAAAAAAGTTACAAATATATTGAATTTTAAATAAGAACGTTTAAATAACAATTTCAATTTATATTAGTTTAAGAATAAAATATATTAGTAATAAATTGGCTATAAAAACTTTAAAATGACACAAAACTAAAAAAATCAAAACAAAACATTTTATTGCTTGTTGTAATATATAAATAAATACTATTTAATTACCATAAAACTTGTTGCACTCGTTAAATCTTTGAGTTTCAAAAACATATCGAAGTATTTTAATATTAACTAGAAATAAAAATATTAAAGAAAGATTAATTTTAAATTTTAAAAGTATCTTTTTGTTAATTTTAAATACCTCAACATTAGACGCTGATTCGACTAATGTATCAACCATTTGTTTACCAATTGTTCCATTAACAACGTTTCCTATAAAATTGGATAAAACAACATTTTATTATATTCATTATTATTTTAGTTAAAATTATATAATTAAATTTCATATAGGAAATTTTAAATAATCAAAACTCAATAATTCGAACTTCTTTGTTGATGGAAAACAAAGATTTATTAAAACTAATTTTACTTAGTTCAAAATTAATTATTTAAATTATAAGAATTTACTATTACTCTGTTAAACAATTTATATTTTATGTTTAAATAAAAAAAAATATTTATATACGAGTATATAATATATAGATATGTAATATGCATCATAAATAGAACATACAATGAAATCTGTAATTATTTAAATTTATTATTAAAATATGTTATTTTTTTGTATATTGGTATTTATTACTTAATTATTACCTTCTAACATGGAGAGCATCATAGTAATCATATCTTTTTGTAGATTTAAAAGTTCTTTTAATAAATCTACTTGACTAGAATGTTTCGATAATTTGTCTTGCATGTGCGAAAACAAAAATAAAAATCCGCCAACAGCATCCCATAACCTAGAATGAGCTAATGCCTGTTGATTTTGGGTACATGGTCCTTGAATGACTTCTGATAGAGTATTAAAAACCTGACTGGCCACTCCAATTGCTTTAAAAAAGTTGGCTTTTCCAGCTGGATCAATTAATTCTTTACTCGAATAATGCCAATAAAAATCCATTATTGATTCCTGTATCATTAATAGTTATGTGTTAGGTATTGATACTTTTAAAATTATAAACCTAATTAGAAATTGTTTAATTATATACCTGAAGTCGAAGTAGATAATCTACTGTACAAATAACAACGTTGACCGTTGTGGTATTTCCTGCTTGTGTTCTTAAATAATTTTGCCATTCTAAAAAAATTAAATATTTAGAAAGTTATAATATTTTATATATTAATATTTAAAATTTCAAAAGGTTTCTTACCTAAATTATGTCCTTCGCATGTTAACTGAATAAATCTGAATAGCGTACAAGTGAATTCCGCGTCATGCATATTTTTTTCACCAGCAGCACCTTCTGATCCAACTCCCAAACCCTCGGCTTTGGTGTTTCTCTCAAAAGCATCCAAATCTAGTACACTAAAAAAATAATTTAAAAAATATTTCGTTTTATATATTTTTTTTTTCTTTATTTATACCTGCACGAGTTCATTAGACCAGCAACTGAAGTAAAAAATCCAACATCTTTTTTTTCTTTTAAATGATTTAGCATACCCTATCCATAGAGTATTTTAATATTGTCAGTATTATTTTATAATTAAATAATATATTACATCAAATTTATGAAACTAAATTACCATTTGAATATCTAAATTACCACCACGAAGAACTGCAATGCCCAATTGAAGCGTTTTCATAACCATTTCACTAGGAATACCTTTACATGCCGATATGTGTAATAAAACCATTTCTGCAACACCGCGATTAGCTAATCGAGCTTGATGGAACAATAGTTTTTGCTTTTCCATTTCTTGTTCCTACATATTTAGAAATAATAATTATTCTCACGTGTAAAATAAAGATATAGTTAGGCCTTTTACATGAATAGATGCACCTCCTTCTTCTTCTACATTGCCATTAGAACTGCATTCATCATCATTTTCTTCTTCTTCCTCTTCACCACAAGACCTATAGTAAATAAATACATATGTCAACTGGTTTAATAATTTGTATAGGTATAATTATGAAATAATATTTATATTATATATTTTTCAATGATATAATATTTAACGATTCGCTAAAAAATATTAAAAGAGTATATAATAAATAATTGTCATAAAATACATCATTATCAATATATTATAATTTATAACTCAATGATTTTATTGATATGAATCTAAACGAAACTTGTTGATACAAAATAATTAAATATGAATCATTAAATTTAATGTATGAAATATATAAGTTATAAATTACAATACATCTCAAATAGAATTAAAAATATAATTAACACAGTTTCTTATATACTATCAATTTTTTGTTTATAGTTACTTGGCTAAAATGTCAGCATATGACATGTAAAGAGGATCTTCTTGTAAAGCACCACTTCTCTCAGTCATAGCACCTCGACAAAAAGTAGTTACCATTTGATTTAACGGATCTGCCTTTCCTTCGTCCTCTTCCTTATCACGTTTTTTAAGTTCTGCCTCTTCAAACGATTGCTAAAATATTATAAATTAATTACATTTAGTACTAATTTATTAATTAATGAATTGTGATCAAAAACTGACTGTAAGATCTTCTATCATAACTTCTTGTCCAATATTTTCATCTTGAAGCCACAATTCGTAAAATGAACGAACAAAAATATTTACTGCTCGGTGTCTATAATTTGAAATTACAATAATTGTGTATAGTACAATAATTATTATAATACTAGTAGATCGAGTTATTAATTATATTAAATATATAAAATGATATGTAAATTTCAAAGCAAAAATAATTTAACTTATATACTTAATTATTATGTACAATATTATAATACAAGTATATACTATACAGTATTTTTAATTACTTAAAATTAAAATATAATTCTATAATAAATGTTATTATTATTATCATATTCATTATGTAAACTCGGAATTTATTAAATATAACATGACCAAAATATACTGTATATTAGGTATATATTTATATTGATAAAATGATACATTTATCAAATTGAAGCTCGGAAAAATTAGATTAATAGGCATTGTTAAACACACGAAATAATTTTGCTGAACAAAAGAAAATGAATAACTTACAAAGTAGAGAAGGTGGGTGTTTATTAATTGAAATCAAAGCAGATGTTAGAGGTACCTTTTTATGCAGTATAGTGGTGTCATTCTAAGGCAGGCTATAGCGGCTCTTTTTCTGGCAACCGATAATATCGTTCTCCATCCCAGGCGACTCAATTGGTTATTATTGTGGGATAACTACATATTGTATATAATTTTAAAAAACAAAATGTTAGTAGGTAGGTAACACATAATTGAAATGACATCACAGTTTAATAATGCTTATTCTAGTACTGTAGCCAGGAATCAGGATTAAATTTAGCAAACAGATGATGCAAAATTATATGTTTGAATTGATTTTCAGTAATTAAATAAACTGTATAAACGGTAACCTTTATTATAATGTGCCAATGCTTGATTGATTATTTTTACCTGATAATATTTTCTAAGAATATTAATATTGTATTACAATATAGGTAATAATTGCTTAAATTGTACACGTGACCCTGGCTACTGAACTGACTCATTGTTTTTTACATTAGACATATGCATACTACATAGGGATACTCGACAACAACAGGTAGATTAGACAGTAGACAGTAGAACTAGGTACCTTAAATAATACAGTACAACATTTTACATTTGGTAGGTATAAAAAATTGGCAAATAGACGTGATACAATTTATTTTGAATAACATATTATGAATTTACAAACGTTAACTTTATATATACTACACGAGAATTCGGTTAATGATCTTCAATATCATGAATTGAATGTTTGAACATAGATATGTTCTATGGATTAGTTGGTTTAATTAACTACTATAAGCGTATTATGAAAAAATTGCATATATATATTATATTATAAATTAGAAAACCTATGAAAAAATTATGTCTATATCATAACAAATTAATTATATAGTACTAAAAAAGCCTCTAATAGACCTGGTCAAAGCGTGGAGTGAGAGTTGTCGGAAACAAGCAATTACGGCTCTCTTACGTTGCGTCGATACAACAGATCGATAAATCGCCTTGCTTTGAAGCTGAGGATGATCAATCTAGCAGAAAAAAAAAACATACTAACTAGGTTATTGTGTTGAGCTACTTCACCACTTTGAATCTACCTAAATATCAATGTACAAATTATAATTATTTATTTGTAATTAAGTTTAATAAAATACAAATTATAAAAATGAACATTAACATGCGTATTTTATAGATCCTGTATATATAAATAATTATTTAATTTTAATTTTAATTAAGCTACCTATGGATAAATTCATAAATTTATAAGCAGGTACTCTGTAATTAAAATATAATGTATATTATTAGGTACTATGTTAAAGTGTATCTACTTCAATTTGTCATTTTTTTATTGTTAAATACCTGCCTAAATCATTATTACTTAATTATACTTATTTAATTAAAACTACTTGAATGATATTATTTTATAACAATTTTTAACTCCATTTAAATAGGTAGGTATGTTGTATTTGTATGATTATACATAAATAAATTATTATTATTATTATTTTTAATGTTTGTATAATATATTAATATCTTACGTTTTTATTTATTGTTAAGTAGTTAAAAAAACATTTATTATCTTTGATAATATACGTAACGAATTATTAACACCAATATTAATTATATAAGTATAAATTCCATTAGTTATTAAACTCAAACATTGTATAGATTAAATATACTTTAAAGTTTAAAATATTATAATAAGTTACAACTATATGTAGAAGTAATAATCATACGACGATGTTATACTAAACAACGTGCTAATACTATATTAGTGGTGTATTAAGTTTTGGTGGATTCAGCGAGAAATAAATAATAAACACTTAAATTCATATTGGGCCCCTTTATACTGGTACATAATATTATCATCGGGTACTATTACGTTTTTATGTACTTACCTAGTGTTTTATATTAGTTTTAATAAATTAGTTTAAACAATTAAAAGTTATATTTTTATTTATAACTCATAATTGTTTTTTTTATTTTTATTGATTTGGATAAGATGTTGGTATTTTTTACTAATTAATAATTATGATTAATTTGACTTAAAACTCTGACAAAAAAACCATTATGCGTATATTTTATGTTAATAGACAAAAAAATACAAGAATACCTTAAAATTTAATTCTTATGATAGGTATATGTATTTTAACAATTTATAAAAAAATATTGAGAAAATCGCAAATATTTATATAATAGGTATACCTAATATTTTATTACAATTTAAACTACTTAATGTAATTTAAATCACATGGTATGGAATATAATATAATTAATGTTCTGATAATTAATAAAAAGCATTAAACTTAAAAATAGCTAAAATTTAAACTACCTACCTAACTGTTTAAAAAAATTATCGTTTTTAAGTTTTTAAAATAAGCCCTTAAATAAATATGTTTTATATAATATTATAATATATAAGTACATTATGCATTTAAGTTTATAAAAACGCATAAATTATTAGTTTTGTTTAATAAAAAATAAAATAAACGTGGATATAGTTAACATAATAATATACCTAACTAACTAGTATAAATGGTAGGTACCTATATTGTTTAATTTTGTAAAAATGATAGTTAAATTTATTTAGGTATATGAATTTATCAAAAGTTTATATACCTAGTTTATAAATACTTATAAAAACAACTAATAATAATATTTGTAAGTTATAATATGGTATAATAATATGTATTCTATATGTTATTATATTATGTTATTTTAAAATACCTGTATAACATAAACATAATTTCAAAATAATTGTATACTATTAAATTTAAATTTATTGGTTATATTGATGCACTTTTGTAAATGTAACATTATTAAAATGTATAACATAGTATGGTTGTACGTGTTGAATAATAAATCTCATATTTATAATATTATATTGCTCGATTATTTTATTCTATTTGGGTAATAATTACAAAACTATAAAGGTACCTATATAAATATATATCATTAATTTTAAATAATTCTAAACTAATCTATAAAATATTTAAACTTCTAATAATTCATATTTTTTTTCAAAAGTTTTCAATCATTTATTTGCTCTAATGAGTAATTTAAGAACTTAATACTGTTAACATCAAATAATTCTAAAACATTATTTTAAATATTTTCATTATTCACTCCATAATGATTTGGTAAATTATTAAACAATACTATATTGTTATAATATATTATATTTCATTTATGATTTCAACAACGCGTATTATAAAAATTAGAAAAAAAAATTAAATTGAATAGTAAAATACGTGAATTAAATATATTATATGTTTTATCACTTTTAATATCTCTTCATGCTATTTTTATTTGAAGAAATGACGGACAATATAGTTACATAACTTATTGTTGGTAGATCAATATAAACATAAAGTCTGAGCAGGTTTTTGAAATTTAATATTAAACACATAATAATTTTTATGATCTGAATTTCGAAGTATTTATTTACCATATGCAATCCATAAAGAACTTTAGCCATAGCCACTATTCTATCAACAACCTCATCGACTTGTTGCGGTTTGATTTCAGTAGTTCCTTTTTTGCTTCCTAATTTTGAGTATAAATAGTGTTGCCACGACATTTCATCAGCTGGGTCTAGTTTATCAGGTAATGTTAATTGAATTTTAACAAATTGGATTACATCGTAGTCTGGCATTTTCTAAAAATTGTTTGTCAAAATAAAAATAGGAACATTATTTGTATTATTATGATTATTATATTTTTACTTTTAAAAATCTATCCTTGCAATGTTGAACTAGTTCTTGTTCTCGTCCTGCAAACAAATTTAAACCAACTGGCAGTAACCGTTTAAGGCAAGCAACCATCAATGAAGCTTGAATTTCCTTTTCTTTATCACGCTTTTTATCTCTGTGTTTTTTCTTTTTCTGAAAAATAAAAATAAATGTATTACGCATCTTAGATAAATAAAAGAAAATACATTTTGTTTTATATTCTAATTCTTTTTTATTATACCTTTCCTATTGATCCACCTAATGATGTATCTGATATAACAGCTGATCTTCGTGTTGCTGTTGGCATTATTAGAATCATGTTGTCGATCTCATTCGCAGAAATAAAGTTTTGTTCTTCTCGTAAAAAGTAATGTGATTTCGACCAAATATTAAATATTTCTGACACATGATTATATAAATCTTCAGCATTTGAAATGTTATTGCGTAGCCAGTGATTACGTTGAAGATCGACATATTTTATGAGGAGTGGATAAAAAGCATAAATATCTCTAACAACTAATTGCCAGTCTTCTTGTATTTGCGCTTCGATCTACAAAAAAAAAAAAAATAGTAATATTTAAAAATAATAAATTATTAATATAATTATATTTATAAATATTAAATACTTGAGATGTATCATCAGTAGATGATTTGATAAATCCTCTTAATGATTCTTCTTTATGGTACAATGTCTCTGTGCGTTTTTTTACTCGTTCAGCAAGCGGTAAAAATGGGTCTTTTAATAATTCTTCCGAAGAGTTAATAATAATTTGTTGTGTGTACGCTTTAATTATATTAAAAATATATAAAATAGTACAATTATCAGTTGTTTTAATAAATCATGGAATACATGATAAAATATAAGATATTAAAATTACTAACCAGCTATTTGTGTCATCCAGGGTGCATTATCATTTCCAATATTTTTTTTAATTAGTTTTAAAACATTTTTCAATAGACAGTTCATATGTTCACTAGTCACCATTGTAACATGATTTCTATAATGAATAATAATTAATAAATATAATATTTGATCAATAATAAGTAAAAATATTATATAATTAGAAATATTTTAAATTAATTAAATGATCACTATACATTTAAAACTATTACTAAAGTGGAAAATATATGATTTGTTAACGCTATACGCTCATAAATCAGAAATTTAACATCTAAAACATTTAGTTTGTATTTTATTCATTCGTAGGTCAAAGAGTATTAAAACATGAAAAAATAATTAATATTATTCTTTTCAATGTAAAATTAATTAATAATTTAATCTAAATATATTGATTAGTTATTGGCCAAAATAAACATTGAATATCAGAAATAATTATAAAAAAAATTGTTTAACTATTTATTTTCAATATAATTATAGTTACCCTGTTGTTAGTGCGACATTATCTGGGCCTTGAGCCCACCAAAAAGGTAAATATGAACACAATAACGGTAAAATTACATCAATGACGTGAGGGGCATCAGCATATGTTTTTTCTGATTCGATAAACTGATCAACTTCATTTAAAACCGTTTCTAAAGTAGGCATTGTGCCTTCCATTCTTGACATTATATCTATGATTAAGAAAGTCATGATTCGTTATTAATATTATATTTGTTGGTAATAATATGAAATTTACCTTGAGCTTCCAACGAATGGTCAGCGATTCGATTAAGAAGCGAATATTGATTGTGCTTATTTAAATGAGGTTCGAGAAAAGCAACAGGAAATGTTGAACTGAATGCACCCAAACAGCTACCAAATGCCGGACGATGTCTTTCCAGTTGTATTTTTAAATATTTTCTTTAGAAAAAGAAATATGAGTAATAAACGTGTAAATAATAGCTACTTATGTTTTTTTTTTATCAATTAATTCCAAACCTGTCATGAGTTAAAGATATGTCTGTGCCAAGAGTGTACAAGCTACTTAACATTTTGTAAGAAGCAACTTGAATTTCATCCACTATTTTAAATAATTAAAATATATATAGGTACAAATATTTAAATAATATAATAAATTAAAAACACATTATTTATCTCATACATAATAAATCGTTCCCGTATTCACATGCAGCTAAATGGTCGAAAAGTGATGATATAACAGGTAGAATCACGTCATTAACATAAAATAATGAAGAAGAGGTTTTCAAATGAGTTCCTCGCAGATAACAATAACGACTCTATAAACAAAATGTACGTATAAACTATATTTAATCAATAATGTAGAAAAATCGAAATTTTTACATCTTGTAAATGTTGTATTGTATGTTCCAAATCATCTGCTATGTTATGAAAAAATGTGAGCATTGAAGTTCTTATAAATTCTGGACAGTTCTTTACAAGAGACCTAAACGAATTATTATTATAATTAATTAAATTAATGTGTTCATTTTTTATTTATTAATTATATTGAAACTTTGTACTTACTTAGCGTCTATAGCTTTGACGAGTACTTGTAGGCATTTCACAGTTATACGAACGTCAGCCCCAAAAGCCATTAATTTAGACCTCAAAAGATTTGCCAATTTGCAAAATAGACTAAAACCATAAGATACAAGTTAATTTATGAAGACAAGAATTAACTTAAATTAAACATATTAACTTACCTGGCAACCATTTCTTTCTCCTTTAGAGAAGCTGCCCCTAAGATACTAGAAGCAGTTGCAATCGTAATAAAGTAATTCCTATGAGTACTAAAGTATTTTTCTACTAATGGTAATACAACCTAAAATCGATATCATACTATACTTTGTATATTAAACATTATAAAGTAATTGAAAAGTACCTTTGAAAAAAATTTAATATCTCTCGTACAAATTTTGAAACTAGAACGCCTACTAAAAGTACCCGAAGGTCTTAAAAGTTTCATATTAATTGATGCTCTGTCAATATAATGGATTAATTTTTCTAATAAACTATAAGAAAATCTTAGTTCCCCAGTTGTTGCAGCGGCCAATTGTTCAGCTTCTGTAGGTCCTCCGTTACGATTAGGTCTAAAAATACATACATTTATTAAACTCAATATTGTAATATATATATATAAATATAATGTAGGCGAATAGACAAATAGTTAATAAAAAAAAAAATTAATTACAAATTTGCTAGCTACTCTATTAGCCATTTTAACTCAAATTACTTAAATAATAAAAAAAATACATAAGACACAAGAGTAAATAGGAATGTACTTATCTTTAATATAAAATACAATTTTATTTTCCAATTACTACCTTATTATTAATTTATTTTAAAAATCTATAATTTTCAACTAATTAATAAACAATCCATATTTGTGTATTATGTTAATATTAGTTTAATGTTTTTATGCTTTATATTTTATTAATATATTGTTAATTTATAATTATTTCTTATTGTTATTAGGTATGACTTGTTAATTAATTACAATTACTATGTTGTAATTTATAATTGTAACATGAATTATAAATCATAGAATTAACAAATAAATAATATGCATTATATTAATTATACATGAATATGTTGCCTATTTTATAAACATTAATATGACCTATTGGAAAAAAAATATTTCATTGTGACAAATCCTACTTATTTGGTGGTATACTTTATATAGATATCATATTATTTATGTACGTATTAATATTGATAATATCATATTGGAAATTGGAAATTTCGACTTATAAATAAATAAATAATTAGATAAAATTAATAATTTTACTATTTATTTAGGTAAAATTAATAGGTAAAAATATTAATATTATAATTTATACCTATGTAATTTATATCCTTGATACTGTAGGTATTTTAAAAATTCTTGAGACCGTTCTCTGTCTTTTTTCTTTTCTTTATCAGTTAACAAATCATATGGAACCAATTGATTATGAATACCACCTCCTATATAAAATATACATCATTTAATATAAGATTCCATATTATAATATAGTATCAAATTTACCACATATCATAAGTTCTTCTTTCTTTTTCTTAGCCCAAATATCATGAGAGTTTTCTGCCAATCTTTCTGCCATATTTTGCATTTCCCTAGTAAGGGTTAAATTTGACATGTCTATGGGATTTGGATGGTAATCAAATGGCGTTCCATTATCCTATAAATGCATTATACATTTGAAATAAAACTTAAACTCTTTAAGTTTAAATAATAAGTACACACATTCAATTTCGATTGCCGTCGAACAGATCCCCGATTATTTAATGGCGCATCATTTTCTGAATGTTCAATACTCCACCCTATTGCTAGTAATGCTTTGAGAGACTCTCTAACAGGTTCTTTATATAGTTCTTTTTCCTAATTTCACCAATATAAATATAAATTTATTTAGAATTGTACTTTTATCATAATATTTTAAATATAAAAATTTAATTATTTAAATAAGTTAGGTCTTAGGTACTTAAATAAGTACGAACAAATATATAAAATATATAGGTATTGCAAATGCAACATGCATATGCATTATTTTAATAAAGTATTAAACACTTACATATTCATTTAACATATTGTATGGTTTAAGACGTGGGTGACTTTTATTAACATCATTGAATTGTTCACCATAAACCCATCCATTTTCAAATTTACGATTTGCCCATGCATCATGATAATGTTCTGAGAATTTTTGTACGATAGAGTTTAAGTCATTGTCAAGAACAATGCTAAAAAAATAATTAATAAGTTAATATAATAATTATTGATTATTATGTAGACTGTAGAGAATTAAAAATAATTGCCTATTGGTATTTATTGGTTGAGGATTGTAAGGTCCATCTGAAGGTCCTTGGATATTTTGTTTTGAACCATACCATTCATCATCGTGATTTTTGGATAAAGAATAATCTGGTGGTAATGCACATCCGATTGCTGATAAGCAAGGCAATGCTTTTCCAAAAAGTTCTGGTTCATAGTCCTGCAAATGTGTGTTATTAAAAAATAATTAGATATATCGCCTATTCAATTTTTTGAAGAACCATATTTAAAATATGTTTTTTTAATCTAGTATTTGGTAAGAATTTGAAATAATTTTTCACACGAATATGATTTTAATTTTAATATTTTATAATAAATGTTAAATGAACTATACCGGTCAAACTTTATAAAGGTACTTAGTAACATATTATGTAATTTTTAAAGTTACTTACATTATATACATATAAATATGTAAATCTAATAATAATATAACATATAATATATAATATAGTATATAAAATTTCATTTTTGAATTTTTTTATAAATGTAGACAATTTAATTGATCACTTTAATAAGTAAAATGCATAATAATAATAGATTTACCATTTTTGATAAGGAATCAAATATATTACTGAATAACATCATAGTCAATCGTTTTTCTTCGTCACTAGATGCCCCATATAATCCTTGACCACCAGTTGATCCATAATATTTTGCACACCGATCATAATGTAACGTCAACAACTATATTACATATTTAAAATTAGATACTAGTAGTGAATTTTTGCAATGGTCATTAATAAATTAATATTAAAATAAATTTATTTAATGTATATAATTTATTTATTTATTAATATAAAAATACATACTCTAAGTGCTACAGTAGTATATTCCGATAAATTTGAAACATCAACTGTAAGTTTTCTAAGTAGTTTTAATAACATACTTGGTTGCATTTGACTGAAATTTGTATGATTCGGTAAAAACTGGTAAAACTTAATTAAAATAACATTATATTCTTAAAATACCTAGTTAAAGCTACTAAAAAGTCTGAAACGGCTTCTCGTTGTCCTTTTGTTAACATTCGGTTTTTTGATAATCTGTAGACTGTATGTAATGTAGCATCCAATAAATTTGCGTAATTATCAGACTCGCTATAGAACTTTGAATGACATATAAGTAACGGTAATACTGAATTTCCAATATACCTATTCATGGCCAATGCCATATCCGATTCAAGTCCATCATTCTAAAGAGAATAATATAATTTATTACCACGTATACTGATACTGTATGTTATGTTAAATTAAACTAGGTTTTGTAATAAATTCGATTAATAAAATATACTCTATCAAGCATTGTTGCAGTGCGTAGATCTGGTAAGAAAGCCTCCTCAAGCAGTGTGAAAAAAAGCTCCTGCTCTTCGATACCATATACTCGTTCCAAAAATAACACGACACTTTGTTTATGTCCTGGTATTAATCCTGAGGGCATATCACTCTTAGGTCGATCTTGGCCAGCAGCTGGGTTTTGTAGTGTAAATCTAAGACTTAAAACACCGTGTAGGTCTTCAAGGGGTACCAACGAACGAAGAATAGCTCTAGCTCGTAATGATTCATTCTTTCCCTGTATTTAAATAGAATTTATAAAATTGTTTATTCGTTTAAACACGATTAATGTAAACTAAATGTACCTTAGTAGTAGTATAAATAGCTACGTTTTACTAATTAACTTTACTTAAGACCTAAAATACTAGAATATAAGCTTGTTTATAACTTTATAAGTTATATAATATATTTAGCATAGTCAAAAAAAAATCGTTGGTGAAAAGTCACTTTCAATAATCAAATTCTTATAAATAAAATAATATAAAGTTTTGAAATACGAGTACAATCTATAAGAATATACGGTTACTTTATTCAGATATGCTTCACATGAAAAACTGTCAACATTAAATAATTATGCAATTAAAAATACTATATGCCATTTCACATAATGGGTTGTTGTGGAATTATTAATGAAGTACCTATTTGTAATGTTTTTATTTAATTTCAGTAGAAAATAATAATAAATCGTTATAAAGTTATTTTTAAATACGAATATCGTTAATATTATATATTATATATATTATTATTATTATTATATATATTAATTTTTCTTTTTTGTATAATTTATATGTGGTAAGTAGGTACATGACAATAGATATATTTATTTATAATACTAGTTAACACCATTAGTATAAGTAAATATCTAATATTTTTATTATTAATTAAATATTGTTTATATTAAAGTGTTTAAGATTTTTATAATGTACCAATATAGAAATCAAATTTTAATATTGTTTAATTGTTATTCTATAACAACATACATATAGCCTTAATTGGTTAGCAGACGTGTATGTCATATTGTGTTAACATGATAATAATCTGCATTAACATAATATATATCTATCACATGAACTTTTTACGTTTATAAAAATTATAAATATATCTTACTAAAGCAATAACTGAAGTGTCTGGTGCACATCTTCCTAGTAAGTCTACAAGAGTACAATAAAAATTTAAAATAGCAGCTCCCGTATCAATATAATCTTCATCGTCTTCAGATTCTGGGAGTGGATGATCTAATTGAATATTTTCTTGATTTCCTGATTCTTCTAAGAATTTTTTCCGTTCAGCTATTCTTTCGGACATCTAAAATAATTAGAAAATATGATTTTGTTTTTAATGGAAATTTTAAATAAAAAGTATTTATTACTTTATTGGCATCAATTATAGCACGCAAAAGTCCTTCTCCTTCTCCCCTTAAAGCCGGGCCTAAACATTCTGGTCGACGTATAAGTAGTCTGATAACTAAATTAGCATTTTCCTCAACACTTTCGCCTATTAATAAAATGTGAAATTATAATTTACATTAATATTAAAGTTGATTTATAATTTTATTGCAAACCATTAACCCAAACGCAAAAACGTAAGAAATCTAAATATCTTTCGCCTTCTACTGGATCCCATCCTAAATCAGGATATCCTTTTTCAACCAATTCGGAATTCGATTGTAAGCCACATCGAGATAAATAAATTGCAATTTTTTCTAAATAATGTTCTCTGTAATTTAAATTAAATAAATATTGTTTTTGAAGTAAATAGTTATTTATTAGAAATTAAATTCTTAAAAAACTAAAAACTTTTAAAATAATAATTTTAACCTTAAAAAAAATGTATAATCGCCATATTCTCAATTTAAATAAATAAGTTGTTAATTTAATTTTGTTACTAATATAATTATTAATATATATTATTATATATAGGTATATGATTTATGAATCATTATAGGCCACTAATATTATTGCTGATGTCCTTTTTGAATTATATTATACCTCAAATGCCTATACAGTTAATTGTAGAAATTGTACTTCGTTCTAAATTTCAAATTCAATAGTTTAAAAAAAAAATTGTATCTGCTTAAAACGTGTCGATCAATTATAATTAAAATTAAATATTATTCAAGTTATAAATACTGACTACTTAATAATAAAGTATTTATTATTATTAAGTATTTAATTATTATTTATTTATATAGTTTTAAATAATACATAAATTACTTATTTCATACAAACCTTAATGCTAAAGCAAGTTCAGTATTTTCCATTAGAGACGAATAAGCGACATCGAGTGGTGTACTTCCTCTTAATGATGGTCTCGAAAGTAATATGTTACTATTTTCTAATAAAAATGAGAAATGATCAAACATAGCTTTTTGATTTTGTCTGGACGTACGACAAAAATAACATAAAAATCGACAACAAGCTACGACCATTTCATGTGACGTATCCTAAATATATACACAAAATAATTAATAAAATATTTATTTAATTTAAAATTTTTAAAAAATGCCTATTTAAATAAATAAAATAAGATTATTAAATATTACTTTTTCTTTTGGTACAATTTCACCATCTTGTCCTGTTACGGATGTACCACCAGGTTGAGACTGAGCTTGAGCTCTCCTTCCCAATGTGTTCATCATAACAGCCATAACATTTTCATGCATGCGAAGAACTCTTATTAGATCAGGATGTTGAAAAAATGTGTGGTTATTAACCAGTTTCCTAAAAATTATTAATATTTTTATCTTAATATATTAAATATTATTAACATATATAACACTGATTATATATATAATTTATTATATACATGGGTAGTATTTAAATATAACTAATTTTATACATAAAACTACTAATTTTAATTTTCTTACGGCTAATAAATTGAACATTACACTTTATATCAATACATTTTTATAAGTTGATAATAACACTTCTAATATAGGTAAGTACTGATAGTTTAGTTTGAAAAGTTAAATCTGAGTTTACAAAAATAATGAGCTTAACACTAAATATATGTAGTGTTATTTTCTTATTTTTGAATACATTTGCGTATTAAGTACCAACAAGTTATTATGGCTAATATGTCAAATATAATATTTATAATGGCAATATAATTTGAAGTCCTCATAAATGTCTAATATATTCCATTTCATGGCATAATAATATCAATTACCTACGTGTTATGTGCAACTTAATAGGTAATGAAATAAAAATATGTTTAATTTGTGTGTCCGAAAATTATAACTTTAATATTTACCTACATCCTACTTTATTATTAACAGATGAAAAATCTAAAACCACATACTATGTCACTTATCATTGTTTCTAACACCTACTTTGACGACATATGTTAGATAGGTAATATAACTGTATAATTTATATAAATTTGATTAATAAATATTATATTAATAAATAATATAATCTTCACAGAAAACATTATTATTATTTGTATCTTCTACAAAATATGAAAATATAATTTATACTAGCCACTTAATAATTAATAAACATTAAAGATGAAATATTTAAACTCTAAATATAATTAAATATCAATTAAATTATTGACCATAATCTTTCTCGCATCAATTCTTCTTCTTCTTGTGACATTTGTACTGGCAACAAAGATCGAATTTGACTAAGTCCAATCCACATTTGAGCAACATCCTCTTTTGTTTTAAAATTAATTACATATGTCTTCTCTAAGGCACGAATTAATTCTCCAACAGTATCATATTGTCTAACTAATAAACTAGGAAAAAAAAATTATTATTTTTAAATACAAAAATTGGAAGATCGCATAATTTTGTAATTATACAAAATTGAATAATTTCGTAAAATAAACAAATGAAAATAAATTAAATATTCTTACCTGAACATTTCCCTGACTAATTTTGGTGTTTCTATTTGAGTTTCTTCGGCCCAAGATACTATAGTGGATATTAAGACTTTTCTAAATATTTCTAAAAATATATATTTTTTAAGAAATTAAAAATGAATTATATTTCTTTATTCGTGCAATAATAGAAGTAGGTACCATAAAATTTTGCAGTTAAGTAATTTATTCAGTATCTAAATTTACAATCTATAGTCTTAACTGTAAAGTCTATAGAATATGTTATTATAGTTATTATTTCGGTGATTACTGATATCAGATCGAATAAAGATTTATATATATAAACATAAACATATTTGATCATTAAATACCCATCCACAGTATTAAGGTAAATATATGGCATTATGAATATATGAATTATGAAATTAATAATTTAAGTGATCGTAAATAAAACGAGTTTTACATCATGTTATTATTGTCATATTAATGTTACCTATATTAGTTTTATAAATGACCAAATTTGTTTAAAGTTAATTGAATAATAACTAAACTACAATTTATATACTGTATTAGATAAATTAAAAATAACAATTTAGTTTATCCTACCTATACGTGTTTTTCTTACCTTCTGGTATTTTTTTTGAAAATTCTTCAAGACCATCTTCATTTTCTTCGTCTTTAACTGCGTTTATAAAGTTATAAAACTGTTTTATCTTTCCTTGTTGGTTATCACTTAACATGGATTTCTATAAAAATTGATTCTAATATAAATAAATGATTATAGTTGACTTTATGAATTGTATAAACCATAAATGTATCATATTATATGAGTAGATTGTTAAATTTTTGAGATATTTTATTAAAAATAAAATAATACTTAGAAACAGTATTATTTTTATATAAATATTTCTAAATTGTACTCTTTTAAATATATAAGGACTATTAATTATAATGTTTTTATACAGACTAGATTTTTATTTTTATTAAAATAAATAATAATTTATTATTTTTAAATAAATATTTTTATTATTATTTTTAATATTAAGTTATTACAATATTATTTATACAATTTAAAAAAGTATAATATGAAACCTTCATAATATAATTTAAAAATATGATTTTTATATTAAAATTACATCATCTTCTGATTCCTGAAGAGCTACTAAAGATATTTGTTTCATAAGTTTTTCATTAAATTCGTTCATCCTTTCACGAAGATCGTCACCAATTAAACAATTTTCTTTGTCTTCGATCTCCAAATTTTTAAAACCCAAAATTGCATTCATCTATTTAAAGAAGAAAAAATGTATTATTTTTATATTATTTATTTTTATTATTAAATAATTTATGAATTTTATTATATGTTTTACTTGTTCCCGTGGTGGACATCTGAACTCTCTAGTTTTCTTTGCAGCAACTGCAGATGGCAAATCTGATTGTTTTATTTCATTATATCTTCTTAGTTGATCCTAAAAACATTAAATAATTTTTTGGTAATTTAAATTAATGTTTTAAAATATCTTTAAAACATTTATTTACAATTTGTATATCATTCACAAATTGAAAACTGAATGCAATTATTGATTCCACCCTATGTCTTAATTGAATATCACATAAATGATGTAATAAATAGCACATTTGAAGTTTTGCGCCTTCAGCCATTTTCATGTGTAGTAAACCTTTTCTATGTTCATCAGGACCATCTGAAAATTATGATTGTATGATTGTTTATTTTAGTATAGTTTTTAAAAATGTATTGGTACCTTTTATAAATCCAGGGTCCCAAGTTTCAGGATTAATCATTATTAATAACTTCTCTATATCTTCATCACGTAATATGCCAACGAGTAGAAGACGATCAACTAATTTTAATAATGGTCTAATAATACAATAAAAATAATATTAAAACCTTATGTTATTCTTATTATATTTTCTCTCTACTTACAAAAATAAATTTTCGTTAGAACCACCAATAGGATCTCTATTGTGAACCTGATTAACTTGTACTGCATCTTCTAATGCGGCCATTACATATTCTCTAACGACTTGTAATGGGAAAAAAGGACTGTATAAATTTCGAACATTATCAATAACGTCTCTGAAAATTGATTTCATGTAATAGATAATTATATGGTATTATAGTTATAAGTCGAATCTGAATTCTACATACGAGATTTCAGTCATTTGCATTTGAGGCCGAACAGATTCAGTTTGCAAAGATCGTAAACTGTGTCCCATTTGTGGATCTTCATACAAAGTAGTAAGTTCTTGTCCCAAAGGTATAATATATTCATTTTTACAAACCTCCCTACACAAATATTAATAATATAGGTAATTTTTAAATAATGATAAAAACATATAATTACATTGTTGTTGCATGAGATTCTAAATGTAAAGCTATTAGAAGATCATAAAATCCTTGTCGTAAAGGACCAGACATATATTCTGAACATATAGCATATAACAATTGTTTTTGATCTACATGAGTACATAAAATATGAGCTGCTCGATAATTAGCCTGATAACATACAGCAGCATACAAACTCAATGTATGAGCATGGAAACTAGAATATAAAATAAAATAAATATATTTTTCTTTTGTAGTTAATAAAAAAAATGATTAATAACATACGATAATAATTTTTCCATTTCAATTAACTCCAAGATATCTATACATCTGTCTTCTTCGGGAATGTGTAGTGCAATCATCGATACTGGATCTTCACAAAGAATACTCCATCCTCTAATATCAGATAATTTCAGAGTATGAATATGTAATGAATCATTAGGAACTCTAGCCCACTGGTAAGGTCTTAAACATTGAACTTTTAATCTTGGCGGAAACTAAAGTATATATATTAAAAATATAAATAACTTTAATTAAAAAATAAATAGTAACAAAAATATTACACAAGAAATATAAATAAATTAGAAACTCAAAAAACCTGTGGAATAACATGACGTTCAGAGTTTTGTAAAACGGCTGCAGATAATGGAAGTGTAGTAGTAGTTCTACCCAATTCAATCTGTAAAATTTCTTTGCTGCTTGCTTCCACAAATATTGCAGGAAACAATTTTATTTCCGGTTCCATCTAAGATAATAAAGATAAACTAATTACTTGAATTTATATCATTAGTAAAAATTAATTATTTTACCTTAAACTTAAAACTAGTTTCTTTTCCTTCACATGTAAATGACATTAATCCAGTAGCTATATCAATAAAACATCCTATAGTCATTCCCTGGGAAGCTCCCTTGCCAGAAGAATCATTAGTTACTTCATTGTATAACTCATCAGATCGAACCATATAACAGCTTTGTCTGTCAATACTTAAAGAAACATTATATTTAAATATTTGAACAAAATAATATAAATAATAATTTTTAAATAAAAATTACCTTTCAAGAATTCTATTATATTCATCAACGATTGTTACAGTACTTTTTCGGACATGGTTTTGGCTAAAATCCTTACTGTGGAGATGAAATTGAGTAGTAACCCATCCAACGTAAACGTGAGTAGGATCTTGACCAGGAAATATTCTAACTCCATAGTAATATTCATTGATTAACTTTAAACACTCTAAATCATATATCTCATTTCCCACAAATTCAATTCCTGCAGATGTAGGTGTGAATGACATTGCTTTTGGACTCCCTATTCTATCTGGAATTGCTGGTGGAACCAACTTTAAATCCATCTGAAGAAAAAATGATTAATCAATCACATTTTAATTTTAATTTTAATTTCAATTTTAATTTTAATTTCATACTTGTGAAACTCTTATTTGGGGATTAACTCTTTCATTTAGTGTATTAGGTCTGTGGGAATTACGTGATCTATCCACAACTCTGGCAGGGTCAGGAGTTTTTGCTCTTTTAGGGTTGTCTGATGGTCCATCTTTTTTTCTCGAAAAAAATCTTGAATCGATATTTAAATTAATTTAATTGATAATATTTAAATAAAATAATTAAATTAATACCGAAATGGAGAACGTCCTCTTTTTTTCTTATCGTCTTTAGTCATATTATCTTGATTATTATTTTTTTGATTTTTATACACGTTAAAATTAAGTTCACTAGATGAACGATTTAATTTCCCTTCTATATTAAATTTAATTAAATTTTAATTTTAATCATTGGAAAATATTAAATTATGACTAATTTAACTAATAGTTAAGTATAATAAGATAAAAATACCATTTTCAATGTCGAAATCATCATTTCTTGATAATGATCCTTTTCGTGGTGGTCTGGGTGGTGGTGGTTGGTTTTTTCCTCTGGGTGGTAAAGGCGCAGAATTTGATATAATTTCCTCATTCTCTACTGGATCGTCTGAATAACCTCGATGAAGTCCTTTAGGTTGTTTAACAATAAAAATTAAAATAGCAATTTCAAGTTTATATTTAAATGTAAAAAACCTTTTATATCGCTCATTGAAAATCCTGATTTCATAATTTGTTCAATATGCGCAGGAGTAGCATGCTCTGATTGGGACAATAATCTATGTTGCCTTATCCTTATTTCTTGCCACCTTCTTTGTTTTTCCTGATCACTAATTAAATAATAATAAATATAAATTAAAAAATGTATATTTATTTTAAATATACAGATAGTATAGGTATAATAAATAATTAATTAGAAATTAAAAAATTATTTTTAAACCTAAATGGAGTTATTAATATTATATTAAAATATAAAATAACGTTTTGTTTCAAAGAAATTAACTTAATTTTGTGGTTATTTAAGAAGAATTAAGTAAACATAATAAAAACGTTCAATAATTATACTATCCATGTATGTATAATTATATACAATTGTTATTTATCAAAAAATATAAATTAAACTACAAACTCAATAAAAGTTGGAAGACATATGACAGGTAAAGATAATCGCAAAAACTCCCAATTAGCTTTCTCCATAGTTTCAAAAGTATTGTGGCTAATTTTAAGACACGGAGGAGTATCGGATCCAGCAGGTATTCTTGTAACATCAATAACAGATGAAAAATCATCGGTATTTTCAAATATTGGTTGATCTTTTGTATACCAATATGTTACAGGTCTTTTCATATTTCTAAAATTAATAAAAATAAATAAATAAAAAATATATTTAAAAAGCAATATACGTATTTAATACATACACACAGAATGGTTCATATCCTTCTTGAAGTCCACAAGTTGTAAAAAACTTCAAAGAATTTACATCTTGACCAAAAGTTAATTTTGCTTTTTGACCCAATCCCAACGTAAATGCTGGTACAAATCCTTCACCTTGAACTTCAGAAAATGTAGTTTCGCCACCCAATGTATCCATTAGTAATTCACCATTCATTGAAAAGCTAATTGTATGGTCCATCAAGTCCAAAAACACACCCACGATATCTCCAACTTGCCATTGTCTACCAAATGATTCTGCTGTACCCATGTAAATTTTTTCTTCCTTTAAAAAATATTATTTTAATTCATTTTAAAATAGTTTCTATAATTTTATTTTATACAAACATTATAACCATCAAATGCCCATGAATTTTCGTCACTGCCAATTTGATAACCAGAAGAACAATTAAATCTGGCCCATCCAACTCGCATTGGTCCATTTGTTAAAATTTCAAACTCAAAATACCTTTAAGCGTGTTTTTTGTGAATTATTAAAATTATATACTTATTTAAAACAGGGACTGGAACCGAACCGAAAAGAACCGGTTCTGGAACCAAAATCTTTTAAAAAACTCTGGAACTGGAACCGTATGAAAACCGTTGTATATTTTTTATTAAGAACTGAAACCGAACCCGAACCGATATTTTAATCTAATAAATTATCGGTTTTTTCGGTTCTTCGCGGTTCCAACACATTATATTTATATTAAGTTTTTTTTTTATTTTCAAGGATTGTTATTAAAGAATTAATAGGCCACAGAAAATTGATTATTTGTGAAATAATAAAAAGTAATTGTAAATATGAATTATTATATGTTAATAATAGAAATAAAATAATATGGGCACATATTATTTCAGTTATAATCTGGACACGTGAAATATACTTGTTATTTTTGTAAATGTTTATAACATAATCGGTATAATATCATATATATATATATATAAATATATATTTATAGATAGATAGATAAATTTAGATAATTCTGAACAATATTATTTAAAAATGTTATCTGTTATTTTGAGAAAATTAGAATAGTATAATATAATAAAACATAATATATAAACATAACATATAACATATATTATTTCCTGTGCATATAGGTTTGCGTTTATGTTTATAGTATATACATAAACCTACTTTATATATCTATTTTTTGTTATTATGAAGGTACTGTTATTATTTATTATAAATAAGTGATGAAAAATTGGGAACATTAAATCTTCAATAATGAAATATATATGGATGAATGCATAATAGTAATATTTTACAAGTTTCAATTTCATGATTTGTTCTACGACTCTTAACGTGTGTATTGTAATTATTTCATTTATTACAATTTATTTTTTAATAATCATTAATCAATATGGTCCGTGTAAAAAAATTATCGATGCAGTTATATTTTGTATATGATAAACAAAAAGATGAAGCGACATGTAAATGTAAAATTAAAGTTAAATAACAAAATTGAGAACCGGTTAAAACCGGTATTAACTGGTATCAGAACCGAAACCTTAATTTTAACATTTAGAAAACCTAAATCAGAACTGAAACCGTTTTTTTAATATTTTATAAAACCGTACCGAAGCCGGAACCGATAAAAGCTTTAAGGTTCCAGTCCCTGATTTATAATATTCACTAACCATTTTCCACTTGAAACAGCGTATGTTTTTTCAGCACGATATGTTCTGAACGTTAAATACCTATTACTGTTTTCATCTGTCAAAAGTGTAGCTATACATAATACATACATATATATTATTATATTATAAACAAATTAAAACTTCGAGTTTTGTACATGTAACACGATAATAAAAAATGTACCTTCGTTTGTTTCTCCTGCCGGAGGATCCAAGTTGTAACCATATACTAATAATGTGCGAACTGTTTCACTTGCTGTGTCCCTATAAAATAATGAATAATTTAACCACAGTATTTTTTTTTCTAATATTATTTTTAGTGGTTACCTATTAGCTTTTTTAATAGCATCATCTACTTTACTGTACGGAACTAAATGTGGACTGCGTAACATTTGCAAATCCTATAAAATTATTAATATTCACATTTACTATTATGACAATTTTTAATTTTATTTTTAAAATATATACAAGTCTAGAAACAATACAAGTTTTAATATAAAATGTATATTAAGAAGACACAATACCCCCTTATATTTTGCTATAATATTATCTCTGTATGTCCAACAGAAAAAAAACTGTACAATTATAACTACATATTTATAAAAAAAAAATTAACTTTAGCATATTTTAAATTCGTTTAACATTATTTTTTCGAATGACATTTTACAAATCACTTACGAAAAAACATTTGAAATATTTTACTCTTTAAATTTAATAATAAGTTCAATTTAAAACATTCAATTTTAAAACAAAAAAACATGTTCTATGTAGACGTGATTTTACTATATTATCCGATAGTTTAACGTAGACAATACATATAACAGTACATTTTAAGTTGAACAAAAATTATTAAAATTAAAAATATGCTGTTAAATTAAAATAACAGTTGGTGTATAATATATTAATTAGCAATGTACATAATTATATTATATTGTATTATATAAAATATATTTTTTAAAACTTATAATTATAAGATGTTATAAAAATTAATATTTTGAATTTATGAATAATTGTAAGATATATAATTTGTTTCAATAAACTTTGTAATCATATACTTTTTATTAATGAAAATTTGTATTCATAAAGATAATAAAAAATATGTTCAAGTAGGTAAATATTAAAAAGTAATAAAATATTTAACATACCTACTTGAAAATACATTCACTAATATTAATATATTATAAATTATAATATAGCTATTATTAATAATTTGTCAATATTTTATTTAGTTTATTATACATATATATATATATATATATATATATATATATAATTGTAGATGTGTACCCTCCTGCTTTATAGATTTTTTTAAGATTATTTAATATTATTTTTGTTCCAAGTTAATGCAAGAATATAAAATATGAGAGAACGATTTTTAAGGTTACCTATATCATTATTGCATATTTACTTGAATCTATCTTTTTTGTTTTATCAATAAATAATTAGGCATAATTGATATAAAAGTTAATAGTAAATCAATATAATAGATGTAGTAAAAAGAAATCCAGTATTGTAGTATTATATTCCAGTATAGTCTAATAGATAGCCTTAGTTATCTGTATCTCGTGTTGTATAAGACCGATCGGGTTCCACTAGATGACGTTAGAAAAATGAGATTTCCTACATAAGAAACTTTACTGACAGTTGTGTGATGGTTGACTCAGTTTTGTTTGAGCACGCGTCAAATATGGACATTAGCAAAGAGAAAATACGCTATACTTTACAGTTTTTCTACGATAAAGGCGAAAACGTAAGTCAGGCGGCTGGAAATGTGAATAGTGTTCATGGTCCAGATACTGTAACAGCCAATTATACGCAATTTTGGTATCGTCGATTCCGTCCTGATAATTTCGATGTCAAAGATGCACCACGCAGTGGAAGGCCAATTGTCGAAAATGTCGATAAAATTATGGATATTGTCGAGTCCAACTGTAAGCACTCTCTCAATTGCCCAAAAGCTAAAGATTACTCAAAAAATCAGTTTGGTACCATTTAAATAAGGCTGGATACAAAAAGAAGTTTGATGTATGTGTGCCACTCAAGTTGACGCAAAAAAACATCATGGACCAAATTTTCATATGCGAATCGCTGCTGAATCGCAACAAAATCGACCCATTTCTGAAGCCGAATGGTGGCTGGTGATGAAAATTGGATCACTTACGACAATATCAAGCGAAAACGGTCGTTGTCGAATTGCGGTAAACCAGCGAAAACGGTGGCCAAGCCAAGAAAAATGGCCAGGAAGGTTTTGCTGTGTCTTTGATGGGATTGACAAGGAATTATCTACTGTGAGCTGCTCCCCAATGGCCAAACTATTAACTCGGAACTGTACTGTCAACAATTGGACAGTCTGAAGGAAGTAATCGCTCAGAAGTGGCCAGCTTTGGCCAATAAGAGATGAATTGTGTTCCATCAGGACAACGCCAGGACACACACATCGATAGTGACTCTCCAGAAGCTCCGAAAGCTTGGTAAGGAAGTTCTTATGCATCCACTTTATAGTCCGGACCTGGCAACAAGTGATTACCATCTGTTCCTGTCCATGGCAAACAATTTTGTTGGTGAAAAATTCGCTTCAAGAGAGCCTTGTGAAAATCGACTGTCTCATTTTTTTGCCAATAGGGACGAGGCATATGAGAAAGGCATAATGAAATTACCTTCAAAATAGCAACAAGTTATCAAACAAAACGGTGCATATTTGACTTAAATCGAATTATTTTAACTATGGTAATTGAAGCCTTCAATTTCATATAAAAATAATGAATTTTATTTTACTACACCTATTATTATACAGTTTATCTAAATCTTAACAAAACATAACATCTTTATGGATACCTTGGATTTATTGGAAAATAAATTATTTTATATTTTATATTAAGTATTTTGAATATTATATTTAAAATATTTTTTATATATAATAAATATTATTCGGTAGGTAGGTAAATACTTCATTTAATCCATATGTCCATCCTTGCTGTATTCTTTCTTTTGCCCACAAATTATGTGTATTTTCGGCAAGCTGATCAATTAATTGTTCCATTTTGCTCGACAATATTATAGCAGACAAATCTAGAGGCGCCGGTTTGTAACCATTAGATTGCATAAATGGTTCATTGGGCAATCGAACAGTTTTAATACGAGATGGTGGATTATCAATAGTTATATGATATCCCAATGCAATGACTGTCCTGTGGAATTTAAACAATTATCCGATAATTAAGTACTAAGATATAAATAATAAAATTTAATTTAGACAAAGAAATATAAAACTTTTTCTTAAAAAAGAAACATTACTTAAGTGTTTGAACTGCTAATTGAGTATCGTAGCGTTTCTCAGCAGGAGGTAACTTATCAAATTGTATCAAACACGGATGATATTTCCGCATATCATTTCTGTTGTCACCATATTGCCAACCAGATTCAATTTTATTCATTGCCCACATTTCATGAATGTTTTCTGCCAATTTGTCTTTAATATTTTCAATATAATTCGGCAAAGTTACCTAAAAAATAAATGCAAAAATTTTATTCTTTGGTTTATTTCTCATTTTACAGTTTAATAAATTCTGTTATAATACCATTGATGTATCGACCGGATTTGGAACAAACGCTGTATCATCTTCAACGTACCATGGACCAGTGAGAACACATTTATTTAAGTTTCCAAAATAAAAACACGGATCGATTGTCAAGATTTGTTGAGGTAATAAACTTTCAAATAGAGGAGAAAACTCATCTGGCGGGGTAAATTTCAATCGTCCATTATCTCCACCCAATAAAAAACGACAGCTGTCAAAATCATTTCAATTATGTAAGTAAAGTTATTTATTAATAATATTAAATATATATAAATAGGTATTCTATTAAATATATTTAAAATTAAAATATTTGCTCCTACAATTCTCATATATAAAATATATAATAATGATTTTCGGAATATATGAGTTTTTTTTAAATTGAGTAACAACTGTGTAGGCATTTTTAAATAATCTAATAATTATTTTCCCCGGACAGCAGTATATTTGAATGCGGCTATTATTTTGTACCATTTTTACGAAACGGGGAATATTTCATATCTCGGTAGGTACCTAACTTACGCATATTTTTTAATTGTGTTTATGAAACATAATAAAGTAAATAAATTTGTTTATTAACAATAAATTCAATTTTACCTGACTTTTGAAGAACAACTGATGACTGGAAAAAACATGCCATCCAGATTAAAATCTCTAAAAGCCCCGTGAACTAATTGACCGTTTAATGTAAAAGTAATAATTGGAATTGTTAAATCTATTGCACAACCGATTACATCACTTTTTTTAATGTAGGGCATTTGTGTAGTAGGCATCACTTCTGATTTACGTCCTCCTATTTGTGTACATAACATTAAAATTATAAACAAATGAATTAAGTAAGTAACAATTACCTGTCCATAAATAAGACCCATCAAATCCAAAAGAATATAAATCATCTCCTACTCCGTTTCCACCCCATTTTTCACCACCACCAGGATATGGAACATACCTGAAAATAAAATTAGACATCTATTATATATATATATTTTTTATTGCGATTACATTTTGTTTTTTATTAAATTAAATTAAAGTTCAACTATATTTATAATTAAATCTATTAACTGCTAATTTCTAATTCTAAACTTAGTAATCAGAATAGCTGAAAAAGAATTGCGTGCGATAAAAAAACAATAAATATGAACAGGTCGAATTTCGTGCGCGGTATATTCATATGCATATATATATATCAATGCGCAGCTCACACATAACGACAAAACGACGAGTGGCTGTAGAAAACCAAGATTTTATTAATGAAATTATTTATTTAAATTCAATTTTTTTACCTATGTTTATAATATTATGACAATATTTATATGTATATATATTTTTTTTATTAGTTAATTTTTTTATTTATACCTAACCTAAGGCAAGCAATTCGGATATTGATCGAAAAAATCGATCACGCAATTCAATCGGTTCATGTTTTTTTGCGCGTAATCTGGATGCCCAGGTCGGAACATATCGATTGCATCGTATTTGGGAGTTGTGACCTAACGTATACCTAACCTACCTGTACCTGGTATAAATTGTACATATCAATAGGCAATAAGGGCTATTATATCTATAGCTAATATATTTAGTATTTATTTCTAAATATTTCCTTCGTAAAATATTAAAATTAATAAATATCTAAAATACTTATTCCAAATTTTAACCTAAAATTATTAATTTATAAATTTAAACTAATAAAATTCTTTAACAATTAGTTTTTCCGCCCATTAGAAAGTTCCCCTTGGCTATTACTTACCACATCAAACCATTCCTTAAAAAACCAGCCTAACGTTGCACAACGATTGAGTTAATGTGGCCAAAACATGTGAGTACTTAATTTATTGTAAAAGTGGTCTACCTGTTCAACTAGTTCCACATTTTTAACCGCAAAATATGGTTTTCGTTGTTATTTAAATTAACACATTTCCTTTTCCATATTAGACATTACCAAATATAAGTTAGTAACAAAATAGTTGACCATTTTTTTTTTTTTTTTTTTTTTTTTTGTAAGTAGTTAAATGAGTATAAATCTAATTAATAATAAGTATTAATTGCGATAAATGTAATTTAACCTGTCTCATAATCTCACAAAAAATTGACAATACGTACATACGTGCTATCTCACTAGGATTACAACATGTAAATAATCAAAACAACATATTACAGTAGATATAAAATTTAATTTATTGTATTCTGTTATACTGTATGAAATAAGTAAAAGGTTTTATTTAATGGACAAAAATATAATAGAAATAGAATAGACTGACCTCGCTATAATATGTTGGAGAGAGTGGAATTTGTATATTAATGTTCTACTCTCCCACCATTAGGAAAACACAATTATAGTAACCAAGTGCTATCTGGCCATTACATTTACGTAGTAATAGTCGTTTTTATCAATATTATAAATAACATTAAACATACTAGAAACATCATAAAAATATAAAATCATAAGATATTGCACCATTATAGGTTCATTTGTATCTGAAATTATTTTTGTTAAACTCGAAATTTCTTGATCTATCGCATAATTTTTTACTATATAAATAATTTCTACAACATTAAATTGTTCCCCATTCCTACTATTTCATATCAACTGTTATGATAGAATAACTGTAATAGTATGGTTGTGACCTGGTCACCCGGACACATAAGATCATACAAAAATTGTTCTTTGTGATCATGCAACATTATCATTTATTAAAAACAAAAAAAACTATTAGGAAATATTAATTTATAAATATATATATATATATAAATTAAATTAAACTTATACCTTAGCCGTTAAAACGTTATTATTATTAGATAGGTAACATTACTAATTTACTACTAGATTACATTGCAGTAAAAAAAGGTTTTCATCACTTATGTATTAAGAACTGAATTTATTGTTCAAATATTTTTTTTTTGTCATAGCGGAATCTAATTTACCTACTATTACTATTACTATTTACTTACTATTTAATTATAAATTTGTATTAAAAATAACTTGTTGTCAGTCTCTCATACAAGTCTACACACTTATTTAATTTTACTTCCCTAAATACACTTTACGCTTCTTTATTTTATTTTTTGTACTCCATCCAATCGTAATTTATTCTGTCTTTCTGCCATTTTTTAAACTGTTTTTTTTCCTTGTTATTATTTTCTGTACTTATTCATCCCACCACCATGTTTTCTTATTTTGTGGCACACTACTTTTATTCCTACTAACAATATCGACTGCTTCACTCGTTTGTTTGTATTGTGAACATTGGACAAGGTAATGAGAGTAAATAAATTTATATATATATATTTTTTAATTGTTTAAAATAAATAATAATATTGTAATTAATATTAAGTCATCACTCATCATCAATAATGAGAAATATTAATTTTTTAAACATATGTTAATATGTATTCTTTAAATTACGTATTCTTTAATAATTACCCAGCAGTATTTGCCCATCCAATACGAATGTGTGGATGTAAATGTGTAGTTTGTTCTACGTGATCTATAGCAACTTCAAAATACCATTTCCGATAAACAGCGGATCCGCTTACATGGCCAACAAAAATATTGGGACGTACACTAAAATTATTGTATGGAAATTATTTTATATTAATTATAATAAATATTTAAATAGTATAAAATATGTTTTGTAATATGTTTTACCTTGCTACATGATCAACTAATAGGGTTTGAAGGAGTAAATTCTTGCCCGGTAATAAGAAATCACATATATTATTTTGGGAACTTCTCACAGCTACACCATTACCGACACATAGAGAACACAATACATCTAAAACCTTTGGATCACGACCGTGTTTTTCCAAAAGAGATATTATAACTTTTATATGTTCGTCCTAAAATATATTATAATTTAATATATATCATCATAAAATTTGATATTTATTACACACTTTCATCATGTTCAATGCTTCTGGTGAATCAATAAGAACGCAGTGGAGTACATCTAACATACCGGTTCCTTCACTTGAAGCTTGAGATCCTAATCGACTAAATAACCAATTTAATCGGTTCGTGTTAGCGAACTGAGCACAATTGGTATGATTTCCCTTAATAATTGCAGCTAAAAATATTAAATTTTATAATTATACTTACTATTTTAGTAAAAACTATTAAAAATCTATAGTGACGATAATTACTAACCTAATAACTGATATAAATAACCAGAAATTACATCCCAACTTTGTCCAGACTCATCACCAGCTAAACTAACCATGAACCCTTGTGAAGTGATAATATTAACTTTATCAATAGCTTCTAAAATCAAGTTAAGTATTCCTTCTTCTTGAAATAAGTCTTGTCTATTCCTTAATGCTCTGAACCTATTTTGTTTTTCTTCGTGTTCTATAATATGAAATGTAACAGTTAAAATTAAAAGATATATGATACCAGTACTTGATACAATAATTGTATTTACCCATATCCTCTTCTGGTTGAGCAAAGTAATTTATTAAATCTTCTAAACACATAACCATCTCATTTAGATTAACAAATGAATAAAATAATGAAGATCGTCGATTACTCTGTAAATTTTCAAGCCCTCTATGTGGTGGATAAAAGTTGAGTAATAATAATAATATAATTCAAATTAATAGTTTCACTTTCAATAAGAGCAAAAATAAAGTTTTAAAATATTTCGTATCTACTTACGAGATAAACTGTGTAAATAATGATGAGCATTTACGTATCACCCTGGCAGTTCGAGATTCTTCTTCTTGACTCCTGCTGAAGTCTAATCCATCGTCCATTTTTCCTTCTTCGTGTAATACTGCTTGCTTTTCTTCAACTTTACCGACACCTTTTTTTTTTGTTTCATACGACTAATAATACAAATTTTAATTATTATTATTTTAATTTGTTTTTTTATTAATTACGCGTATGCTTAGAAATTTTTTTTTATAAATATGCTGATAAATCTATAATAAACGAAAATAAAAAAAAATTAGAAAGAATATATTTATTTTTATTATTAATTAAATAAGTAAATATTATCATTTCAAGTTAATCTCATAGCTAAAAATATACGTTAAAATATTATATATTTAGTTATTGATTATTTAATTAAGATTTGCGATAATTATATATTAAATTATATTACATTTAGTTGAATGATGATATATAATTCGCTTAAAAAAGTAAAATATATCTTTAAATGACGTATGCCTAGATATCATACATGCCTCAAAAAAAAAAAAAAAAAAAAAATTAAATATTTTAACTTACCTTGTATGTTAACCATAAACCAGTATCAGAGTGTTGAACTAATACTGTACTGTCACCGTACTTAATAATAGGCGCTCCTATTACTTCTAGATCTTTATCTTCTAAAATTATTTTTTGATCATCCTTTTCTTGGCGTAAGAAAAATGTTGATGAAGCGGTTGTGGCTTCTTCTCTATAATACAAATATAAAACAATTAAATTATAAATATCTAATCGTTATTTGCATAATATTATTTATATTAACAATAAATATAATTTGTCATACCTGCAAACTAAATATAATTCATTATTTTCATTGACACCTAAATATCTTCCAGTCGTTAGATGTCTAATTCTCATCGGATGATACCAATTAATGAATCCACCAGCCCATTTAGTTCTAGCTAGTTCCAGACGCCACAATGATCTTGCTTGACTCATAACGCTACCGCCTTCATAAATAACTATACTAAATTACAGAAAATTCGCAAAGTATTAAATTAATACACTTATTAAGATAATGAATTATATTAGTTTAAATGATGAACATGTATATTATTAAATAACTATATATTTTAAATTGAATATTTATAAATAAGTAATTATTGTTATTTTAAATATAAATTAAAATACCTATAACTTATATTGGTTGTATTTTTTATATTAACTACTCAAAAGTATATATTGGTAGGTATACCGAAAATACATTTACTATGTACATCTACTACATAATATCAAAATATAAATAAAAGATAAAATAAAAATCTAGTTAAAAATAAAAAGATAATGTTAATATATTATTATAGTACTCACTAAGTCACTACTCAATGATTATATAACATAAACAAGCAAAAAAACATTTCAATTAAAAAATTCTCAAATTTTTAGGAGGGGAATAAACATTTTTTTCGGGGGATGATATCTCCCCAGTCATTCCCCTGAAATAAACAATGACTGTAACCCATTAACAATTTAACCACCTTTATTCCCACTTTTAATTTGTATTTAAATCATTACAGCACCATGTTAATTAACCTTCCAAATGTAAATTATTGATACTTATTAGTTTATTTAGCTATATTCAATGACGTATTACCACTTAAGCTATACAGTGTGTCCCAGATATATTTACTAATTGCAATATCTGCGCGAAAAATTAAAATTTTTAATACAGATTTTTTCAAATTATTATTTAGGTAACGGACTATATTTATTATATTATATTTACCTTATTATAATATTACCTTTATTACTTGTTTAAAAAAAGACGTCTCATAAAAAAATAACAAAATAAACTCTATATTTTTTAAGTTGTGTAAAATTTAACAAATCATTTTTAAGAGTATATTTATATGAGTATTTTGACGTTTCGATCTTAATTTTGTCAAGATTTCAATTTTTAGAAATTCTTTTTAATTATTGAAAAAATCATATTTCTGACGTCATTATTATAGCGTTATAGTATGATACAATTATATTATTATGATATTTTTGCAGCT
>CM023361.1:17408265-17464135 GCA_013282895.1 Eriosoma lanigerum
AGCGTTATAGTATGATACAATTATATTATTATGATATTTTTGCAGCTAAAAAATTTATAGATAATAAAGATATAATTATTTATGATAACATTTTGTAAGCACTGAGAGCGTTCATGATAATATTGATAAAACAAATTTTACGTGTCATAATATTAAAATATTAAAAATAATGATTTCAGAAATATAATTTCATTAATAATTTAAAAAATTCCTAAATATCGAAATCTTGATTAAATTCAGAAGTCGAAAAGTCAAAATTCTCATATAAATATACTCTTTAAAATGGTTATCTTCAGATTTTACATAACTTAAAAATAAAAAGTTGAATTTTAAATTTTTTTATGAGATTTCTTTTTTTAAACAAGTAAAAAAGATAATATTAAATTCCGTTACCTAAATAATAATTTGAAAAAAAATTGTATTTAAAAATTTTAATTTTTCACTGAGATATTCCAATTAGTAAATAGATCTAGGACACTCTGTATAGGCTACGGCCTTGGGTGGAAAATTTTAGAGGGTGGTTAAAAAAGATATCGTCATTTATATAATTAACTTCATGAAAAATTATAATATTCGAAATGAATAAAAATTGTAGACTCGTATGCTTCGTCTGAAAGTTGAATCAATTATTGTTATCATAAATAAAAATGTATCAAAAATTAAATGTTAATTATTTTAAATTTATAAAGTATTTATCTAATGTTATTTAAAAATAGTGGGCACATTGGAAGTAGGAATTTCACAATTTGTCAAAAATTGGCATACAATTTAAATATAATATAGGCGAATATGCACACAATTCGTACAAATTTATTTTCAATTTATTAATTTTTCAAAGTACTTTTTATAAAACGGCGTAATGTATAGTCAATTTCACAACATAACTAAGTTTTTTCGATAAAATTGTCTATAATATGCCCATTTTTTTTTTTTTTTTTTTAATATTATATCAACATTACTAGTATTTTGATACGCACTTTTGTCCAGAAACATTACTCCACGTCGACGGTATCGTTAAACACTCGTCTCCACCATGAAAGAATCTTAGTACATCTCCACCAAAAACATAACCGACATACTTCATTCTACTGATTCCGGTACCATATGGTTGAACTGACCAATGAGTAACGTGAAACGATGCATTTACTACTGATAATTCATTTTCTTTTGCAGTATGCTATATAAAAAAAAATTTTTGTAGGTATTTATTCAATTTTAATATTTATAATACTTATTATAACATACCAAATATCGTTCAGTTGCCACTGAAACTAAAATTAAATCATCTCCAACTCGAACTTTTTCACCTTCTGATCGTTGTTTAGATGCTGGGTGCACAGTCCACCAACATGCTTCACCTTGTGAATGTTCTTGTAGACCAACATCAAATGATAATTTGTCATTCGACGAACTTGTTGATAAGCAAGCTAAGTACTATACAAATGAACAAAGGAAACACTAATAAAATAAGTAAATGTATTTTTCATTTCTTTATAATCTAACCATATCACTATTCTGATGACGCAATAATATAGCATTTCCATAAAGCAATGTCCTATGTCCCGATCCAGTACCACCTTTTCCCTAACAAAAAATAGTACTATGTAATTTAGGTATTTACTTAACCTTGAGTTTAAAATAACTAGTATTATTATTTTATTACCTCTTGAGAATTCGCGGCTGTTACTAATTCTTGCAGTGCCCTTACGGACAATGCTTGTTCAATAACAAAAACACACTGCGACAAATCTGGTGGAATATTCTGTAAAATTTGAAACTAGTTAAATTCATCTGTTCAATTATTTTAATTCTTGATATTACTTTATCGGCAATATTTTCCAAATAACAGTGTCGGTTACCAAATCCTTCTGCTGCAAGGCATACTCTCTCTCCGGTTGCAGTGCATGATAAACACACCATGTCTTCCTATTTTATATGATTAAAATTATTAATTAATAATAAATAAATAAATAAAATTGCATTATTAAAACGATTGAAAAACGTTAATACAATTGATATTTCTTATATATCTACATAAGAATATTTATCTCAAAGTTTATGATATTCCACATATTAATAAAAATAAGTGAGATGTTTAAGTTTTACGTTTGATTTGTCTTAAATGTATAATATCAAAACCTATATTGACTGTATTTCACATTAAATTTTATATAGGTATTTTAAATTCAACCATCTGCAGATAATTATTATCATGATTTATTGTAATGATATGGCCATATAATAAACAACTTAATTATAACATGAGAATTCAAGGATTCAAAGTTCTTTTACTATCATTGTAATAATATTACACGTCTTAAACATTAATGAACAATTTTAACTAACTCCTTACCTGCAGTTCGATTAATAAATTAAGTAATTATGTTACAATTGTTATAAAATATTATAAATGTATGATATTTGAAAAAAAAACTTTTATAAAAATGAACAACATTTTAAACTATATTAGCAATTTAAACAAATGCTATCTGAAGTACTAAGTCTGTAAAATTGAGAAAGAAATTGTTCTTCAAAAAGTTTAAATATAAAAGATTGTTTTAAAATTAAAATTTAATTATCACCTATCATCATGTTTTTAAATACCATAATTTTTATTCTTTAAATAGATAATAATAATTAAGAATTAACTATTAATATTGATTATTTTCTAAAAATAATGGATAAATTGTTAAAAAGTAGCGCTTTTAAAATTTAAACTCAATCTATCTATATCGATTCATAATTCCATAATATACTATATTTACTCATAAATTAGCACAATATTCCAATATTTCTTTATGATACTCAAACCTACCATCCTTGATAATTAAATATCTAGGCGCTAGGTCGATATCTTTTCTAATCTCATCAAATCAAGAGCAAAAGGCTTCAATTACACTTAAACAAACTAATTGCTAAGAATTATAATTGCTAATTACTATAATAAATACTCAAAATTAAATATCAAACTGCAAATCCATAAATCTATTCTTAAACCAATTTTAACTTATAGCCTTCGGTTATTGTGTTATACATTACGCAAACATAAAAAAAACGATTAATTTAAATATGCTATAAGCATATTATAAGCGTACATAATAAATAGTTTGTACAAGTTTTAAACAACACCACCAATTAGCCAAATACTTGTCTGCAGATCACATTGTTCGTTAGAGAGGCAATACTTTAAAAAAATATATCTATCAATTTAGACAAATAATCAAGATTTATAGTTTTGTTTTTATATGCGAATTAACGCAATGAATACAGAAACGTTAATCATTTTGAAGATAATTGTACCACGTTCATTCTTTTTAACGTATTGAATATCTCATGCATATAACAATAAATTTAAACTTTACAGATCACTTATAAGCAGGGCTCGAAAGTTCATATAGCAAATGCAAATTTTTTTTTTTATTAGTCTTGCAACATTCAAAATACGATACAAATTTGTTTCACACTTCCCTGATGCCGTATATAAAATTTTATTTTGCTAGTTTTTGCATATTTACGGTTTTTTGTGCTATTTTGCTAATTTAGAATTTTAAGTGCTATTTACAGTCATATTTTTATATAATTAAGGAAATGAATAAAATTGTATGGAAAAAAAAAATTTTGGATCAAACAGTGGTATACGATTATATGATCAAAAAGAAACATGTATTTTGATTTTTAAGTAGTGCATTCTCATAGTACATAATATTCGGTTGTTATCGCCGATTTAATCAAACATCTACCGTTCGTTTCCAATAATTTGGTTAATTTTAAAATTATTTGCAATTCTTGGACTTGGGACACAACGTTATCGTCGTTATTACCTAACTCTGAACATTCACAATAATTTTAGTGTTCTGCTGTAATTTAGATATGTTGCGTGTGTGATTGATCGTGAACTAGTGTGCTACCTAACCTATACTGCTATATAAAAATGCCTAAAGTAAAACAAAGTTTATCAAATTAGCTTCATACTTATCTTAAAAAATTTGGTTCTAATATTTTCTTAATTGATACAAGTTTATTATTTTGTAAAATTTTAATTTGCACATTTTCCAATTTTTAGTGCTATTTATAGCGTTTATTGTGGTATTTTTTTAAGTGCATATTATAGCGCTAGAAATGTTATTTCGTAATGTTATTTAGAAATTGTATTAGTGCTATAACTTCGAGCCCTGCTTATAAGTATAAACTACTAGATTGTGACCACTAACAAAATAGATAGTTTTTTTTATAACTGTAATCCAGTACATTTTCCTCAGTATTAAATATTCCATAATCTCTATTGTCAGCTCTAATTAACAATTGTATAAAATCAAATTAATTTAATTGCAAAAGTGGATAACCGCAGATGTCCGCAGTCAATTTATTTTTTATCTATTAAAACAATATAATATAACATAACATAAACTTAAATAGGTATTTTATTAAATATTTGATCTTTATCAATTTTTGATCATTAAACAAAAATAAACAACAAAAACAGATGTTGATTATATTAGTTATTATTATGGCTCGGATATCAATACATTTGCATTTTTTTTTTTTTTTTTTGGAATGTTTTACACGATGCTTTCCAAGCTACAAATATGTTTCTAGTACTCGATGTTGTAACTACAAATTTTTTGGGGGGCATTTTTGACGTTTTTAAATGCATTTTTTAATTTTTTAAGAAATTTTTGACTTATTTCTCGTATGATGACTAAAAAAAATTGACTACATTGAAATATAAACATAGTACTACGTAATATTAATCATTTTCATTTTGAACTATATAACATCTGTAATCTGGTAATCTAATTTTAAATTAGAAAAGGCTGACATTTATCTTTATGTCACACCAACTAATTAGCCGGTTTAATTGCATAAAACTTTTATCGGAGTATTTTCTGAATTTTAAAACTCATTTATTTCATTAACACAAAAATAAAATGATTTACTGTAAATTTATTTAAATTTATATTTGAAGGCTATTTTTTGATATTTTTAGGGCATTTTTTTTATTTTTTTTAAGGCATTTTTTAGAGTTTATAGGTCATAAATGCATATTTTATAGGGCATTTTTTAATTTTTTTAGGGCATTTAAATCCAAGCCGTAGTTATTATTATTTGTAAATACTTACGGTTCGAAGAAATGATACATCGTCTTGTTCCGAACTTGCTTCGCTGTCGGCCATTGTGACGAGTCTTGGTGATCACGTACTAGTTTTTATCTTATTTATTTTCCAATAATAATGTATCGAACGGAAACAGTATTCGATAATCCGACATCACTGAGGTAAATTCGGAAGCATACGTTCGTTTTAATTTTCCTTTGACTATATCTACATATGGATGTCAAAATAATAGTAACCGGATCTAAAATCAAAAACCTTGTGTTTTCAACCAGCAACAATGAGCAAAACGTGTCGAAATGAATATCTATTATTATACGAAGTGCCTCGGCAACGTTTTACTGTATATTTGATCGCCGGCGACCACAGGATGTACATCACACGCGGAGCTTAGTAAGGTAGGTATATACGAGTTATAATTATTTTTAAAATACATCACATACGTCGGGCACAGACGTTTTATTTTTTTCTCTCTATTATTATTCTATACGCATGTTATGTATATACGTAAGCGCGTGTGTGTGCGACTCCTGGTGTTAAGTGCGAAATACAGTGTGATTTTTTAATTGTCATAACTTTTTTCACGTTGGCATATACTTTTCTTTCTTTTTCGACTAAATCGGTATCAACTATTTTAATCACACTGTATTCCTGTGCAGTACAATAATAATGTAGCAGACAAATTTAAAAAATGGTTTTGCTAAATGAATTTTTTTTCTTACGACATGTACAATGTACCTACTTCTGATACAAATTTACAAATATAAATATAAGAATCAATGTTGCCGTAGATAGAAATTTCATCAAAATTACATTAAAATAAATAAAAGAAAATGTTATGAACATATAAGTATAACAGACAATTTAACATAACAGTATATCTATTTTTACTCTATTCATAGCTCCGATAATAATAAATTTAAAAAATCGACAGTGCAGTCGATTCTAGATTTGAGCGAAAATCAGTCAGACATACAATATATTGTACTGATAATCCGTTTCAAAATTGTAATGTACCTACCTACCACATAAGTACCTATGTAGGACTACCTATATAGAATACTCAAAAAAAAAAAAAAATGTCAAGTCTCTACATTCAAAATTACGTTAGTTATCATAAAATATTTAAAATAAAATTTGTCAAAACTCAATTTGTGATAATTGGACTATTATTTCTACCCAAAAAAAGAGTTTTCAGACTTTAAAAAACATAAAAATTAAATATTTATTGTAAAGTTTAAAGGCATTAAAATAAAATTGTGACTTACATTTCCAACATTTTTTACATGGTTCTTCAAGAATATGTCATAAACATATAAAATTTTCAGCTTAAAGTATTAAGAATCAAAATATTTCTACGTTAAACCTTACAATAAAATCATAGAAAATATCATATTATTCAATTCTACTAAAAAATTTAACTTTAGAAGCTTATATAACAAATATTGGAACTGTAGATTTACAAAATATTTTGTAAATGGGTTAAGTAGTAATGATTATGCTTATATAAAAATTTCAAATCATTAACCCTAAAATTGCAAATAATATTAAACATTTTTAAGAAAAAAATTACATATTTGGATACATTTCAAAGCTCTATATTTTAATATAAAAACAACCAATCCGTTCCAAAATTTTCCACATACCTATGTAGACTATCTATGAAAATACTAAAAAAATAATTCAAGTTCCTACATTCGAAATTGCATTAATTATCATAAAGTACCGCATATACTATTTGTGGTAAACGGACCATTATTTTTATCCAAAAGAATGTTTTCAGACACAAAAAAAAATATTTTTAAAACTAATACAATCCTCTCTTCGCTTGATAGAAATGTATAAATTTTCCATTTTGTTATAAAGTGTAAGGGGAGTTTGTACCCCATACCCCCCCCCCCCCCGTATCTACGATCCTGATAAATGGAGTGATTAATATAAAATTTTCTAGTGACAAGTTCCAAATTTTCTAATGGCCCACCAACCGATTCAATATAAACATTTATTAAATCAATAGGAAATGTCATTATAATAGTCGTATTATTTGTACTTACAAGTACTTAAATCAGATATAACAGATATTCATAAATACAATAATTATATTTTTCATCCTAATATACCAAATTATCACCCAGATCTAAGAATCCATCAATCAGCCTTTTAAAAACCGAGAAGCGGCGGCTTCTCAAATATCTCATTCATCACTGAGTCGAGAATGGAAAATATGAAAAGCTTAAAATCGCGGCGATTATAAAATATGCATATCGGCTGATTTTAACCAAAATCTCGTGTCCGTTTAATACGAGTTGGTTTACCGAACAGAACATATTTTACGAGATTGATTTTTTAATTATATGTTTTAGCTTGTATTTTTTATTTTATATAATTACGAGACTTACTTTTTCGATACGTATTTCGCACTTAGATACGCGTACGTATTATACACCCGCGGGTGACGAAGTATATCTATTAATCGTTATGATTTAAAGTCGTACCTTTCGGTTTACCGGCGCGTACAAGTAATGAAGGTAATGAAAACGAAAGAGAGGAAAATAACGATTATACAGTGCGCTGTGTAGAAAAAAATAAACGAATATAATCATATATTTATTAATATAATAATATAAACTGCAGCCCGGTCTTCCGGCGACGACGATCAACGGGCTGTGCACGGAAGCTGCTACCGCCGGCATCGTCTTCGGAAGAGGTGGTCTACGTTCTATTTATACACTGAATCTTTCGCATCGGGCGGGGGTGGGGATATATAAATGTATTATATTGTATTTACCAATACTAAGAAGCTACAGTTAGTGTAACGCACATTTTATACATGGCGATTGAAATATTTCAATTTAAAGAAAGAATAAAAAAAAAAAAAAATACTTGTTTTAATGACTAAAACTGATTGAGTCTCTAAAATGGTTTTTTTGAGATTATAATATCGACGATGTCAGTGATTTACTGATTTAGATATTTTTATATTTATAAACCTTTTATATATTGGTGGTAGATGATGTATATAATACGAGAATGAGTCATAATAATCACGACAAAAATAAATAATATAGGCATAGAAAAATTACGATTTTCTCTATAAACATAACAAGATATATATATATAATAATATATCTAAATTATTGCTTAAAGTGTTTATGCTTGAGTTGATCTTAAACTATTTCATGGAAAAATCATATTATAATTATAAACAAATTAATGCTGAAAAAAATTTAAACATTCGGTCGCTCTGTATTATGTAGGTACACGATCGATTTTTCTTTTTACCCAAAATCGCTATTAACTATATATCCCCCATACGGAGATTTTGTATACAAATTACATTTTTTTTTTTTTTTTGTCATCATGTAATACGACTTTACTAGTAGAAATTACCAATGAATTCCTCAAACAATATACCTAATCACTTATTAAAATAATTCAATTTTTATTTTGCATATTTTTTCATTATAAATTCTATAAATGCCTATGTATTATAATAGTAGATGCTGTAAGTCGTTTCTTTTAGTTTTCACACTCAGATTTGTTTTTGTGTAGTACTGTAGTTACTACATTATGGTAGTTATAGGTTAAATTACCTACAAATTATAATACCATTTTACTTTTTCAGTGGGTACTTAAGTTCTAATATTGATTATGTTTAATAGGTACATATTTCGTCACTTAATATTGATTAATATTTTTAATATATAAATAAATTAAAATTGATAAATGTGAAAATAATCTATAATTACCGATTGGGCTGGAATAGAAGGAAGTGCAAAGTTACAAATAGTAAAATTATTAAAATATTTCCTTTATGCAGCGACATTTAGTTAGTTATGGGAGGGGGTAGCGATTGCCCTGGGCAGCATTATTTTATATGACCTATTTGCTACGTATTTATAATTTAAAAATATATTTAATATATACTATAAAAGTATTATTTATACTTGTTCTTACTTGAGCGCAAAATGACATTGATTTTGATCAAAATATCAAATGTTAATAATATTATATATTCATATTATGTAAATGTAATGAATATACGTCACTGGGAAATAGGCCTTTATTCGTGTCTTTTGTCTTAAAATCTTTCTTTGTACATTTAAGCAATGTAATTTCCTGAAATTGATTCTTAAATAGAATATTAAACTATGGTTTCGAAAGTTATTTATTAAGGAAATGACTTGTGTCATTTACTTCTCTTACCGAACGAGTTATTAAAATGATTAATTATAATTTATGGATATCCCTTTTTAACACAGTGATAACTAGGGCTGGGAAAATAATGCCCCATAAAAACCTAAAAATTGCCATTACAAAAATACTTTTATGCTCCAAAAATTCTAAATGATGTACTAAAAATGTATTTTACTTAAACTTACATTTTACTTTTGGCATTTAAAAATTTTATAAAACTATCAACAATTAAAGGCAATTAACTAATATAATAAAATAATATAAAATTAAATCTCATGTGTTATAACAACAAAACTCGTAATATCAGAATATCGTAATATCGTGAATATCAGACGTGAATTTTATTGCTCTAACAGATTATTAAACTGGAAGTGATTCTAAATAATATATTAAACTAAAATAATATTATATATATTAAAAAAATATATAAATATCTTAAATTATTAACTAGATTTTGACAAATTACTATTGTCCAATAAATGATAATTTATTATGTATTAGTTATGTGTTAGCATGTAAAAATCTTAAAATAGTATTTCTAATTTTGAATCCAAAAAATCCAAAAATATTCTAAAAAACTGAAATATACAAAATAAACTTTCTTATTCTTATTCAAGAGTATATAAACAAATCTATGACAATATAAATATTGCACAGCAAGCTTTAGAAAACGATGCGAAATGCATTGAAATGCCAACTCTAGTGAGAACATAAAAATAGAAAAAAAATTATCCTACTTTTTTTATCTGTCATTTAATTATGTTTTTCTTTTCTTAATATTATCCTTGCTAAAGGTACCCATAAATGAAAAAATAAATAAAAATAAATTAATAATTTGTTTTATACCGATATCGTTATAAATTATATTACATACATTTAGTACCTAACCCTATAGAAAAAAGGGATGTAGTGATGTAGCCATGTAGATAATGCAATTTTTCATTTTTCATTTCAATATATAAAGTAATAATATTTCATTTCTTTACATGACAACTTGTTACTCTACTTCTTCAAAGATATTGAAAATAAAATAATTTAAGAAATATTAAATTCATTAGCAAACACATACGAATAACAAATCACTAAAAACTGTACAAATTTAATTACGTCCTACTTCAAAGTGAGTTTCAGCATTATTCTGTTATCTTCCGTCATATTTTAAGTGTAGCATTAATTGTTTTTAATAATGATCAATAAAATTATTTAGTTGGTCATAATTTTTTACTATACCTAGATGACTAAAATATATATAACAAGTTCATTACAATTACATCCTCTATATGTGATTCCCTTTCATTATATATATATATAATATACCTACCCCTTTCATGAATCAATGAATGATTGTTACAATTTACAAACATTGTCGAGTAAATTATAATTTATTGTAAAAGGTACACTGAGAATTTTATAGAATCCAAAAATATATATAAAATTACTTTGAAAAAGATATATACAATTTATATTAATAATAGTGCCTAATAGTAATACAATATTAATTTATGTAAGTATCTTTTTTCTTTTTTTCAATTACAGCAAGTTACAATCATTTTTTCCTATATATTTATTTTTATAATAACGTAATAAACATGCATTCATGTTGATAGTACAAATGTGAACATTAAAATGGTTAATTTCATCAAATAGCGTAGCTAATGTAACAATTTCAAAAAATTCAGTTTTATTGTATGGACACATAGGCCCTTTAAATTTTAAACTGTGTTTACTATTAAAAAGTCCAAAGTAAAATTGGCCATTATAGAAATATAATTTATTGATTGTTTTTGGGACACAAACGATGAGCCCTTGTATCTCAGCACCCATTAGCCACCTAACCTAACTTTACATCCTTCAAAAAGAAGAAGCAAATAAAATTTAATAATTTGGCATTTTTAACTCAATTTGGTCAAATAATGAAATAGATTCTTTTAGACTAGATACAGAAAAAAGTCAACAAGTGTAAACAAGTGCCGTAATAAACCCGCAAAGTTTTAATTTAACAGTTTGATTTCTAATCCTCATGGTTAAAACTTTAAAGTATGTTCAACTTTAATTTAATACTTTATGGTGTAAGTTTTAAAATAAAAATTATAATTTCCATAAACGATTAAATTAGTCTAGAAATATTAATATTTCCAATTCACTAGTATATGTTTTCCATGATATGTAAATTGTTTATAATTTTGTACATATTTCCAGGATATTAGACAACATGCAAAAAACATATTGTTAAGTACTATGTAAAAGATAATATGCATGGTAATAGGTAAATATTATTTAATTTATTTCGTGATTACTTGTATTTACAAGGTACAGTTATAAATTATAATATTATTATAAAGTGTTATCTAATAAATTTAATGAAGAAGTTTATATGTACCATATTAATTTATCTTTAACAATTAATTAAATAATGTAAAAATTAAATATAATATACAAGCATGTTATAAAATTAACAGTTTAGACAACATAAGATAACTAATTAAAATATGATATTTTATATTCCTTATTCATAAAATAATCATAATGAATTAATTCTAAAATTTAAACTATTGCTATATAAAATTAAGTTTATATTTTAATTATTTATATAAGTTATATTTTTAAATAGTTGTCTACCATATAAATATATAATTATTTGATTATTTATTAATATATTTCTAACTAAACAGAAAAATTATATAGGGCTTTAATATATTAATTATTTACAATTAAGGCATTTTTGATAATATTGAATTATATTATGGTACACAAAAAAAAAAAAAAAAAAAAAATAATAATAATAATAGTAAAAAAACATTTCAATATAAATCAAATTACCAATTTAAAGGAAAAAATGTAATATGAATTAATCTACTTTTACAACGCTGTATATTTTTCGCACGAACCAAAATGTTGCAAAAAATCCAATTGTACCTGAAATTTATGATAATAATAATAATATAGTTAGAACAAAAATAATAAATACATTTAATAATTTTAATTGATTTTAATTTAGTATTGAAAATAATATTAATTATTACTAAATATTTAATTCTTAATCAATTTAATTATAAACTTACCAGTCATTAAGAAAAATAAGAATACAATGATCATTGTATATCCAAAATAAAGGAAAATTGATGCCAAATCTTCAATATTTAATCTTGTTTTGAAATAGTGTATACAATACAAGAATAGATAGAATGATGTAAACGAACTTGTCAAAAAACTTCTCCACCACCATCGATAATCCTATACAATAAATTGTTAAATATATAAATATCATAAACTAGAATAATATATTAATATATCTGACTTACTTCAGCACATAAATGGAAATAGCATAGAAGTACTGTAGTTTCCGAGCATGTTATTATAAGTATTATAAATACAAGAAGTAAAAATCCAAACATATAATACATTTGATTGGACCTATTAATTATAATTATAGATGGAATATAATAAATAATTCTCACAAATAATTTGAATTATTATGTCGTAGCTTAAAGATAATAAATTTAATAATAAATAAACATACCATAAAGAATTTAAGATAAAATAAAGTTGAATGAATATACAGCCAAAAGGAAGAACGCCTCCCATTATAATTCCCGGAACAGATTGTGTATAAATAGTTTGTTCTGGAATCTGTCGTGGTATTTGATTTGTTCTAACTGGATGTTCAATTGGCTAAAAATATATGAAATTAATTTAAGTTAATGACAACTACTTTATATCATAAATGTATAAATAATTTGTAATGTTTTGTATAATATTGTATTCAAATGGTACAGTTAACTCCAATACTTACAAGCTTTTATAACACTGAATTTATAATACCATAGTTATATATACTATATTCTATAGATAGGTTAGCCTATATTATGATTTGCAGCATTTACAACACAAAATTTAGTTTAGATTTAGGTCACTGGTAGTGCTTAAAGATAAGAAGGGTGGATGAAACATATGCCAAAGAGCCAAATAGCCAAAGACAGAATAAAACATTATGTGAGCACTAGAAGGCATATGTTTGAAAATTTATTCTGTGCCTTAATTGACAGAAAAATGAACTAGAAAAATAGCGGCAAGCTGTTTCATATGCAATGCATCTATATTATAGTATATTATATTCTATATTATAGTATATTTAATTTATAATAATACTAACTCGTTTACGGAATCCAAATAAAGATCCAATAAAAGTCAATGGAACAGAAACGCCAAACCATAAAAATAGTAATGCTACAAGTGTCGAAAATGGAATAGCAGCCGAACTTTCTTTTGTCCATAAAACCAGATTCATTATGAAAAATAAACAGAATACCACTCTGAAAATACAATCATGGTTTAATATAAATCATAAACAAATTAAATATATTTACATTAAATTTTTTTCTTATTTTCAACTTACCCAGGACAAAACATTGATGTCAGAAATATATTTGTTTTCCATTTTTCCCCTCCAAAACTTTTATAAATTCTTGATGATACATAACCAGCAGGAGTTCCAAGAGACACATATAAAATTAGTGAAGAAGTCATGAGAGAACCTCGATTAGCTGGTGATAAAAATCCTAAACATGCAAAAACTGAAAAAAGAAATATTAATTTAAAAAGAAAAACTTAAAATTTAATATTTTCGAATAAAATTTAAAATATACCTAATGTTATGACTGTCATACATAATACTTGGAATCCAGAGCCAACGAAAACTGAAAGCAGCATACCTCGCTTTGGAGGTCTAAATACATCCCCATGGACTAATTTCCAACCAAATTCTTCTTTAATATCATCACCAGCATCAATCTAATAAAATTTAATAAAATTATATACTTTATATTAAATTTATAGTTTTTCAAAATATGAAGAAATTATTGTAAATCTATAATTATAATTTAAATTTCTATAAGCATTTTTAAGTATTCAAAATTATATAATAATAATTAATATTAACATGTTTTATTAAAAATATTTTAATAAACTATTGATAGTATAATATATTAAATTATTATATATTCTTATAACGTACTATTGTAATAATTAATCATTAATAGAACATAAAAAAACAATTACCTGATTATACCTAGCAATATCTTTATGCAATGTACGCAAAATAATCATAGCTACCATTCCAGATAAAAAAATAACTATCATTAATGAATTCAATATGCTAAACCATTGAATATTAGTAGGAGGTACCGAATCTAGAATATAATCCCAACGTGATGACCATTTGACAGTATTGTTCATCTAAAATATTATACAATTATTCATAAAATATCAAAAATTAATAATATTGTAAATCTATTGTAAAATATACATGTTTATTTATATATATATATGTATATATATATATTTAAATACAATATTTTTGAATTTAATAAACACAGTTTTAACTAAATCTTACCTCAAATTTAATTGAATAAGTATATGTTATATTTAATTCAGTAGTTATTTTATCAGCAGGAATTTCCATCAATGAACCTTCGCATCCTGTAATTGGATATTTATGACGTATGCTCTTAGGTTTCACTTTAACCGCTTTAAAATAAATATAAAATTATTAATAAGTAGGCAATTATATAAACATATAGTAATTATTTTACACAACTAAAATTTTTAATTAATTTTTTTTTAATATATTTAATAAAATACTTTGAATACTAAGGAAATGTGAAACATGCCATCCAATGAAATAAATTAAAAATTTGAATTTGAATTGAATAGTCGTAGTAGTTGAATATATACATGTTATATTTTTTAATCTTTTAATATTCTAAATGTTTTTGATGTTGCTCATAGACGCCATACAAAATAAATATATACATATATATATTTTTTTCAATTTTGTAAATATTGGAATAATGTAACTTTATGGAAATAAAATTTTTATTTAAGAAAAATTAAAAAAATAATTTATCAGGTAAGTAATACAATATTAATTAATATCATTGTTGTTTATGAACTTATATATTATATTAGAATATCTATTATTGTGTCCTTTTGATATTGTTCTATAAATATAAATACCAAAAAATTAAAGACACTATAATAAAACATATTTTGAAGTATACTGATTACTTATCTCATTTTGAACAGAGTATATTATAAATGACAAAAACACAATTATGTAAAAATGCCAAGCCATATAAAAAGGTAATTTTATGGATTTCTAACTAATGTGTCGATACTTATCAGAAGTTATTTTATCGAATCAAATTATCAGGATTTGGCTATTTTTGTGGGTAGATATTTATTAATTACAACTCATAAGTATGTATAAATATTTAATTGTATAAACTACAAAACTTGTGGGAAGTCCAAAAAATCTACACTATAATTACGATGTATGATAAAATATATTTATTTTACAAAGCTTACCTATAATTCTTCCACCCTCAGAATTAAATGATGATCCCCAATCCTCATTTTTTGAAGTATGATACGTAATTGTAAATTCTAAATGATTAAAGATATAATATGTGTTAGGCTTTAGCATTTGTGGAAGTACCTAAAACAATATAAAATTTTCATTTTAATGGAAATTAGTAGGTATATATTATACAATATTAAATTTTTTTAACTTAACATAAATTTGTATATTCATGTAATTTTTATATTTATATACCCTTCATTTAATCAAAAATAATGAAAAATAAAAATAAAAAGACCAAATTATAATGAAATTTATATTAATTGTTTTAGTATAAATTTAAAAATATAATTAAATATTTATGGATATTTCCAATTTTAGCACATATATTAATTAATAGTATACAACTATATAATTGTATACATACAAAATTTGTACCCTAGTAAATTTATTTTTATTTAACAAATACGTGTATGAGATTCAAACAAAATTAAAACAAATCTTACTAGCATCTAACTAACATGTAAATTGGGTAATAACTCATAATTTGATACAAACATATCACAAGTTTCAAAATTCAATTAACTTGCCTACCTATATTATAATTATTCGCTATTAATCATTATAGAAAAAGAGAGAAATTTTGAGCAGCAATACTATGCTACAAGTACCATTTTTATTTTAAATAGATAATGAATTAAAATGGTAATATGGGATAGAAAACTTGTTAATACTTTTATCAAATGAAGATAGGATATGACACTGATAAGTTAACTGTTGATAATATACAATTTTCTCGAACCTTTTTTTGTTGCGGGACGAATGAGAGAAATGTTTCAGCATCGCAGGCCAAAATTGTTAAAAAAAAAAATATAGGAGAACGTTATTGAATAATCAAAAACTGGGATTTTTGCTATTATTAGTTGTTGTCTTGTTGATATTATATTTCGTGTCACAATAACACAAGAATAAACATCTTAATTTCAATGTCCATAATTTAATAATTTTATTATTATTATAAAATTAAATATAAATATAAATATATATTTAACTTAATAGTTAATATATTATATATTATCAATATATATTTTCAAAATATCAATCGTTTTGCCAGGCCGATTCAAAAAGCTTGACTAGATTGGAGACCTCTAGTATACAACATTATTTAATTTGACTATTACATTATGTAATATGTCAACAATGTCTTATTATTTTATAATTCTCATTGTTTTATGTTTTATATTTATTAATGTTAAAATATGGAGTTATAAATTTATACTTAATTAATATTTAATAGTTATATACTTTAAAACTAAAGCATAACAATTATAAATGCTTACTCTCAAAATAGTCGCACATAAATTGTTATCATTATTAGATGACTTGTAACAACCCATTGGAAAACCAGTATTGCAATATTGTTGATTATTATCAACTTCGTAACACCATGTTACTGGCATATTATCTAAAAAAAAAACATTTAAAATAACATATATTGTGTTTGCATAAATATATATAAAATGATATTCTGAAAATTGTACTTTGATCTTTACTCTAAAGTGTAATAAATATTTAAGTACATTTCAAAATTAGAGAAAAATAAAAAATACTTCATATACATATACATCAATGCAATATATTTTTATTCATTTTTTCATTTTCTATATTATACCTAAAAATAAAAAATTATCAATTAAATTTACCGACAATAAAATGATGCTGATAATTTAAACTCATTCCTCGCTTAAGAACAAATAACTTCATATTACTAATAGAATCATTAGGAATATACTTCTTGGTACATAGAACTTTACATTCTTCATCTTTCAAAAATGATATCTATATATAAAAAACAAAATATTAAATAAATTTGATATATTATTAATTTATAAATTATGTAGGTATTAGAAACAAATATACATAGATATGGTTTCTCCTGTTTTATAAGTACCAGAAAATATCTCAGCTAGGTGATTCTAAAACAGTTTATTGGTAAAGTTTTAGAATATCATAATATGCATTTTAAAATTAATTTTAAATGTGTATTATTAATTTGGTTTATTATCTACAAGCTACACTTATTTAATTTTTAAGTTTTGTAAACCAATTAGTGAATTTGAATACACAAATATTTATAAGTTCATAAAACAAATTTGATGCAAAAAGTATCAAGATATTATAAAAGCCATTCTACTGGATTCTATGTAAGTATTTCATCTATCTATTATTTCCAAGTTTAGTCCAGTTTTTAATATTCTCAAACCTATAAAATTTATATATTATTATATAACATTTTAATTTTTATAAATAACGCTGATATAAAAAATTACAAAAATTACCAAAACTCAATATGAAAATGGTGCAAGAAAATGAAATAAATGTTTTACTTTAAAAACTAATTAATCACAAAAAAGTTAGATATTAGCACTAGGTGTGCTGAAACATTTTATAAGTATAATAATAAAAGAAAAATTCATATTACTCATGTGCATATAATAAATAATTACAAAATATATATATTGATAACTCAAATTTATACTAATAAACTGTTTTAAATCTTAAATTCATACAGGTGAAATATTTACTGTTACTTATCTACCCATAAGACAATTCCTATAATTTCAATTTATAAGTTATTCCATATAGTGATATTAAAAATGTGTTGCAAAAATGGTAATAAAAAAAATGGTGTTGCATAATAATCTTGTGATATTCCTTCCATTTTTATAACATAAACTTCTGATAAAATTATTAAAGTTATTAAAGTGAATATATTGTTGATTATTTCTATATAAATTGTAACTCGTAATTAATAAAATATACAGTAAATGATTATTCAAAAACCTTCTAAAAAATGTATCATGATTGTGTTCTTAGATTATATGCTATTGGATAGTCATTGCCTTTCTTGCCTTGTTACAAAATCGTATCATCATAATACAGATTACACTTTATAGCTGTGTATGCACAACCATTTTAACAATAAATATTTATAATTAAGTGTAACTCGTATTATGATGATAAGATTTTGGAACAAGGAAAGATGGACACTATACAATAGTATATGATTAAAACTCATATTACGTTAAACATAATAAAATACAAAAATGTTATATAGGTAATATTATAAAATTAATGAACTCACATTATACCCCGAAGGCCTTATTCTTTCACCAAATAAAACTTGTCCTAGATTTTCAGTTGGAGATTTACTCTCATCTGAAGTACAAAAGTCAAAACTAAAATAAATTGAAAAAAAAATTAATGCACAAAATTAAAAATAATAATTTATATTAAATATAAGATTAGTTAAATATATAATTTATTATAAATACTATTATTATATTTTGATGTTGTTAGTTTAGAAGGATAATGATAGTATTTATTGTGTTATAAATAATTAACCACAAATCTCAGCATTAGACTATTTTCTTATCAATAAATATACAAGAATATTAAAATAATACTATTTTTTGTTATTAAATTAAATGATTATAATAATATATATAAACTTACTAATGGTATTCATATGGTATAACTGAATCATCAGAATTGAGCCTGTTTACAAAAAAATCAATCTTATTCTGAAACAAAATACAAAATTCATGTTTTATTAATATTAAAGTTGAAATCATTGTTAAATTTATTTATTAAATTAAATGAATTTAATAGGAATAATAAATTACTATTGAAACTTTTTAAAATACACAATAACTCTTAACTATATCAACATTCACTGTCATGTGTAATTATAATCATTTAGGTAACTATAATATTTATTTTTTATAACACAATATTTTAATACAATACAATTTTTTTTAAATAATTTAATTTAATATTTTTTTATAAAATAATATAAATTTTTCGTAAAAACCTATTATTACAAAACATATCCTGTGATATTGCGTATAATTTATAATGAAATGATAATAATTTTTTTTTAACTTCATCGGTATAAAGCGGTTACCAAACGGTAGTCTGCGAGAATATTTTGTTGGTGGTACAAATAATTTGTTAAAAAACATTATTTGTAATTATATTTAATTGATCTTTCAGCAAGTGTATGTTGTATAATCATTATGTGGAAATAATTGTAATAAATACATCGTTTCGAGCTACATGAAATAGATATTCAGGTATTCCTAGATTATGGACTAATCTTCATTTTAACTTTTATTTTTATTGAAATATTTAATCAACCGTAGATCGCGTTTTATTATAATAATATTGTATTGTAACTATGTACTGTTCTAAACTTCTATAAGAATATAATATTAAAATTTATAATTTTTCTTTATACATATATATATTTATTTATTTAATAATAGTAATATTATAGGTATTGGGTGAAAAGAAAAGTAATATTTATAATTTCTCTATAAATAACAAACATTATATTACGTTTAAAAGTTGTGTTATAAATAATAAATCCTTTATCATTTTGCAAATATATATTTTTTAAATTTAGTAGGTATAAGTGGTCCGTAGAATTTAGAGTTATGGATTCAGTGGTCCGTGATGTACAAAAGGTTGACGACAGTTGGTATATAATATAGACAATAAACTATATTCATTTTAAATAAATAATCAAATACCTATAATAAAAACGAAAAATTATGAGGGTTCCATCGCTCATGATTATAGTAATTGATAATATTTTAGAAATTAATATCGGTAAATAATAGTTTATAATATTTATATTTTGGAATAAATACACATTATAAAAAAAAAAAAAGTATAAATATCTAAAATACATAATTATACAGTGTTGTAGCCAGGAATATTTTTCTTAGTGTTGTACTGTTATAGTTTAGTGTAAAGAAATTATATATAAATATGTGTTATATGCTAATATATTGATTTTTAATCATTTAATACAATACAAAATCTATGATAAATTACTAATTTGTATTCGTAAAAAGTAAAATATTTTATTTCATTTTACATCATTCCACCATGATTAATATTATGGTCAGTGGCTCATGGTCTAAGCTCTATGTCTTTATTAATAAATTATCGAATAATATTTGTGAACACTGGGCTCTAAGCGATATTAATATGTTACCTATCATATTTTTCAGTTTTACGGAAAATTTTTATTTTTTTTCAAATGTTAATATGTTTAATGTTACCTTATTGTGTTTTATTAATAGCTGTAAATTTCTAATATTTTTATTTAAAGTTAAATTGAAATAAATAAAATGAAAAATAAAAAAAAAGACTTTAAACAATTTACTTAATTATTATTCAAATAAACAAATTTTGACTAAAGGAGATCCTGAAGTAGATAGATACTGAAGTATGTCATTATAATATAAAACTAAATAAGTAAATAAATAAGTGCCCCCTCCGAAAAAAAAAAAAATTCTGGCTACAGTACTTTATTGATACATAATACAATAAACTCAAATCTGAATCAAATTAAATGTAAAAATCTTACATTACATAAAACAGTCTAGAATTCCATTATATTTGATAATAATTGTAAAAATGGCCATTATATACTTTTTAAATATACAGCTTAAAAATTAAAGTGGTAACATGAAAACAATTAAAACAAATTCTATTTAAATAAACCATTCTTAGTTTAAGGACATTCAAATGCGAGATTTAATAAATAAAATCTTAATAACTTTCAAGTAGCTCATTATCATATAGATTAAATTTAAAAGGGTTCTTTTATTATGTTTACATAATACGATATGTTTATCTATGATGACTATTTCAAAACTTCTAATGTATCAATGGATCAATAATTTACAATCAAGGCCTAACACTAAATAACACTAAAAGGTGGGAATCAATTATTTATGTTTTATGTGACAGTGAAATTTTAATGATACAATAGATCAATGATAATGTAATAACAGCCATCTATCAATAATAAATTATTTAAAATAATGACGCACAATAATACTATCATAAGAAATTCCAACAAATCGTGATATCTAAAATCTAGCAGTCATTAAATATACCTATTTATTTTATATTGACACATAGAAATAATGAATATAATATTATTATGTATTACCATGCACGACGTTCCTGCCTTTTTGCAATAGTTGACGGGTGCTAAACCCGGCAGATAGAATGCTAAAGTCTGAGTGGAACACAGCCCCAAAATCCATACGAAAGTCGCGGAGTTCATTACTCCGAACGTTTCTCATACGCAAGTGAAATCAACACAAAACCGCAACAGAAAAAAAAACCACGTATAATTCGTTAAATCGCCAAGATACGTGGAGCACAATTATTTTTCCGGAAACGCTTGCCGGCTATCGCCAACACGAATCGCGATTAGAATGATCGGGTTTCGGGTTTCGGGATTGTCATATGTAGCCTCATCGGAAACTAGGTGCAATTAGTAATTCCTAACAACGCAACGACTGATAAGTGATAACGCGTAGGTTATAATTTCTTATCGCCGTACAACCACGATTACTCTATGGAATAAACATATATTTCATGGAATAAACACACTAATATGTTTGAGTTGTCCACGATGTAGATAAAATATTTATCTATCGTTTTATCTACATCGTGTGACGTGGAGGAGTAGCAATCGATATTCAACGAGCGACATTCAAAAATTCAATTAGGTGTAATCTATTATTGGGCGATAATGCAGTCATGAGTAAATAAATAAATATTTGTATTAAATAAGAATTTAGCCATGAGTACAGTAGTGCAGTGTTTTAATATTATTCAATTTATGAATACTTCATATTTATTTAAAATATTAGCATTGATTACAAATATTATAATTTTATAATCAATTATATAAGTAATGATTATTATATTATGTTAAATCTTAATATACAGATACAATATCTGCCTAGCGCTATGTTCCTGTAAAATCTTACGGTTCCCTTTATAAAAATAAGGTTAAAAATAAGACATAATTGTCTGTCAGTTATATAATAAATGGCTTCTTAAAAAACTTATATGTGAATAAGTATTATTTTTAAAAAATAAACAAAAATTGATTCAAAAGTACTAACGGTACAATACGTTTTGAAATTATATATTAATTTCAAATCAGTACCTATTTGTATTTTTAAAATTCACAAAATTTTAGATTTTAGAGTACGTTATACTCGCAAATTTTTAATAGTGCTGTCTTTTTACGGTAATATGTGCAAAATCACAATAATGATGAACTTAAATTGTGATCTGGTAAATTTCGTTAACAAATTTATAAAAAATCATAATTTGTAAATAATGTGGTTTTTTTTTGTAAAATATGGTCTAACAAATTAAAGCGTATTAAAAAAATAATATACTTAAAACTCAATAACTTGTATGACCAAAAGATATTTAACAAAACTGGTAGGTACAAAATGGGCTATAATATCATTATGTCATTATTTCTATTATTTTTTAAATTTTCGATGGCTAGTTTAAAAATAAATACCTTTTTATTTATTAAATTATGTGAAATTTAAAGATAGACAATTTAAAGATTATAATTATTTTTATAAAAATTTTGACTGTCGATCTCGTAATTTAATCAAGGTCGTAATTTTCAAAATTTTTTTTCATTTATTAAAAAAATCATATTTCTGCCGTTTTTTTGTAATTACCACTTTTACCTATTAGGTTTACCTATCTATTATATCCTGAAATGTAAAATTCATATTTTCAATATTTAATATTATAAGTAAATGAGCAGAGTTGTTATATTTCGTTTTTAATTTTTAATTAGAAACATAATAATTTAAAGCAACACAAATGAAACATTGTTTAAACTTTGTTTTTTATCGTTATGATGTATTAACAGTGTATTTGTTAAGTTTTTAACATTTGTCTGTAAATATTCATAAAATTAAATAATGTATGAAAATTTAAAAAAAAAACCTACCTATAATTATTAAACTGGATATCTTCAAATTAATTTAAAATATTAAAAAATTGATTTTGTTACTAGACGTATAAAATTAAAACAAAAAATTGCATTTAGAAAGCTTCATTTTTTATATTACAATATTTATTTATTAAATCTGGAACACTCTGTATAGTAAGTAAATAGTATGTTAATGTCTTATTTTAAATAATATACCTAACTAAACATGAATATAAAGTCATTTTTTTACAAATTTTGATTCATTTTATTATCACTATTTTTTTTATATAAATCGTGTTTTGGGCACGTAAATTTTTCACTGATTATTTGTGTTCTTAGTGGACTTATAGGTACTTACAATTTTAACAAAATTTGCAAAGATATTTTTAAACACATCTAATAACCTATGTTAAATAAATTGGGGATACCTATATAAAATCACTAAAATGTATATTATGTAAAACTTTAAAAACATTTTTATATTTAAATTGAAATGATTGATTACTGATTACTAATTATTCAATTTTACAATATAATATATTTGATTCAAGAGTATGCTATCTATAACTGCATATTTTTCTATAATACTGTTTCCGTCTATTTAACAGGGAATATATCAAAATGACAGTAATAGGTATAGAACGTATTATATTAGATTAAAGTTATAAGAGTACGTACGACGACCCATTAACATTAATTACCAAATTTTAAAAGAAGCATAATATCATATATATGATTCATCATACATTCATACCAGTGACGTAACGTAGGCGTATGCTGTTAATGCACAGCGTTCAAAATCTGTCATATTATATTCATATAATCATATTAGCTATTAATTATTTTATTTCTTGCAATATTATTACATGGTACCATATATATAATATATTATACATTTATACAACTTGTTTGAAATATGGTATTAGTTTGGAAAATATTAGAAGCCAGTAGTTACAATTATATAGGGCTTAAAGTGGTAGGTACAACATATCAAAGGGGACTACGATCTTTATACTATTTTTAGCGTTCCATATGTGAATATTAAAGAATATCCATTATTATTTTAAAAATGCTTATTATACTAAATTGTTGTAACCTAATTTTTTTATTAGTACCTTATAAATGTATAATATTAATTTAATTTTAAATTTACATGCTATAGGTACATCAAAACAGGTAAATCTACACTTTAGTTGTGTCACTCACTCGTGTATGTTACATTAATATCGCATACGCTTTCAAATTTTTGAACATTTTCAACGCATACACTACCTAATAATTTAATCCCACGCTACGCCACTATAGCCCATTACCTAAATAGGTAATAATTTACAAAAACTGCATTCAAAGATCTTAATTTTTCATCTTTCATGTAACATGGAGGTGTTACAATTAAGATTTATTATTTTTTGTTTGGGAGAGGTGAATTTTTTTTTTTGAATATTCATTTATATATTTTTTTTATAATAATTACATTAATTTTCGACTTCAGTATAGTATCATACCTTTTTTTTTTGGGGGGGGGGGGGGGGCATTGCCCCTCTTTAATACGTGCCTGAATCTATGTGCTATCTTATGGTACTACGTATTATTAATATTACTATAAAAAAAAAAACAAAAATTTTAGTAAGTATATATTATAGATTAGAATCTTTACTTCGTGGGAGCTTAAAAAAATAAAAACGAACTTCAAAAAGAATAAATAAAAAATGTAATAAATTATTATGGAAACGATCCAATTATAATTTTTTTTAAGAGAAATTGCGTATAATATGGCTACATGGCTTATATATAAATTAATTGAATATTTATTTATTTTAATATTTTATATAGTATTTATATATATAAATATTTGTCTTTATTGAAATTTAGTAAAAAGTTAAATAAAATGTAAGTAAACATAATTTTCTATAAATATTTAATTATAATATTTTTTCATTTTGTTTAATTCATTTACATATTAAAGCATAAAAAAATGTGTATTTTAATTTGACAACATTTTATACCTGTCGATATTAAAACTTGTCGACATTTTATACCTAACTTTTTTCTGTAGTCTGTCAATATTTCAACTTTTCTACGTTTATTATCTTTCGATATTTTAATTATGAACATATTAAATAGTCGATATCAATATTTTGACGTTTCCCAATAAGAAAGTTCCATACTGATTTTTTAAGTTTCTTCCAAGTTTTCGTCTTTCATCATAGTAATAATTTAATTTCTTCATCTTTGACCTCATAATGTAATTTCCAGTTCAAGAATTTAAAAATATATAAAGGATTTGAATTAAAAAATAAAATACTTGGAAATTATATTAAATTCTACATTCTTATATATTTGATCACTTTTCACTGGTATTATGCAATTATAGAAATTAAAAAATGTATTACCACTTTGAGTACGTTTCTTTTTGAGAAATTTTAACCTTTAGGTCATACAATAATTCGGATAACATTTAATAAATGATTGTTTTCAAATTTGTTTTATTAATTATACATTTTACTTACCTACCTATAGTTTTTATGTCTACATGGGTATTATTTATTAATTAATTAATTTATGAACGAATAAATGAATGACCCATTAAAACAATAGATGCAATAAATATTTAATAATTATTAGGTACTTATACATCGCACATGGCATAATATTTTGCTACTACATATTAAAGAACAACTAAAATATATTATAAAAATAATATAAATACCAATTTACAATGTATGTATATTGTATAGTTTATTAATGTGATTATATAAAATAATAAATAATCATAAACAATTGACATCAAGATTCAATGTTATAAGGATTAATGTATACAATAAATTTTAGAAATTAATATCCACTGTGCATTTCAACCTTATTTTTATAAAGAGCAAACTGTTAAGTCAAACTAAAGATGTGACCTAGGAAGTGTAAAGTATAATAGTTTCAAAGACTTTATCTTTTGAAAATTATAGTATTTCTAAAAATAACTCTCAGCATTTTCAAATCTTTATTTGTAAACGAATTTATGTGTACCTAGTAAATTAGTGAGAAAGTTTCTTTTTCTTTTTTTCTTTTATTTTCTTTCTTTTTTAAAAGTACTCTTTTAAGTAATATCCCCAAATAGAATTGACTTTTAATAGCAACGAATGTTTAATTGAGTTATTATATAATATATGATTTTATAAGTGAAAGAAAGTAATTAAACTGACAGACTGAATTAAATTGTATTTAATGATAAACGATTATGTAGATTTCAACTTACAAATTTATCCGAGTTAAACTGTAATTTAAATGCATCAGAAGGAAATTCAGCTGCTGAAAATATTTTAGCATTTCTGGCAAATAATAATACATTTACCAAACAATCAAAGATAAGTAAATTATTTATAAATACAAGTAATATTCTATCTCTATAATTAAGAATATTTTATAAATCACTGGTTTTATGAATTGATATTACATAGAATTTTTTCTAAATATTAGGAAAGGAGACAATACTCGAATATGTATTAAACATTATAAGTAATGGATTCACTAGTACTAATTCAGTCTTTAAAAAATATTAAGGGTATAAAATGCCTAACCTGTTCCAGAGAAAATATCTAGAGCATTTAAGTAATCATATTATATTTCATTTTTATCAATAAACTAATTATTAAAATTAAGATTATTATTTGATGTAATAGAGGAAATTACCTTATGTTCATAATAATTTGATAAGACAATAACGATAGAAAAACTATTTTAAACAGTTTCTGAAATGTTTTGTTGATGACATATTGATATTATATTATAATATTTTACGGAATCTATCACATTATAATCAGTTTTATTTAAAAGATTTAAGATATAACGTAGTTCCAAAAAGGTGTAATATTATTATAATAATTATTATTTCTACATATTACACATAAATTATTTACTTTATTTAAATATATAATTACAAAATGTACAGCTCACAATAAGTATTTGTAGTCATTTTTTTTAAAATTCAGTATAAATAAAAATTACTATTATAAGTATAACTTTATAAACTAACTCAGTGGTTTCCAACTTCTTTAGCCTATGGTGCCCTTTTGTTGGACTTTAGATGTGATTACTACAAGGAATATGAATAAAAAATTATAAATAATTTTTTTTTATTATCATATGGTTGGTGAATCTTGGTGCCCTAAGGAACCACAATGCATATATTGTAACCACTGAGCTAACCTATTTATTAATCACAAAAAAAACATTTAAAATAATAAATAAAGCAAACTTAATTATAATAATTAGAAAAAATTGATTTTTTTTAAAAAATTATAACAAATAATCTTAATATAAATATTATGTATTTATATTAAATAATAAATTATATTATATATGTATCACATATAATTAAAATGAATATAACATTTAAAAAATTTGAAAGAAATTATTTATATTTATGAGATTTCTTTTTAGATTTGTGTTTATGCTTTTTTGATTTTTTTTTATGACTTGAAACATTAGATAATTCTACTTTTTCTGTCCATTCATCTTCAATAAACGTATTTTCAATATGATTAATATGGATAGAATTTGTAATTAAGTTTCCATGTTCTGGTAATAATGGACCATACGACTTATTTATATTATCATTTTGTTGTTTATTAATTCCTTCATTTACATTTGGTGTAAATAAATGATCAAAATTAATATTGGCGAAAATTCCTTTAGAAGGAAATATATTCATAGTTTTTGGATTATTAGATTCTATGGTTTCTTCAGTAACCGATTCCAATTTGGTCAAAGAAATATTGTTATTGGAATTCATAGATAGATTATTAGCTTTCAATGAATCTTCATTTATAACATTATCATTATCATTATCACTGTCACTCAGAAATATATCCTTAAAAAAATCGACACTTGGCTTTTCCAATTCAGTTACAATACTTGTGTTCTAGAATAAAAATAAATACATAAATAATAATATTATGGTTTTATATTATATTTTTACATACTTTAGTATTTTCTTTCTCGCATTGATTATCAATATCTTTATTTATATTATCCAAAGCCAATGGTAAACTATTTATTTTTGGATTATCATAAGTAGAAATAGATTCTAATGAATTGAATAAATTCCTTTTTATATTGTTTTTCTCATCATGTTCATAATTAATTCTAAGACACACATTTTTTTATAATTATATTATTTCATTATACATATAAAAATTATAACTATAATTAGAGCCGGCACTAAGAAATATTAGTGGTAAGGTGTAATTGTAGAAATGTGCTAACTACAAATATGTTTAATATTTGTATTGAACATGTAAATAAGCACAAAAAAATATCTTTTTTCGAATTTGTTTGACAAAATGTTTTATGCAATAATTGCTGACTTGATCCAAAATATTTGAAAGTACTTCAAAAATGTTTTGAAACTTCCTAAATAATTGAAGGGGGGTCCTACATCCTCCTCTAAATCCGGCTCCGACTATAATATAATGTAGAAAAAGACATATTTACAATAATAACAATAATTTAATTAAAGACCTGGAAAAGGGCTGTTATTTAATTTGAAAATAAACGAATTTAATAATTTTAAGTTGATAAAATAAGTGTAATATTATCTTACAACTTACATTGTTTGTTTTGATACAGGAATATTGAATCTTTTACAAAGTAATTTATCTGGAATCCATTGTTCAGTTCTACGAGTCCAAAATCCATACATTTTTTTATCAGCAAAATCTTTTAGTCGTTGCAATGATGAATCAATAGTTCGAACAACTGGTATCAAAGCATTAGTAGAATCATCTGGCAATACTGCTTTAGTAAAACGATCTGATATTATATCTGAATGTAAACAAGGCTCTTCTAAAAATAAATATTTATATAAATTGTACTCTTTTTAAAATGATATATACTTTTGTAATTTATTACAATTTTTACACTTTTTATACATTATGAAGATGATTATTTACCTTTTTTAATAAATTGCTTCATCGGTGGGCAAATTTTCTGATTATCTATTGATTTTATTTCTTTTTCTTTAATGGAAAGTTGAGATTGATTACAAATATCAGGATAATGATTCACTATTCGATCAAACATTCCTTGAGGTCGCCATTCTAAATTATAAATATATATTAAATTTTATTAAATTTTTATTAAAATTACATTACCTGGTGGGATTTTCGTTAAAATTGGACACACATCAAATAAGGTTTTTTTACAAGTGTTTTCAACAAAACCGTTGATACATTCAGTATTAAACATATTTGAATTTAATTTATTTTTCAATTGTTCAGGCTTATTTTCCAAAGAAAAATCGTAATTTGCCATATTTTCAGTTGCATAAATATCGTCATCTTGGTCTTCAAAAGCACCAACACCAAATGCCTAGAAACAATCATAGTATTATTTAATATATACTTGTAATATAAGACTTTTAAAAAATAATCTTTACTTGTCCATGAATAGATTTCCCTTCAAAAGTAAGTTTACTGTATTTCTTAGAAGGTTTTACTGAATCATCAAAAGTTTTAAGCCTTTGATATCCAAGTCCAAATATATCAAATTTTGGTAAAATGACAACAGATTTATATTCAAAAGGTGAAAACTTAATATTTTCTAATAGTTCATTTACTTCATAATCATTACTCTTTATATTATTAGTATAAAAACCAACATTTTCTAGTTCATTTTTAGTATCTAGTCTTTGTTTTTGTGTAAGTCGTGGACCAACACCTTGTCCAGGTTTCCAACCCAAATTTTTTAATAATTCTACACCCCACGAATCTCTAAAGTAAAATAAAAATATTAATATAATTCTATATAGCTTTAAAGTTTTTTTTTTACTTAATTGGTTTTAAAATTTCTCCAAGAACAGGTTTTCCAGGAATAGTAAAAGTGTTAGTTTCAGGAACTTCACGTTTTCTTGATGAATGATTACTATATTCTGATTTTATTTTTAAACTTGAAGAATCAATTCCTAAATCTTTTTTATCCTAAAACAAAATGATAAATCATTTTTAATTATCGTGTTTAAATTATATTTTATAGGAATACATATATTGAATAATAATAACACAATATATACGATATACATATACCTCATCATCCATAAAATCATAAGCATTTTGAGTTTTCAATGTTGTTTTTGATTCTCTAGATGATTTAAATGTACTTGGTGTCCAGCCTTCTAGCGAACCAACTGTATTATAAAACCCGGCAGAAAAGCCGCCAGTAAAAGCTCCATGAAATCGCCTTCTACCATTTTCATCTTTTACAAATTGTTCAGAAATTTTTTTAATTTTTACGACTTCATCTATATATAAAAAAAAAAATAAGCATTTACATACAAATGTAATTATATAAAATACAAAAATGTATATATATTTAAATGTGTGGATATGTTTCAGAGCATGAGCGTTCCCAGACATTTTTCAAGGGGGGGCTAATTTAATTTAAAAAATAAATGAAATTTTTTTTATACATTTTATTTATAGTACATTATTATGTTTCGTCATAATTACAATTAGGTATTAATATTAGAAGCTAATTTCTCATTTGGAATTTTACCAAGTGCTGTGGAAACAACATTATTCCAGTGGGGAGGCAAGTGCCCCGTCTTGCTCCTCCCAGGGACGCCCATGTTTCAAAGTACAGTTTTTAATTTGTTTCCAATTTCAACTAAGCTTTGTATATAAATTATTAGTTGGTAAAATAAAAGGGTTTTAAATTCATTAAAATACATTATATTATATTTCATTAAAAAAAAGTAAGAAAAAAAAAACAGAGTACTCTTAATATATCTAAACTAGATTCATAGCAAACGATTTTAATATAAATATATTAAGTTAACAGACTAATAGTTAAGGAATAGGACATAGGAGACTTAATAATCATAACATATTTTTAAGTAAGAAATAATATATACTATATTATGTCATTTAAAAAAAATTACTTATATTTATTACAAATTATAGTAATTATAGATAAAACCATAGAAATATTGTTTCAATAAGTAACAATTTTTAAACAGCTAAATGGAAGTTGTGTAGAAATGAGAATTGAGATACAAATCTTTATTAAATTTTCTTATTATAAAATTATTGTTTTTCTTTATGAAAAAGTCATAATATACGATTTCAATCAAATCACCTTCTTGTATAGGATCCAATAATTGACCATATATAATATATTCATTGTCATCATCGTCGTCCTCGTCGAATGAAGACATCTTTAGTATTTCAACATTCAAACTAAATAAAATAATTCAATTTCAATTTACTATTGAACAAAACATAAAAGATATCTAGGTTTGTAGTTTAAATTGTATTTATCTTTAATTATTAATTATTATACCTATTATCTAATATCTTAGTTTGTGCTTTTGTAGTTAGTAATACTAAACTGTGTAGTTACTAGCAAACGATCGTTTATATTTTATAGTATTTGTTACTAGTTGGTGCACAAAAATGTTTTCATGTTTAATGATAATATAATGATAATAAATACGCTATAATAACCATAAATCCTGTTTACTCATGATTTCAGAATAATCACGGTTAAAGATCTACTCTAACACTACTACCATAAAATATAAGAATATATGTTATCATATAGTCCAATGATTTTATTCTATTATTTTATCCATAGATAATTTTTATCTAACTACTATCTACTTCAATAAATTCGTGAGGTTGTACATATTTGGGAATACGACATTATTTCTAAGCGACAATTTGAAATATAACCTAACATAATTTGTATGTACTTAATATTATATTAATTGTCAAACACGGTGTGAGATTTACATTATACATAACATGATATTATGACAACGAACATTTTCAGAATTCAGTGAATCCTAAACGATTTTTTTTATCCGACTGTGTTTAAATTTTTAATATTATTTTCTATAGTAATATCATAAAATCTAGAATTTATATTTGTTTTATTTGTACGACCGAGTTATAAACATGGATCAAGATGATGTAAGTATCTTAATTCGTATTTAACGCTACTAAGTAATTCTGTAAGAAAAAAATTATAGTATTTATATTTATCTGGGTTCAATATTTAATTATTTTTCTGTATTATCCTCAGGATAAAACAAAAAATAATATCAACAGAATAATATAGTTATTTATTATGGTTTATTTGACGTTTTTTTATGTTAATAAACAATTATATCTTAAAACTCTATTTAATTTATATAGTAATATAGTTCTACTTCAAAGTTTCAACAATTGTTAATATATATTCATATTGTAACTAAAAATATATTTTATATTAGTTTTATTCCGTTGGTCTTCTTTCAGCGTTTTATCATTAGTTAGCATACCTACTTATATTTCTTTATTATATCTTAATACAATATACTTTTTCATTATAAATAATATTTATTGTATTTGGTAAATTGAGTAATACATTCATATTTTAAAATTAACTGGGCCCCATATAAAAAATAAAAAAAACTGGTAAACTGAGTTCCAGATGTAACTAAATTACTTAAACACTTTTTATAAATGTTTTACAAGATTGTTTATTTGATATTTAGCCTAAATATTAGGTAGAATAATGCGAATAAAATTTAATAAAAACAATATTTAACAGTGTTGGCCGAATATTATTATTTTAATATCGAGTCGAATAATATTTTTTATTAGTTATAAATGGCGAGTACTCGACAATTATTGAGTTATTCTGAATTTCTAGAGTATATAATATTGCATAAATAGAATATTTTCAGCATACATTGAAATTGCAGGATTTAATATTAAGTAGTAACATATACAAATACATTTGTTTATTATTAGTAGGTAAACAATTTAAGATATTTAAAGTTTTTTCAAATGCCATTTTATTGTATACAAATCTTAATTATAATAAACCACTATTTTTCCAAAAACTGAACCCGAAGGGACAAAAAAGAACTGCTGAAATCGACTTTTCTGCTTTTTAGTTTTTAATTAATGGTTGAATGGAAAGAAAGTGTACTGTAAAAATTAATGCAAAACTAAAGTTATTATTTTAAAATGGAACTTTTAACACATTTTTAAATTTTGTACAATAAATATCTAAAACTATTTATTAAGAGTAATCTATCTAAATATTTAATTAATCATACAAAAATATTAAATCATGATATTTTAAAAAAAATTCATGTATATATTATATTTGGGTAGAATTCAATTTACGACATATATTTTGATATGTAGGATTAAATATACCTATAGCCATATTTACGTATATACAATTTTATTTTATTTAGAACATTTAAAGACTAAAATTTTCAAGAAGAAATGTATCAAAAACACCATCAGTGTAAAATTGTTCTAAATACTGCAACAGTAGTTAAAATTACTGTTGTGTGCCAACCAAATTAAATTGATCCGTATCAGAATGAATTAGTTAAATTCAATAATTTAAACAATAGACTTGTTCATTTATACAATTAAATCGTAGAATAAAAGTGTTACAAAAAATACAATTTGATGTGTTAAATGACTTGATCTTCAGTAGTTGTCAGTGATGTCGCTAGTATGTCGTCTAAATTGTTCTGGTGTTGTTCTCACGTAGCCTAATGAAATGTGACTACTGACTGAAATATTTTTATTCTTATCTATTATCCGTATAATTTATATTATCCGTGCAATGTGATTGCCATATATGGTCCATCTCACAGATTAAGCTTATACATTTTACATAGGCTCTTGCCAGTTCATAGGACTTCACAATTTATTTCGGGTTAGCCAATTTTTAGTATTTTGTAGATATACTAACATGCAAGTTTAATTTAATAATTTTATATTGTTAGTCCGCGTTAACACAGTTGCGGTTATCCTATTCCTGGTACTGTCTATTATTAATAAAGATTATTTAAAATTAAACACAGAAATACATCTGACATTATAAGCTACATTATGATATAATATAATATAATTTATTGTAATATACTATTTTTTTAAGCCTGGTGGTTTGGCAAGGTACCTGGGAACTTAAACACTTCTTATTGTTTAAAAAAAAACACTTTGTAAATATACATATTTTAAGTATCTACCTAATTAATAAACATTATATCATAATTTTGGTCTCATTGTCTAATGCCAAAATGGTACGTATTAAATTAATAGTATACCAATCAATTTCATAAAATAACTTATTATTATAACTTGTAATATGCAATTTGTAATTACCATTGATTGAAGATACTATTCGACTATTAGAATTATAAATCAGGTACCTTACTACTTTTACTTTTACTATATTTAAGTTTATTTTTATTTTTCAGATTGTCTGGTCCATCATAAAAGATACATTTTGTTCTTTTAAGATCAAGTAAATTATTAATTTAACTAAAAAATAACACAATTAATTATATTTATGAATTTTATGTTTTCTTTTCTTTTTAGTTTAATTTTTCCTCGAAATCCTGTAATCTTTACTCAGCAATTTTATAATATAATAATTTTCTGTATTTTGACTAGTATTAAAATTAACATTCCTACTTTTTCTTTCTTTAAAATAATTAATTTCTTATTTTGTCTTCTACTAGACCATCTTAGTATTCTTATTCTCTTCTCTTAATACTTTTCGCAAACCTTTTACTCTTCTTATTAACTACTATACAATAATATTATTTTTTCTATTCTATTAGAACAGACACTTCAAATTTTTGTCGAAATGAATATAATTTATCAGGTTTATGCAATCGTACTCATTGTCCATTAGCCAACAGTCGATATGCTACTGTTAGAGAAGAAAAGGGTATTATCTATCTCTTCTTGAAAACTGCTGAAAGGTATGGATTTTTTTTTGTAATCGTAAATTATTTAAAGTATTTTATTGTCATATTATTGTAGTATACCTTTATTTATATTTTTATTTTAGATCTGTATATCCAAAAAGACAATGGGAAAAAATAAAACTGTCCAGGAACTTTCAAAAAGCTATACAACAAATGAATGAAAATATGTTATATTGGCCAGGTCCATTAAAATCTATGTGTAAACAACGGTTTGTGCGGATTACTCAGTATTTAATTCGTATGAGGAAGCTTAAACTCAAAACTCAGTATGTTTTATTTTCTGCTTGTAATGATAGTTCTGAATTTATAGCAATAAAATAATTGTTTTAGGAAAGAATTAGTTTCTATGCCAAGAAAAGTTGAAAAAAGGGTAAAAAGAAGAGAATATAAAGCAGAAATTGCTGCTCGTCTAGATAATGTAATCGAAAAAGAATTGGTTGAACGACTTAAAAAAGGAACTGTATGTATTCTAATTTAGTTACTAAGATAATCAATAGTTATTATGAGTGAGAATTATAATTTGTAGTTAGATTTTTTTTATTGTAATTTAGTATGTAAAATTGTTTAACACAAGAAAATTGTGATCTGTTTTTTGTTAAAATATTCAAAATAATGTTGAAGCTTGGCATTAATGTTAGGAATGTCTCGTAGGTGATTCATACACTGGAATTAATCTAACCTAACCTAACCAAATAATTCCAGAACTATATAATCGTATAATATGGTAATACTTATAAAATAATAATTTTTTTAGATAAATTGAATATTAATTGCAATATTTTAATATTTTATATAATATACAAGTATATGTCTACTTATGTAAACATAATGTCCTATATTTTTTTTCCATTGTAATATAATAGATTTTTGTTTGTTTAAGCATTAATAATTATATTTGGTTGACATTTCATACTTGTTGATATTTTTAACTGTAACATTTTAATCTGTTAATATTTTGACTGTCAACATTTCATACCACACCCATTTAATATTAATGCAAAAGAGGATTGCACACAATTTTCAGAAATTCAAAATATATTAATTAGACAATAAATTACAAATTTAGCATGTTTTCTCTTAAAAAATATATATATGTATAAACTTATATCATTTTAATATGTTATCATATATGTAAAATATTTTGTGAACTAAAAAGTATTGTAAAATTTTTATGTTTTATATTTATTCATAGGAGTTCCGAGACAGGACGATTGCCTATGATACTCAATATTAATTATATTTGTATTATTGCAATTGTTAATTAACAAAGTTTAAAATAATTTGTTACATAATAGTTTATAGCTTTATAATTATTTTGGAAATTAAAAGTTTTTTCTTACGTAAAAAAAATGGGATGTTTGTCCCTCTCTATAAAATATATATAGGTACAATAGCCCATATGTTCATCTAATTATCATACTTAAAATAATTAAAATAAATGTAGAAAATAGTTTCTGTAATATTTTTTTTTCTTTTATAATTTTTGTATTGTTTGCTATCGCATAAAAAACATATTGAAAATTTTGACAATTTATAATCTAAAGGAAATCTACCTTACTTGAAGTAATTAAATTTGTAAACATTTTTCGGAAAAAATCGATAAAACTGTAAATTTTAATGAAATTTTTTTTTATAAACAATTAAATAGAAGTACAATGGAAATGAACGTAACTAAGGGGGGTTTGGAAGGATATAGCTCTATTTATACCTTTTTTTAATTCGTCCCTACAATATTTTACTGTTTTTATTTACTGAGGCAAGCCAGAAATGAAACTGCAAATATACTTTTTGAATTTATAAATATATGATATATTTATATCATAGTCAGTTTATATAATACAGTCTAAATACTTCCATAATCTATAATGTATTTACAATTATATTGTAATATAATTTAATATCAATATAAATTTGTTTAGTTAAGACTACTGTTTAAATCGATATATTCTCTCTACTATATATTAAGGTGAATAATGTAATAAATATAATTATATTCTAATTCAAATTAAAAAGTTAATGTTTCTCTGAAGAATTATTTATATTCTATTTAGTATTGATTGTTATATTTAATTATTTTATAAAAATTTTTGTATTTTGTATTTTTTTCAGTATGGTGATATGTATAATATAAATCAACAAGCATTTGAAAAAGCACTTGAAAAAGAAGAGGAAGATGATGAAGATGTTTGTACAATAATTCTATTATAAAAGTATGCTTCTAAATAATAATTTGAATAATCAATTGTAAACATTTCTTTAGAATGACGATGATATGGAATACACTGCAGGGGAAGATTCTGACGCAGAAGAAATGTATGATAGTAATGAGGAAGATGATTTTGTTTTGTCTGATGGCGAAGATGATGAAGAAATTGAAGAAATTGAAGATATAGAAGTAATGTTATATTAATTGTAAATTTTTGTTTATTTTAAATAATTTAAATTTTTTTTTTTTTAGGATGTTGCTGTTAAAAAAACTAAGAAACTAATTAAATCTAAAAATAGACCTCATATTGAAATTGAGTATGATAATGATAATGTAAATAATTGAAAATAAAGGATTCAAATTTTTTTTTTTTTATGAATAAATTTCATAATTTTATTGTTAATGTTGTGTTCTTTTTACTTGTTATAGAATTTAATCCAATTTATTCAAGTTATTTTAAGATTGTACCTTCAGGTTAAAATAATTTGAACCATCTTCTTTAAAGAGTTGGTCTTTCTTTGTTTATAACCTATACACAGCAAAAAATATTGCTGCAAAAATAATTTATGTATCAACGCTATATTGGAATATTAAATTAAAAATTGGAGCAAAAAAAAATTAAGAGCTAGAAAACTATTTTTGCTAATTATGATTAATATTTCTACATAGAAGTTGTGAAAATTTAATATTTAGATGGGAAATAGTAAAATTACACATGAACAAAATGTAAACAATTTTAGTTCTCTGAATTTATGTCAAGTATACCAACATCATACTTAAGATATAAATAAAACTAAAATTATACAAAAATATTGGCACTAAAGGATTATTTATGTTTAAAATTTTTACCATTTTGTTTACTATCAACAATCTGGGGTTGGATGTTTTTTTATAATATTTTGGTGGCAGGTTAAACATTGTACATTAGTCGTGTCAGTTATTAAGGCATGTATTCTGTTAATATAATTCCTAACCTAATATTTGTATCGCAGGTGTGTGCACGGGTATTAATGGGTATGTTCCAGAAATTCCTGCGAGATTCAATTATTTTGGTGTGAACATCAGATTTTATTTTATTTTTTTGTCAATTACACATTTAAATGTATATTTAAAATTATAATCATAAATGATATACCTACTCGAAGGATATATATTTATATGTTTGTGTAATTGTTATTCGATGTTATTAATTCATATAATTTTTTACATGTATTTATATATGTAATTATATACATATTTGAAATATGACGGATGCAAAATAAAAGTTATTTAATTAAATACTATTTATGAATCCCATAAAAGTCATTATATAATTTATATCAGCAATACCTGCATTGAAATATTGTGCCTATAGTTTATATTAAATGCTTTGTAATTAATTAATAAGAGACCTAATTAATACATGACCTGTAGTTTCATTGCACTTAACAATTCATGATAATAAAAATGCTTTGAAATTTCATATAGTATAATATTTAACAGTAAAATGTTGTACAGTTATAATTAAATAGGTTGTATATGTTTTATTTCATAAAAAAATAAAATAATTAATGATATAATATTATTAAAATGTAATTGATACTAATTATTATTTTGAACACTCATTGTTACATACTATTATAGTCTATATATACTTTTAATCTATCTATATACTAATAAATTAATAGTTAAATACATTATAATATTTAAATTTAATGCATTGTTTATAGATTATAAAAGCTTTAATTAGGTACGTACAGTATTAACCAGTAATCTTCTATGATTAATCAAATGCCATTAAAATATATAATAAATATTGATGGGTACCTAATTGGTAGGTAAATGTCGTCTAAAATACTAAAAAATAAACTTAATAATTTATATGAAAATGTGAATTCCTAAATATTGGCCAATTATCATTATAATAATTAATATGATTTAATTATATTATACAATAATAAAATATAGTAAAAATGAAATAAATTTATAGAACACATATTAAATAGTATACAGTATACACTGATTAAATTAGATACTGAAACACATTAAAAAAAATACACATTTTTAATTATTAAATTGTTGTGAAATTGTGAATCTATATAAATTGTAATTTTAATAATTTAACCTTATAACGTAGATATACAACTAATTAAAAGGAAAAAATGGATTAACTAATGAACAATAAATTATTTTTCTAATTTGAGATTCAATAAATAATTCAAATTAATATTATTGGTTTTTTTATCTAATGGATTGTTTACATTTAAAGAAAAAAAAATCGAAACTCTTTATTATAGTGGCTTTGGTATTACCATAGTATATTTTTGGTTAAAAATAACGAAAACAAATTTAAAAGATCATTGTCAAACCTATATTAGTTAGGTATTAGAAATGAATGTGTGCATCTGTTATGATTTGTGAATAATTAAATAGATACAATAGTTATTAAATTGTATGACGAAAAGATAATGTTATGTATACATAAATAATAATAAAATATTACATGTATACTACATTTTTAAAAAATTTTAATTTTAAATATAACTTAATCTAAGAAAATTTAAACATTTTAGATTAGATTTATAAAGTAAGGGTATGAGTATTTACATTTTTTTTTTTTTTTTTTTGAATACCTATCTATAGCAGTAATATTGATTTTAATGTAAATAAGGTATACCTAATTATTAGTTATGCTAATAACGTATTACAATGTTGAAAATAAATACAATTATTTCTAAAACTAATTTGATTGTATTTAGCCGATTTTGTTGAAAACAATAAACAAAACAAAATATCTGGTTATTAATATAAAAAAAAAAATGGCGGTGTATCATAATTAAAATTAAGTTTAAATGTTCCAAAATCGAACAGCATTTAAAATATATAGTTACAAATTAAATAGGTAATAAAAAATGATAACGTCTACATAGATGTAGTGTGCCATTCATCGTCGGACTTCACTTTGGCACTTTCTAATGTGTCATTGGTCGGTAACATATCCAAATCTTTTTCTGCCAATTTCGCAACAATGCCTGCACCATATGCATCTCCAAGTACATTTACAGTAGTTCGGAATCGGTCACTAAAATACAAAAAAACATACCTTTATTATAATATACGATTTGGGTAAATATTGAACACCCTTTTTAACAGAAAATTAGTTATACTCAAGTATAATGCACTGTACGTCCGTACAAGTAGGGGCGGGGGTACTTGGGAGTGCTTAGCATTCCTATGTTCTGAGTACATTTAGTATTGGTGGTGATCGGGGACTAACGGAGACTTAGACTTTTAAATTATACATTCAACACTGAAGACTTTTTAAAAAAAAATATTTTAATTATAAACTTGTATCGTATAGTACTACTTTGAGTACCTACATAAAAAAAAAAAAAACTTTAGTTATAATATATTATATACCTACAAATACAATTATAATTCTAGCACCCTCTAAATTCACATTCAATGTGCGCCTATGATCCGTATGGACAGTGGCGTAGCAAAGAGGATATTTTGAAACTACCTAGTATGTTGAGTTTTTCAAAGGGTGGTGGATTATGTTTGATATTAAATTGTTAAAAAAATTTGGGCTATCCAGTATTTTCATGCTGGATCCACCTCTGGTGGTCCCAATGACTCGATTGAGAGAAGAAGGGATGGTGGAATGTTTAACTTTTGAAAATATTTATATTGTTCAAGTGTTATGATTTTATTACTTTAATATAACTTTACAGTTTACACGTTTAGGTAAGAATCTATTATATGTGTGAACTGGGATTTAATTTTTAGAAGCTTAATATATTTTTTTAAAAAAAGCTTCATAATGGTCTGTGTCCTGTTTCACATCCTTCTAAGACGAACTTGGTAGGCAATTGTATAATATTACACTATATAAAGTAAAAATATTATCCAGGAAAGTAAAATACCACATAATAATGATATTTTACAAAAATACATGTATTGCAACTTACAAGTCTGCAATTAATTACCTATTTATATCAAAACCTAAATTTAACTAAATAGTAAATAACACAATCAAACAATTAAAGTATTTATAATAGGTATAGGTGCATTGTGCAAAATACTTACAGTAACCAATCAACTGCAATAATCAATGACACATCATCGGCTGGTAATCCTAATGTATCTAATACCATAACCATGGTAACTAATCCTGCCTGAGGTATTCCAGCAGCTCCAATTGAGGCCATTGTAGCAGTGATACTAATTAACATTTTAAAAATTTAGTTTAATTTAAAGTATACATTGTTTTAAATTTTAAATTTCAAATACAGTATTAAAACATTAATTTTATAATATAATTTTAATAACTAATATAATAGTGATTAGTCTTTTGTCTAGGTGTGAAATATCGTATACGTAGTCTTTAGTTAAATTATAAAGTATTAGTAGTATAAATATATTAGGTATAGGCACTTAATGTGAACTATATCCATTAACCCAACGTCCCGTTTTTAGATAATCTGTTCTGATTTGGCACAAACATTTTCTGTTTTACTAAAGTAGGCAAGTAAACAAATAAAAAAGGACAGAATCTTCTTAATAATCGAGTTATCATTATCATTTATTAATGACATTTAATTTTTCCTATAAAATAGTGAGACAACATGCAATAATGTTGTACCTATGTATTATACTATTAAAGTGTTAGGTAGTGAACAAGACAATGGAACATAGTGCAGAGATGAAAATATTAAGATGGACACGCCATGGAGTGACTAGATAGGATATAATAAGAAATGAATACTCAAGGCCATAAAGGGAAGTATAAGAGTTGCGTCAATTGTGTTGAAAATGAGAAAGAATATATTAAGATGGTTTAGATATGTTATAAGGAAAGATGATTCGGAGGCAGTGTGAGTTGTTATGGAAATGAGTGTAGAAGGAAAAAAGGGGGAGCGATAAAGCAAGGAGGAGGTCGAAAAAGAAGTTGATAGATGGAATAGAGAGCGATATGAAAATAGCTGGTGTGAGTGAATTAGTGAGAGGAGGTGTAGGACTAGGGTGGTTGACCTTACCTAGTTTGGAGCGTAAGGCGAGGAAGAAGATTTGTCCAGTTATTTAACTCATAAAATGTTTATAATAAAAAATTAAATATTCAGTTTTACAGATACATATGTACATTTGATATATATATATATGTATATATATCATTATTATTTATGTAATATCTATGATTGTGTAATAAATAATAAATTCAATAATGTATAATTTAATAATATTACCTAATACGTAATACTTTTATAATTATAATATAATATATAATAATATCTGAACATGTACTAATTTATGATAATCACAATAAACAATTTTTTTTTATCAAATTATAATAAATTCAGTTAGGTACCTATTGAAAGATCCAAACTATTATCATTTAAATTATAGATAGCTACCTTAATTATCTATTGTTTAATATTGGATTTTTAATACAATTATTGTTTAATGTACAATCACTTAATAATACGCAAAAGTATAATGGGTAGGTTATATAATAATATTAACTATTAATATATGCTGATTATATTATTGTTTATTTAGGTATTTATACATTTAGTAGGATTAATTATAATTTCATTTAAAAATGAAGTTTCTTAAAGTATTTTATTAGCTATTTGTTACTTTAAATGTATTTTAGATTTCGAAGCGAGGAAAGTAGATATTGGTTTTATAATAATGTGTTGTGTGTTTTTTATATATGAAGACACATTTTGGTGTGCAGTCAAGTAGTCATATCAAATCAAGTGGTAGAGAATTTCATCTAGTTGTCACTATATTTAACATTTCTAATAGTTTTCTTAAGCATAAAAGTAAATATCCAAAAATTATGAAAAAACTGTAACTCATTTAATATTTATAATAATAACAGATATGAAATATCTAGAACGACGTACCTTACGGCAGCAATTTTACCGAAACTTAATTCTATGCCTTTTAGTTGAGCAATGAAAATTGCGGCAACTGCTTCATATAAAGCAGTACCATCCATGTTGATTGTTGCTCCAATAGGCATTACAAATCGTGAAACACGAACGTCGATTTTATTGTTTTCTTCAAGACAAGCCATCGAAATTGGTAAAGACGCAGAGCTAAAATTGGAAAAAAAACATATAACAAATAAGTAGGTACTGAAAATATTATGGTGATATAATTAGAATTATTTTAATTTGTACTTTATTGGTAGGTATTTTATTTTAAATTAGTATGTGTCTACTAGTAGATATTTTAAATTTTAATTTGCATAGATAAATAGATTAGTTAAACGTAGCCACATAGGTATCAGGTATGTATAAAATATTCCAAGTTTACAATATAATGTATAGTGTGTATATGACTATTGTTACTATTCCTAGTGTTGACATTTTTAAGTATCACCTAGTATGTATAAGTAGAAGATTAGGCTAGGTTAGCTTAACATTTAATTAATGTAATTATTGTAATGAAAATTTCACTTTTAGAATTCGTATTATATTATTATCATCTAAATTTTTATCTAAGTAGCTAAACACTAAATAATACGTTCTTAAATTCGTATAGATCTATATAACATAGATATATGACATAAATAAATATTTGTTACCTACAAGTTTTTTTTTTTTTATAAAGAAAACTACTATCGTATTTAATGTATAATATTTCATATAAATATTATAAATTATAGCCAATATTATTATTTCGTGATTACCTGGAAGCTGTTCCGAATGCTGTTATAATTGCTTGGCCCATATTCAATGTAAACTTAAATGGAAGTTGACGTGTGAATACAGTATACATGAGTGGTAATAAAACAAACCCATGTACAAATAATCCGAAAACTACTGTTATAAAATACATTCCTAATCTTCCAACAATTGCGCCAAAGTCATCTAATTCCAAGACTTTGGATGCTACTAAAAATAGTACACCCATTGGCGACAACCTGCTCAACAAAATATAATTTATAAAACTGATATTAAATGTGTAGTATTTTATAATCGTACCATATAACCCAATTAGTCATTAACATGACAGCTTCACCCAAGCTGTCAAAAAAGTTTAGTAGTGGCTTTCCAACAGGTCCCAATTTTCCTATACATATACCAAAAGCTACAGAGAATGCAACTAATCCAAGAACATTTGAGCCCTCAACCATTTCTGAATCTATTTTCCATGTTGATATATCAGTACCATTTGCTAAAAAAAAAACCATTATAGTTAGCTAGTTCGATAGGTACATTGATGAATTAAATTATGAATTAGAAAATTATGTACAATGTATCTACCTATATTTAAGATTTAATTTAATTATACTATTAATATAGTTTTTGATCAGTGAATATAAATATCTTAATTATATTATTGTATTTTATAAAAATATAAATAAAAGCAATTGCTTACTTGTTGAGTTTAATAATGCAATTGCATTAGATCCAAAATGAGCTGGTGGCGTAAGTTTAGTTCGATACTAAAACAAAACAGAAAATGTATTAAAGACAAATAAAATAAAATATTATTTATCATAAATTACTGTCAGTTATAAACTCACTGTGGAAATACATGCTTCAATAAGATTGGCCGGAAATATATTTCTGTAGAAATTCATTAATATTAATATTTTATTTTTAAAGATGATTTAGATATTATATTTAGGTACTTAATATTTATTTACGTTTATGAAAATTTGGTAATTATTAATTTTTAATTAATTGAAATTTAAATTTATTAACATCTTATAATAAGTTTCAAAATACAGTGCCCATACAATACAGAAACATCAAAATCAACTGTATAATATATATTTTGTAAAAATAATAGATATTTCTTAACTCGTAAATTAAATTATTAAAAAAAAAAATTGTGTAACAAATAACGTTATTGTTTGTCTTTACTCTATATAGTAATAATTAAGGATAGGTTAATATAACATATTAAGGCATTGATCAATCCCAAAACTATTTTTGTGTACTTAAATTAAAAATGATTACTAATATAGACAAACCTTATTAAGTCTAATATAGTATCGGCCGTAGTAACTGGCCTACTATCTTGTTGTACGTTCATCTTTTGTTCTTCCTTACTCATCGGTTTACCAGGATGTATTAACATTACCCAAAAAATGCCCTGCAATACTGCCATTGATGTGGTTGCTACATAATAAGCAATTGATTGGAAACCAATTTTTTTAGATAAAGACAAGTCCAATGATCCGATAGCCGATATAATTGATGATACCAGTAACGGGACAATTAACATTTTTAGCATACGAAGAAAAATATCGCCAGGGAATTGTACATACATTATTTCTCGTTTCGTCCATCTATAAAAAAATTAAAATTAAAATGTAGTCTAAAATTATAGTTTATTATAATTAGGTACAACTATACCATAATTATAATTACAACCTTTTTGAAAATACTGTATATATTGTGCTGTTCATAAAGGTTTGATATTAGATTCTGAGCGAAGCAAAGAATGTATTGGTTTTACAATGATTTTTTTTTTTTTTGTGGGATTATTTTTGTTAATTAAAATATATACTTAGCTTGAAACAGGATAGTTATTTCAAATTAAAACATAAATGCCTAAATACGTTCTATAATACAGGAAATAGTCAATTAAACTTATTGAAGTTAGAATAATAATAAATTACCTAGAGTAGAGTCGTTATTTTATTATGAACATATTTATTTACAGTACTTGGTTTACTAGATCAATGTCTAATCTATAGTAGATAATTACATTACAGTAAAATAGTTATTTTTATATTATTATTATTTTGTTTGTATGTCTTTAAAATTATCATATTTATCATTTCATTTTTAATAAAGTTTAATACACAGCAAATATATATCATATATATTTACATACAACCTATATGGCTATATATATTGATTTATCTATGTCAGATCAATAATATAATGAAATATTTTCCACTCTATACCTAGATGAAATAAATGTGTCATTTTGTACTTTATTATTATAAACAAATTAACTAGTGTCTGCGTATCAGTCTACTGTCTACCATTTTAAGAAAAAAACATTTATTTATTTATCACAATAAAATAGATAGATAATGCGATCATGATATTATATTATACATAAAAAATTGGATATTGTATTTATATAATTAGAAAAATATTAAAATAATGTAGGACGTTAAACCTCTCATTTATTTTTATAACAAAAATGATTGAAATGAATTTATAATATGATTTTTACCCTCTCCCCCCTAAAATATATCATAGGCGTAGCAATGGGGTACTATAGTCCCCCAAACAATTTTAAAGCCCCTCCTCCCATTATTTAATTAAATTTATTAAAAAAAATTTGAATTAATATGTACCTTTACTAAGAATCAATGAGACTCAAGTCCCTTTAATTCTTTAGGCTGTGCTATGCTTATGATTGGGGTACAGTTTCAATTCAGTATAGGTTATATAAAAAATGCAATATACAATTTGTACTGCAATCTAAAACTTACTCTAGTTTAGATCCTTTTAGAATAAATCCTAAAAGTACACCACCAAATACGGAAGCTATTGTTAATATAGTCAATAAGTTATGAGAAAAACATGATTCTGCATTTTTCTCTTTGCTTTGTCTTCGGGTAGTATTCATTGTATTACGTCCTTGATCTGACTGTGAAGGTTTCAGTGGTACTCTATTAAAAACACATAAAACATATATATATATATTCATAAAATATTTCAATAAAAATATTGATTATGAAAATTATTTATTTAATATAAAATTACAATGAAGGTATACCAATGATAATAATTTTATCTTGTTCGTTAACGCAAATAAATAAAATAATATAAATCAAACAAAAATTACTGTCCCTGACCTTAATAACCTGTACGATGAAAAACCGGTTGTGATCCTATGTCCCAATTTAAAGCCTACAATATGTAATAGGTAGTAAAATTGATAAACTATATATTAGGTATAATAAAAAGGTTAAATAAAGCATAAATACTGTTTATGAATTTTGCTAAAAATATGATCAACTTTATTTATGTATAAACTTCATTGTTTAAAAGTTTCCATAATGTTATATATACATTTATATATATATATATATATATATATATATATATATATATATATATTTATAAAGTCTTATAATTTTACTTAAACTTTCATAACAAGTGTTAAAAGTATAATAAAAAACTCATATTTAAATATATTAATATATGTGTATAGCTGTGCTATGTCTATGTCTATGTGTACCGTTATTTAGCTTAATCCTTAATAATATTGTAGGTATAATAGGTATTCACTACCTGCTCATTATTTTGTGTTACCTATTATTTGTATAGAAAATCAATATTAAAACACTCGATCAATACCATTTTTATATAGGTAATCAATAATAATATAATGAATGATGAATGAATGAATTATACTACATAATATATAAAGGTCTACCTAGATATTAAATTTTATATTACTATAAATTATTTTAGTTTATTTAACTGGATATATATTTATTCTAATTAAATATAAGATAATAAAATAAAACATTTTATACTATGATTAGGTTGCAATATATTTGCATTATTATAAACTATTAAATAATGTAACCAATGGTATAATATTTTATTGTAAAAGTGAAATATCTAGATAAAAATAAGTTATCTATGAAAATGTTTCCGGGTTCCTGATAAATACATTACCTACCAATTAAAAAAATAAGGTCATAATTGCCAAATCGTTAATAATTTCGTTATTTGTTAAAAAACAAAAACAAAAGTTCAAGATAAACTAATAATGCATAATTCGTTTAACTACTTAAAAATATATAGTTATTTGAATCATTTAACAAAAACCTATTTATTTTAATTTTTATTTTAATAATGTAATAATATTTTTAAAATAAATACATAATTAAATAATAAATAAGTATATGAAATTCAGATGTAATTTAAATACTTTCCGTTTACTATTAGCTTAATTAAAATAGTACCTACTATTTATAGGCAGGACTATATTTAATAATAAGTACCTATGTGAATAATTATTTATTTATAAATATTTATATTAGACTAATCATTTATTGTTTTAAGTTATTATATAGTTGAACCCAACTGTTTTAAATTAATTTAAATTAAATAATATTAGTATGGAGGTAGGAATTTGTGATAAAACTTTTAGACTATGTTCATGACCTACTGTACATAATATGTATATACAAGATAAATACGTAAAGATCAATAAACATGTTTATAAAAAAATAAATAATCAAAATACCAAACATTAATTTAAAGTTTGTATAAATTGACCGATATTATGTAGAATTTATTTTTGTCTTAAGAACGTAATAAATTTAATTGGACTAAATTAGTATTACAGATGGTGATATAGGTAAGTCTTAAAATATTAAATAAAATCAACAATTAAAATATTAGACTATAATATTATAGTCAATTAAGAAAAATTCCGATTAACTATAAGGTGAGAAATATTGAATCAATTTCGTACCGGTTTAATGCTTATGCTTAACGTAGATGGTATTACACTTTTTGTTTATTTCTTTTTTTTACGTATCTTAATGAATTGATTTAATCAATTTTTTTAACTTTTCGTATGCACCTACACCTACTTTTTTTATGAAATCCTAGTATTTTTCATAATCAATCTGCAATCATGAAGGTATTCAACTTAATTGAAGGTATATAATGTAGGTATAGAAATTCGATTTTATTTATATTTAATTTTTGTTCTAATGAAGATTAACAACACAACAAGTTATTTTTAACTATATTTTAAATTCTAATTTACATATCTAGGATATCAGTAAATCTTTATATTATAAGCACGATTAAAATTAAAAAATTTAAATGTAGCACATATAATTATATTATTCCTTAAATTTTAAATTCCTGTTATTTTATTCAATTTTTGTATTATTAAAAATGAAAATTAAACTTCATATACCTACTACATTTACAAAAAACCAGATAAACCATATTTAAATTAAACTCATTTGATAATATAGGTAAACTGTTTAAAAATTAATATTTTGTTAATTTGTTTTCTTATTACAATCGATCTTATTTTATTAAACCACATATATGTGTGCAACCACACAATAATGATTTATTCTGACTGTAATTGTCCTTATTAGTTGTTTACATATTACTACTTTAATTTTTAAATAGTTTTTAGCTTTGCGTGTAAACGTAGTAATATTTTCTAATCAAGAACCATCTTCGATTCTTTGTCTTATGGTTCTAATAAGCGAGTTAACATTGCCATAAAGATGATGTAAAATTGCAGTCATTATTACAGTTTTAAATAATACTATACTAAACTAACTTATTTTAATAACATTTTTAGAATTTTAATGCTAAAATGAAAACTGTTTTAAATGTATACCTATTGTAATATATTTAATACAGTGTGATATATTTGGAACAGGATTTCACAAAAACTATTTATGTACTAATCCTTATTAGGTATTATCTCTCTTTAAAATTTTAAATTAAAGCTCACATTTAAAATAATTATTGAGTTAATACAAAATGTAACTAATAGAATCAGTAGGTAGGTAATATTTACAGCTATGAACTTCTTTAGCTATTATTTAAATTTAACATAATAATTATAGGTACCTAATTCTAGGTATTATATCATAAATTATTTTTATATGATTTTGTGTAAATGTAAATAAATAATTTCCGTAAAATAGTAATCACATTTATAATTTACCTATCTATTATTAATTATTATATGTTAAAAATAAATAATTTGTGTGTAAAGATAATAAAACACTTTGTACATAAAATGAATAATTTTACTTAATATTTAATATTGTATTAATTTAAGTATTTTTTTTTTTATTACAAATATATATATAATATTTATATTTAGATTTTAATAAATAAAAGAAAAATTTTAAATTTAAATAATATATTCCTTATTTCCCTCAAAACAGATATTTTAGTGCATTGTAAAATTATAAATTCGTTATCTTTTAAATACAACATATCGTAGATTGTTGAATTGTATAAATTCTTAAATTGTCTTTTATTTAATATTTATTAAAATACAAAATGGATTATAAACTAAAGCTTTGCTCGAATTGAGAAAAATTTAGTGGGGGTGTTCAATCTAACGATTTAAAAACTGCGTTCCAGAAAAATGGGGATTTGTCCCCTCCCCCTCATGAAGATATGAACAATTTTGTTAAATACTACATTTTAGCTATATTTAAATATATATGAATACTAAATTTAATCTATGTAGGTTCAGTAAATGGATTGGTCCAAATTTGCTAAATGCATTTATACATTTATACATTATTCGCGTAAAAAAAAAAAAATTATATAAATCAAATATTGAAAAAAATCAAATATTAAATTGCTATTTTGATAGCAATACGTCAAATACTACATACTGCAGTAGGTATAATTTTTTAATAATATTTAAAATTGAAAAATTCACTATGCCATTGAAAATAATTTAAATCCATATTGAAAAAAAAAATTAGAGTACATAAAAAAAAATTATAAAAATAGTGGGGAGCTCCGATCCCCTGCGTATATATATATATTTACGTAAATTAGTTTTTTTTTATAAAACATTGAAATTTGATATAACAATTAAATGTAAAAATATATTTGGTTATAAATTAACTGTTTTTAATGTGAAAAATTTGATTATCATTTAAATATTAAATTATTTATGTAAGGGATGCTATTTAAAATATATTGTATATATTATATACTATACGCGTAAGGCGTAACCACATACAGATTAATCATATATTATATATAATAACTTAATTAATTTTAGTTGTGATAGTATAAAACATATAGTGCGTAAATATTATTAATATAATGGAATTAGTTATATTAACAGTTTTTAGTGTTGAATCTGCAGAGAGATCCAGTGAGAGAGAACCTAGACACGTTTTAGGATAGCTTTATATTTTTATAACTATATATTTAGAAATGAAAAAGTATATATAATTTACTATAATATTTTAAAAACGTTTTATTGTAGGAGATAAGAAGTAACTAATATAAATTTCAAATATATATTAAATAATTAATTATAATTATGTATTAAATATTTAAATCTGTAATTTAATATAATTTTTTTTATATTCTATATTACTTTCAAAATATAAATAATATGCCCCCCTGTTAAAATGTTCTAAACCTACCACTGAGTTTTTATTATTTGGATGACAAAACATATTGTAAATAGATTGATATTTAATTTCGTTACGACTTTAAGTTTCTTTTTGTCACGCTATTATAAAATCGTTAACTGAATTAATACACGGTAAAACAAAATTAATATTATATACCTATATTATATATTTACTAAAACAAAAAAATGATACGATGTTATTATATACTCGTATACAAGATAAAAAAGGTTAATAACAAAAAACTATATGTTATGAAATAGAATTAGTAGGTACTACAATATATTATAAGATTATAACTAGGTATATGAATGATAATATAAGTTACCTAACAAATAAATTGAGTAATATGTACATATAACGGTGTATAATAATTTAATCATTCATTCATCCAAATTACTTAAATTATATTTTATACTTACTAGTTACTATTCAAGTTATTCTTTTGTTTTGTTTACTAAATTTACGTGACTAGAATTTATATAGTAGCGCATGATTATTACGTTATATTATAATACACACTATACTAGAATTATACTGCAGAACTTAACTTATCAAATAATAACATAACCATTTATAAATAATATGTATTTAAAATTAAAATGTATTTTGTTATGCATATTATTATGGTTTATTTTAATACTGTGTTCAAATTAATAATTACATCAAATTATAAAACTTTAAATTTTATGAATTACGGTTTAATTATAAGCAGATTTAATAACTTGTGTTTCCGAATATAAAACGTCTTTTATTAAATTTATTTAATCATAAAACAAAATTCAATTTAAATTTGATTAAATAACAAAATTTGTTTTGTTTCATAATATTTGTAAAATGAATTTAAATTATGCATAGAATTTAAATAAAATATACAATTTAAGAACTCAAACAGGTTTATTAACTGACTAACAGTAAAATGTAAATCTATCATATTCAATATTATGTAAAGTGTGTACCTATATATAAATATAAGTTCAAAATAATATTGGTTTATACACTGGGTATACAATAATCCAAACACATTTTCTGCAGTAGTAAATAATAGATAATAATATTCTACATATTAATAAAAAGTTAAACCATGTATTCAATTAAATAATTATATAAATTTTTGTCTAGTAGTGTTAATAACTTTTAATATTTAATACTTATTGTATACCTATTTTGTTGTATTGTATATCTAATTTTTAATTGTTAGTATATTTTATTAGTTATAGTTAGTTTGTTCTTGTTCATTTTAATGTAATTTGTAATATTGCTTACTTTACAAAATGTATTATCCATTGGCCATAGTTTTTATTCTATAGGTAACATATTATTATTATTAGGTAGGTATATTATGTGTATTTTATAAAAGATACATTATTTCATACAATCATCATGATTCAATAGACAATTTTATAATATATTAAAGCAATTTTTTTTCATTCTTTTTGCCTTTGAAAATTCCTGATCTTGAAAAACTACTGCCACTGTTAATTAGAAATTGTTTATGTTGCATATTATTAATTTAATTTATATTCTGCGCGTTTAGATTTACATAGGTAATTATTGTTTATTGTTAATAAATAAAAGTACATTTACTAAATTGTAATTGGCAATATAGACTACCGCCTAGATAAACTCATATACATATTTTATATTCTATATTCTAATAGGTATGTATATTCTAATAGGCACTACCTATAATAATTAATATAATATACCATCATAATATGTTTTAAAACAACAATCAATTGTTTTTCTATTGTTAAATGAATTCTAACAACCAATAGTACATTATCATTTTATTAATATATACATACTTACTAAGTAAATATGAGTTTATTAATTTTTTATATTTTCAATAATTTATGGTTGTATTTATTTAACAAGATTAGTAGAATACTAAGATTAATTTACCTACAACATTCCGATTTAATAATTATAATCATTAATAAGTATGCAGGTACCATCATATGTGTATAATTCCATTAAAAATACCTATAGTGGTTACAGAGTGATTAAAATTTAATTTACAAAAATAATAGGAATAATATTGAAAATGTAGGTATGTAATTTTTACCATTTTTCTAACACGAAATTTTGATTACACTGCAGAGTGATGTAACCTACTCATACCTATCATAATTATTTTACTTAACAATTACTATTACAAATTATAGTACCTACAACATTTTTTTACTTTTTACAAAACTAAACTATTTTGGCTTTACACCTAACTATTGAGTCTATAGTTAATTCATTAAGTGTGCTATGTAAGTATTAAGTGTGATTTAATGAAATATTTTTATTTTTAAAAATTGATATTTTGTATAGGTACACAATAGCTATGTGAATATAATAATGATTTCTTAAATTAAATATTGATTATAATTGACCATTGTTGTTATAATTGTACCTATAGTAAATAATCACCAGCACAGTGGTTCACCAGAAAAGAAAAATTTGTTTTAATAAACAAAACAATACAAATCAGCATGAGAATTAAATACTTTTAGTTTTAGATGTATAATGTAATATTGTATAATAGTACATATATTATAATACATTATATAACATTACATATATTATTTTTGATTTTATATTTTAGGCAATACATATTATAAAATTACATGCATTTTAATATCATACATTTAAAATTAAAAACACACCGTTTGTATATTTCTGTATTTGAATATACAGCTCATGATAATATAATTATTGTATTTCAAATACTAGTGTTTTTCGGTATAATGTATTAACGTGTGTATAAAATTATATATTTAAAATTGTTCATTAATTGTGTGATTTTACCTAAAATTAATTCAACGTAGATATAATAGGTATCTATTTCTATCTACTATTGATATAAGGACATAAGGTGTGTAAAGACAATTTCAATATTATTTACAAAATTCATCGACAAACTAGTGCTGTATTTAGGAATTTTTTGAAGAAGTGAAATGGACTCCAAAATGTATAATACAAAAAAATGTCGTGCGTAAAATATATGGTAAAAAATATTTCATATGGGAGTTTTATCTCCCATATCCCACCGTTGTAATAATAATGTATGTGTATATACAACTATATGTAGTTATGTACCTAGGTATATATGACTTTGAAACGATTGCTTGAATAAAAAATAACGATATTAATAAGAAATATTCAACTATCAACTATTTTGGATAACGTATTACCAATATTTCGTCACCTATGTATGGAAATTAGGAATTATACGCAACATATCCAGGGACGTCTTTATAAATGAGGTAGGTATTGGAATTGGAAATAATTCCCCATGACCATTTGTAAATACATATTTCATAAACGATTTCATAAATTTTGAATAGTATATAGGTACATTATATCATTTTTAAGTTTATTATATCGTCCCCGTCCTCAAATTGCTAAATACACTACTGCACGACGCGGTTATATATATATATAAAGTATCCTATAGGACTTGCTTAAAGCACCTATTACATTATACAATACACGTAAATTATATTATATTGATATTTGATACATGTGCACACAGATTTATTGCACCGAACGATACAGCACGTAGTAAAAAAAGATAAAGTGTACTTAATATTGGAACTTGGAAGAGTGGACATACTTATTACCTAATGAACAGACGTACAGATATGAGATAGGTATTATTATTATTAATGTAATAATTTAAAAATATGAGGTAGGTACTTACTATTAATCTAGCGTAAAATATGATCTGTGTACAATACGAAATAAAGCGACTGCGACCGATCCGCTCGACGTGTTCACGGGATGAACCGTAAAATTATTTTATTTTTTTTTTTTAAAAATACGAAATATACCTTAAACGACTGATATGTAAATATGTTAATATGTAGCTACTTTTAAGCAACGATGAGATAACTCGTTGAAATGTTTACTACGCGAACACGACCGCATCACCTAAAGTTCTGTCCAAACACGTCACTAAACGCCGGCGTTCTGAGAATGTATATTATATTGGTCTGCACGGATACACGTTAGTATTTTTTAGTGTTTGGCCAACAGAAACGCTCGGACAGTATCGCATTTGTCGGCTTGTCTCGCCGTCGGTCGCAACAGGTTTTTTGGCGCGACCGATGTCTAGTGGAGTGGGGAGTATATAATGTAATGGCGACGAGAAATAGAGGGCACAGATGGGCAGTATGAGTATATATTATATGTGTGTGAATGTGTGTGTGTGTGTGTGTGTGTGTGTGTGTGTGTGTGTGTGTGTGT
>CM023361.1:17464145-17727875 GCA_013282895.1 Eriosoma lanigerum
GTGTGTGTGTGTGTGTGTGTGTGTGTGTGTGTGTGTGTGTGTGTGTGATTAGGATGTTCAGATGATTTCGTTTCCTCAGCGTTTACTTAAATATATAGATAGACACACAGACATATAGATAGATTTTATAATACTGATTATACCTACAATTGCATGCCACATTTTTTTGTTTTCGGAAAGTAGATAGTAGGTAATAACAAAAAAAAAAAAAAATTCCAACCAATTTTCATTATTTAGAGTATATTTTTTATCATCTATCAGTGTTTTATCCAATTGAAATTATTTTACTTTTCGTAACTCGAGTAATATATTAGATATTTACCTATATAGGTATATATTTTAATATAATATAATACTACGTGCCTAAAACTTTTTATCGCCACACATAGCCTTCATTCAGTTTATTTTTATTTTTTATTTTGTAACAAAACTTATTTTCATGTATACCTATTAAATGAATAATAATTTTTTTAAAAACCGGTTTGTTAGGATTTGACCTAGTCGTTCATTCATTTCTAATCTATGTTCAAATTATTAAATTATTATTTTGTTTCGTGTTTTCAGTCTATTTTTCTATTTTTTCTATATACATATTACTGAAAAATTTAATTTTTTTTTTGTTAATCATTTCTAATATTTAATAATAGACTGGCACAATGTCCATATATTACAATATAGTAAAATATGTATCTTTAATCTGATGATAAAAAATGCCGTGCATGTGAATTGTGACATGATTAAGGGTGTGGTGTTTAAGATAAACATTTATTTGGACCATAAACATAAACAACTAATATCAGTCTGAATATATATTTACATATTATTTTATACTAATTAAACATTGTTTCAAGAGTTTCTCCAATAATATATATATATATATATATATATATATATATATATATATAAATACAGAATATGTTTTACTATCCCTTGATTAATTATCATATAAAAAGAAGAAAAAATACTGTGAACCAATGAATAGGGTTCCAAAATAAAAATTACTTGAAATGTCAAAGAGCATAATAACTTTACTAACTATGATTAATTATAAAATATAAAAAAAAATAGATTTTTATAATATAATTACTTAATTAATACAGACAATGATTTTATTTTATTTACATAAAATTATGTAAAAAGATATTTGTGACAATGATACATCATGAATATTTAAAAATAATTATATATTATAATATATAAAATAGGTTATACATATTTTTATACAGACAAAAATACCGAAAATAAAGGTTTTTACCATATTTATAAAGTTTCAATATCCACTACTTATATTCAAAAATAATTTCAAAATATAAATGATTTAACTTTTGTAAGTACGTTATAACTATGCTCGCATAGTATACAAGAACACATTTTTTTATGCTTCCACATAATTTCTTTTTAATTCGTCTGAAAATTAATTTAGAACATTCTTTTATTTGTATTATTACCTAGCTTTATGCTCATGAAAAAAAATGTAAATGATTTATTTTTAAAAATTGTAAAAAGCATATCTTATAATACATTTTTGGAATTTGTTTTTTTTATTAAGTTCAGAATATTGTAGTTATGTGAATACTAATATTTAAAGATTGAAAATAATAATAATTATTATTTATAAATTAAGTCTATCCGTAAAGTACATTCCATTAATTCATTTTATTCTGATTCACAAATAAATGTATTTAAATAAATACAGAATTACCAAATCAATAGTTATACGATGAGGAATAAAAGTTAACATTTTATTTATTTTACATGGTCCTTTTTATATTTCAATAATATTGTTGGTCATGAAAATAACCTACATTGATGTTCACATTAAGGTGTGTTAAGACATTCAATTGACTAAAATATTTGCAAGATATATTTTTCGGATCCCTCCAACAATAAAATTAAACATGGAATGTCGCCCAGGCCATAGATGGAGATCGGGGGTAGGGGGCTCTAAAAAAAAACCCATCAAAGCCCCTCCCAAAATTCATTAGCTCCTTTATTACTTAAAGGTTAAAGCCATCATTCTTTTTGGTTAGGATGCATGTATGTATATTGTATGTGTAGGACATTCCATGTACCTATTGTGGTTTTTCAGAGAAGAATGTTTTCATTGTTATCTCCGGAGGGTATATTTGAATTGAGTATATAAAGGACGATATTGACCCTAATGCTTTATATTTATTGACTATAGATATCGAGTATACCTACAGGAATTAATAATTCAGCCTATTTAAATATAATAGGTACTTCATCAGTCATGAGCATAACCTAAATAATCCTAACCAATACGGTCTTCAACAAAAAATATTTGTATTTATAATATCTAAATTAACAACAAAAAGATTCAGGCGTCTGAATTTCTGAGTTCATAAAACATCTAACAGTTAACAATATAGTCAATATATAGAGCTTTTTTTAAATTTAAAATACGCTAAAGCAACCCAAGAGGAATTTCACTGTCAGATAGTACTTCCTCTGGGTTGCCAGCGCTGTTTGTTAAATAATTTACAATAGCAAAGTCGAGGCGTTGCCGGCTAGTTATATAGAGCTAATTACAATTAATAGTCAATAAGTAACATTTAAAAAGTTTCATTGCTAAATACTCTATTAATAAAATGTAGTTTTAATAATTTTTGAATAAATTAAAATTAGAGATATTTTTAAAAAAAAATAAGTTCCTCATCCCTTTTTTGCCAGTAAGGATCATTAAATTATTAATATTTAGGTACTAATAAATCGTGATGGGATGCAATATTAAATCAGTTTAATTTACAATTATCAATATTACTAAATATAGAAAATCACATATTCGTCAAATCTTGTAATATAATTAAACTTGATATAGAACACAATATTTTATAATAATTGAATGTGAAGGTTTTAAGTACAAAAGAAAATTTATATAAAAATAAATTGAAATATTTATTATTTATAATATTTGAAGGAAAATTAGTAAAATAAGAAAATAAAATAAATAATAATATTTCTAACGAAATAACGTATCAACTTAATTAACTAGACCAAAGAATATATTAACATGCCTATATAGTTTGTTAAATTATCTACATCATTTTGTATTATTTAATTTTAAAATTAATGTTATAAATTATTATTAATGTCTATCAATTGCACTTGGAAACTGCAAAAGATATTGTAGTTTATTAATTTAAAAATAAAATTGTAGTCGAACGAACTGCAATAATAATAGTCATTCGGAATTTTTTAGATACTTAAATTAGTTAAATCAAACATTAGCTAACAACATAAAATTATTTTTTTTCTAATTTTCTAATTATTATTAAATTTTACTTAGTTTAGTGTAAAATAAAAAAATAAGAAATGAATTGATCAATTCTTTAATAATATATTTTTTCAAAGACACTTGAGTACTAATAAGTACAAGTACGTAATAAAACAAAACAATTAAATTTTATATTAATGTTAGTAGTAGTTAGTTACCTATATAATTAAAATTATTTAAAAGGAATAAAGAATTGTTGTGAATTTGACATTTTCGATAATTAGACCAATTTAATTTGCAAATTTAGATCAGTATATCCATAGTTTCTAATCAATAAAAACCTTAATTCTATGAATTGCTTCAAATGAATGCAATTAAAACCGAATATTAAGGAAAAACAATTTTTAACACCTTTGACTTTTGATACTTTAACTAATCATATGATGATTAAATGATCTAATTAAATAGATTGTTAATTTATACATCGAATATGAAATGATATTATTAATTTAAAGTGTAGTTTTAGCATACACTTACTTTCTATATTTTAATAATTCTACATAGATTAAAATAATATGAGTTATGTGAAAAAGAACTAAAAGTTGAGTTATGAAGTATTTCATTAAAAAAAAAAATAATTACAATTTTATATATATATATATGGTATTTAAAATTTAGTATTAAAAAATCGTGGGACTTATCTATATTTTTAATTATATTTTATTATTATCTTAACACAATTTTCTGATCACTTTGTTTATTCATATCACATTATGTAATAGCTGATATTAAGGGAGAGAAGAAGTAATGGCCACCTAGGGAATTTTTTTTTATAGATATATTTGGTTTTGTAGACTTAACTAAATATATATATTCATATTTTGGAAAGTGAAAAATTCACCTTCCTTCCTAATTAAATGTTCTGACGTCTTTTATACATAAATGTATAATATAGAGAGTGATTCATTTAAGCATTTAATATAGAAAACTAAATTTTTTTAAAGTGTTAACTTTTAAATATACTTAATTATACTATATAAGTATTAGTTTTAAAATGTTAACCTTTTTGTATTAACTTAGTATTATTTTTCTGAAAATATATGTTTAAAAAATTAATTTTAGCATTTAAAATGTGTTTAAAGTTAGATGCATCCATAGACGAAAATCGAGAGGAGGAGCTTAGGGTTACCTAGCCACTACAAAAATTAATTTTAGGAAACCTAGCACCTAAGTAGTGAAGTATTAAATTTATTATATAAATGATTAAATTTGTAAATTATTTTAAAAAAAATATTGCTGTTATATCTTATTATTCCATAATAATAAACATTTAAGAGTAGTTTTTCTACAATGTCAGGATTAAAATATGACCAAAAACTTCACGATCATGATCCACAATAGGTTTGATGATCTTTCAATAATAATTATCGAAAAATAAAATAAAATTGGACAAATAAATAAATTACCAATTATTTTTAAATAAAAATTTGTGTATGGTATAAAAATAATAATTTTTTTATATTTAATATATTTTGTTTGTAATTTAAAATATCATAAAACAAAAATTATGACCTATGAGGGATGAGTACCTATAATATTCTGACGAATGTAGAATGTTATCATAAAATGATAACATGATAAATAGCTAATAAATATTACTGTAATGATTACTAAATTAACCAAATATATCTATAGATAAAATACTAGATCAAAATATCGGTTAGGTTAGGATTTTTAAAGGGTTTTGGTTCCAGAACCGGTTCTTTTCGGTTCGGTTCCAGTCCCTGCTGTAATCTAGTGGGTGCCCACTGCTCATGGTAGAAATGTATTTATTTTACGCCTAAACAGGAAGATAATAAAGAATTTATAAATATACCTATATAAATGTAGTATATAAATGCATATACAATCTTAGCCTTCATAAAAATTATTGTAAATATCCGCCTATAGGTGTATCCTGTATATATGTAATAATAACTTAAAGTTTACCTTTTTAGGATTTATATTCAAATGTTTGTAATGACAGTAGCTTTTACTTATTTGATGAAATGCAACTAATCATAGTGGAAAAATTCAAAGTACAAACGAAAGCCTATTGAATATGCTAAATGTCCAATTTTATTTTTAAGTTAGTTACTATGTGAAACATATTATACAATGTTTGCTATATGTAATTTGCAAGTTTACTTACAGTTACATATGTCTAAAGCATTTTTTATAGACTATAGTATTATTTTAAAATGTTAAAATTTCGGAAACTAATTACCTAATAGAAATTTAATATTAAAACGAAAAATTAATTAGAAAAATCCAAGCACTCGATTCAGGGCCATTCTCCTTCATTCCTTCGGTTCTCAGAGAGGTTAATGGATAAACGTTATCGTTTTATATTATTATTAAAATTTTAATGAAATGATATTGCATAACCCTATTTCTAGTAATTGGACCATTATTTTTGCCTGAAATGTATCTTCATACATAATATAATATTTTGTGTTAAAAGTGAATTTAAGTACAACAATAGTTTTGAATATATTTTTAAAAAAAATGTATAATTTAAATAAACTATTAAAATACAAAATTATTGATGATTTCATAGTTTTATACGATAAAATACCAAATTATATTTGAATGTAATATAGGTTCTATTCTCAATAATGAATACAATCTTTCTTATTATAGTAATTTGATTTGATTGCATATAATCAGGCCCGGCTCAAGCGTTGTTTACCTAAGCAAACTTAAGTTTTCCACCCTTTACATATAAATGCAACGTAAATACTACGTCAAATAATTTGAAATGCCGCCCTAGGTGTGAGCCTGTGTCACCTATCCCTTGAGCCGGGCCTGCGTATAATATATCATAATAATTTATAATACAAAAGATAAATAAATATATATTCATTATTATATATTTTCATATTTATAAACATAATAAACATTTAATACATCATTAAGTCAGCCCGTTGTGCGTTACATAGGCAAACTATTTTGCACGATAGGTACTATTTAAAAAAATTCGAAATAGTTTAAAATAACTAATACATACGTTTACATAATACTATTTGGATGTTTAGGAGAATATATTAATTTTTATTTTATTATGATCGTAATGAGTACTTAATAATATACATTTATTATTATATATATGAAATTAAAAATAATTATATTATGAATCGCAATCTCATTTTTTACTAAACTAAAAATATGAAAGTTACAATAGTAACAATATTATAGTGTTGAAAAATATGAGTGGTATATAAATATATAATATAATTGCATGTGTACAACATCGTGTAAAGTGATCATAATTTCTTGGAGATAACATTTAGCGAACAATTAAACTGGCGTGAGAACGTAATGTGACAATTAATTAATTAACCGATCCGCCTATGGTTATATAGTTTTTGGCGGCTTGTAATACACCCTTTTTCCTCCGGACGTGACGTATATTGCCGGATATTATACACTGTTCACGCATATCGGTAGTCCCATAGCATTATTCAGCCTGTTATCCCACGATTACAATCGACCATTTTAATAAACATGCAATGGACCCACAGGACGAGAGAGATGTAGCTGGTGAAAAAAAAATGATGAACTAGAGAATTCGACCCGTGTTAGAAAGAGGTAGGGCAACGTAAGCGAGTGTATGAAAGAGATAAATAGTTTAATATATATAAAATTAAAATAAGAAATTGAGTTGATAAAAAAATGTTAAGTACTTTATCTAGTTATATCAGCGGCTAGTTGTGAGTTGTGATGGAGGGAGAAGAGTTGTTGACGGACAGGCCAAAATAAGCGTGAACGCATTTTATCAACATTAGAATATTAAATAGTTACAATGGCATAATATAGTAAAATTGTTAAAATAGTTAAACGTGTCCCCGGATGAGTTTCAACGGTTAACTGCTGGAACGAATGGGTCCCAATCTATTGTACATGAGGTCAAGTACTATTATACTCGGCATATTTATATAATACTTATTTATGAGCTACTACTTTAAAATATGTTATAAATATTACTTTTAATATAAAATCGTATACAAAATTTATACTGAAAATAAATTTTATTATCCCATTTTTTGTAAGATATGTATTTATATATATATATATATATAGGTATATAGTTACAGTATTAATGGACACATTCATTATATTAAATTTAAATTTGTTTGATTTTTTGTAATTATAATACAATATTATTTTTTAAATAAAATATTTAAAATGATTTATATTGTAAAAATAATATATTCTATAATGAATATACGAGTATAAGTAGTAATAAAACATTTTTGTAACATATTCGAATTTTAAATTATGAGTGAAGTGAAGAATGTATTAATTTTACAATGATATTTTTTTATGTCTGAAAACACTTTTTCGGGTAGAAATAATGGTCCGATTACCAGGAATAGGGTATGTTTTCGGGAGAAAATTTCATCTAGTTAGTTTATTTACCTCATTTTTTGAGTTTCTCAAAAGTTTTTCCTTGGTAAAAGAAAAACTACAAAAAAAAGATGGAAAATCGGAAAATTACGGTTCCCGTTATTTTGGTTTTATTTATATTTTGTGATAACTAAATTAAACGTAGGGATTTGAAAATTCGTTTGAGTATTCAAGTAGGTGTTCAACAAATATCACAAATTTTGGAAATAAATATAAAGCTTTGAAATTTAACCAAAAATGTTATTTTTTTCTCAAAAATAGTTAATATTACCTACAACTTTGAATTTAACAGTTTTAAAATTTTATCATAAATCATTATTAGCATAATCATATACTACATAAGTAATAATATATTTGAAAATCTAAAGTCAATTTTTTTTTAGGTCTTCGAACGTTAACATTTCATGTTAATTTTTGTATTTTTAAAAGTCTAAAGACATTTTTTCGGGTTGAAAAAATGGTCAAATTTCTCAACAATTTTTTCTCGGGAGAAGAAAAACCTTTAAAAAATGACAGGAAAATGGCAAATATCACAGTAATCATAATTTTGTCGAAATTTATTTTATATTTTTATGATAAAAAATTCAGTTTTGAACGTAGGGGCTAGTAATTTTTTTTTGAATAAACCTTTGGTAAAATTTTGGAACGGATTATCAGTATAATACATACTATATTATATTATATTTTTTCATTCAAAATCGTATTATCGAATGTAATATTACTGCATTCAAATCTTAATTATAATAAACCACTAATTTCTCTGAGAATCGAAGGGACGAATGAAGAACATACAAAATTGACCTTCCCGTTTTTTATTAATTAAAAATAACTATCTAATAAATATCATGATATTGAATGAATATCATCGTAAATTATAATTAATAATATCTATTTACTTTATAAACATTAATATACCTATATACATAATACATATTTAATACCGTTATATAATAATAATTCATTGTTTGCAAATTATATTAATTAAAATTTTAATTAACAACAAATCAGAATAAAATAAATGAGTCAATTAGTAAAAATATTTTATCTATTAGTCCTTGTTAAATTTAAAGTAAATATTATATTATACTTAACCTATATATCTATTTAGTGGTGAATTTAAATTAATTTCTTGGTTAATTGGTTAAACAAATTTTATATTTCATCTAGGGATCTATTTTAAAAGGTACCAATTATTATATAGCTTATAGCCTTACATAAAATTAAATAAATTATAGTTATTTGTATATTACGATAATATTATGTTTTTAAGTTTTAATTTGTATCATACCTGCGTTTTTTAGTTTTTAAATTATTAAATGTAAAAAAAAGTCATTCGATAAATATGTTATTTGACTTTCCTGTCTTCTTGGTCTATCTAAAATTCACCACTGTATCTATCATTGTTTTATCTATTTTTTATTTTAATTAAAAAATAATAATTATGCAGGTGTATTTTTTTATTCTGATAATTTTTTTACAATGAAATTCATTTTTTAAAATAAACTTAATCGTTATTTCATAATAAGTATATAAAATAGTATATAATTTAGAAATAATTCAGATTATATTAATATAACATAGGTTACATTATAACTAACCTAACCTACTCGTATATATCATATTAGGGATAGCGAGAAACGCCTTACTGATTTACATAACTCTTGTCTCATAAATTATTATTTTCTGATCTAAATAGCCACTTCATATTTAAAATATCTTTTGTGGCAATTTAAATTTATTACTTTAAGCATACCTATATCGTTAAAAGTTATAACTTATAAGTAATAAACTAATCAACCAATAACTAAAATCAGTTCTATATAACAATTATGTATTTCAAAACAGGTTTTTTTTTAATATTCGTGTTGTGTATAAAGGTAAAAAATATAGTTATATAATTAGTAGTACTTATATCTTATGAATAATTTAAGATATTATCTATCTATATTTCAGAAGTACAATATTTTTTTAAAAATTTTGCCTGGATAAAAAAAAATTGTCTAAAATTGTCAACTGATTGGCCAAGAATTTTTATAAAAATATTACATTTCTTAAATTAATTAAAATATAGAATCATAGTCTTTATTTTTAATTAATCGCATAAATTTACGATTTTAATTAAAATGTTTTTTTTTCATTTTTATACCTGTTTAAATATTATACGTATATATATATCTAATCATATGGATCAAATGGATTTATTACATGTTTCATACAAATGAAAATATATTTATAATGTCATTAAGTTAATACTTATGAAAATGACAAATATTATGTATAGGTAGATATTTATTTGTCTCCAATGTAAGAGGTTAGGAATACAGAAAACAATGTACATTTAATTTGACTGTTCGCATATATGATTAAGGTACCAAATATATTTAAATCTTACAGCGTTAAGCAACAAAACAACTTATCGTAACAAATAACAATAAGAACTATTGTAATGTATAATAAGCACCTATACATATCACAATCCTTAAGTATACATAAACTTAATCAGTTGTATAAATAGAGTTTACTTACATTTCAGATATACGATCGTCAGGGTTCATTTCACTGCTGTAACATTATACACAAAATCTTCTTAAGTAATGTTAAAACATATTATATGCTTATGAGACTACACCTAATCTATAGTATCTAATATATCAATTACAGTAATCTAATATTTTATTTTTATCATATATTTTGTATTTCTTTCCCTAAGTATTTCAGAATTCCCACGTGTTACAATCTCACTTGGAAATCTGACGTTGAATAAAAATAGATCGTAACTATTATGCAATAAAATCACAATAATTTTAGTCTTAAATATTTATACCTAAACCATTGTTTATAGTATTAAAAATTGAACGTCATAATTAAAAATAAATAAAATACTACTGAATAGATAGTTTATAGAATTCGTATAATGTAATAGAATATTATAGTTTTGTAACAAAAATCACATGTGGTTTTATAAATAAATAATTATATGTAAATAAATGGTAGGTACGATTCTGTACGCATATATTATACATTAACGTATATATATATATATATATATATATATATATAACATAAATAAAGGTAAATCGGTTAAACTAATTAGAGAGATTTGATTTTTAAATATTACGTCCAACGAGGAAAAATAATATTAAATAAAATTGTTATAATCAGAGGTTTACTTACATTTCTGTGTAAATATTCCGCGGTGAATGAATGAAAACGTTTTGCCTCTGAGCTCAGGACTACGAGCAGGAGAACCTTGGAGACGGAGACAGCAATGGTGATGGCAACGATAAACGGCAAATAGGTGCGGCACTGTTTCTTTGCATATATGTATATAAATAGTTGCTATATATTTATTTCGTCATGTTACACTATTTGTGTAGTATTAAAAAAAAAAAAATAATAATAAAAAAATAATAAAATAATAATGATTAAAAATTTGTTTATGGTGGTGCCTGCTGATATGGGATTGTTATAAAGGAGCGACGGTATGATATTGTGTAGTGGTGTAGTCCGATCTAGCGAGAAAGAAAAATGAGAGGTGAAAAAATAATAATAACAAAACAATTATATAATGTACCCGTGTATGTTAATTGGGTGACACACGCAGACTAAATACACCTATATAGTAATTTACCGAAGCGTATTAATTTGATTGTATAAAAAAAATATATATGTATATTTATATCAGCGCGAGTAGGTATATATAAATCACAAACCGAACAGGTTTAGACCGGCTATAACCATGGTCAGCTGTTCTCTCAAGGATAAAATAGAAGTATACCTACCTACCCGTAGAGTTGATGAGCCGCAGATGCATACCACGCATAAAACGCTGTTGCGCGGACAAATAATAATATTATAATATATTATCCTCTCTACTCCTTTGCTGATAAATTAATCATAGCAGCGCAACCTCCCACTTTTGCGCACGCGCACCTATGCTTGAAGTTCGCATAGTAATAATAATAATAATAATAATAATAACATAATAATATGTAGACGAAACGACAGTGGCGGAGAACGGCTCGTGTTAATATTGTAATATTATAATATACTCGCGTTCCATTGTGTTGGCGTTTCCTGAAGGGGGTCCCATCACGTGCTCTCGCTTCGAGACCGCGTTTGACCGAACGACGACTCGTCCGTCGATCGCAGACACGTTGTCGGGTTGACACGATAATAATACAACGGAAAACCGTCGACAGACCATAGCATGTCAGCATAATAATGTGCCGTATTATAATATAATAATGTTTAGATACTCAGGTGAACTTAGACATTAACCGAAAAATAAAGAACGGTATTGTTTGCGAGACACACATATTTATATGTGTGATTCTATAGTTGATTATTGTTAATTTAGTATTGCAATTTGTATATTATTATTTTTCAACATATTATTATATATCATTTATTGTTTTACGTAAATACCTAGCGTATCCTATGCTCTATAGTATCCTACTATATTTTTAGTCATGGAAATACAAAGAAATAACGTAAATAAAAGTAATAAAGAAAACGAATAATAATAATTGTCATATACTCGATCGATAACGATAATACCTTTAGTTATAGACGTAAATAGGGATTTTTAATGAGAAGGGCTTTAGCCTTATATACATATAATTTTTAATAATTACACAGATAAAAACTATAAACAGCAAAATATTTTAGGTAGTGCTAAGCTTTACTAAGCCCCCTAGTAGCGCCCGACTGTAACGGCCATTGACCAGTGGCAAACCGAAAATGAAATAATTATTAACATTTCTAATTCGTTATTTATTAAATATGTATTATTTATTTTTTAAATACCATGTTAGTATTATTAAATATAGAGTAACTGGTATAATCATCAATAGCGATACCTATGGTAATATGTATAATTTCAAATTTGTATGTTGTTTAATCAATCGTAAATGGGAATATCGAGTTGAACAAATAACAATAATTCTTCCTTACATATCTTTACGATTTCTTCTCTGTTGCAAATATTGAGTATACCAATAAATAAATAATAATAATAATAATAATAATATATAATATTGTAATTGGTATTTAACACATTTAAAATATTTCACGTTCTTATTATTTAAAATTACATTTTATTATGAATGACAACATCATTAAACAATCTTATTGATAATCGCGTTGTAAGTGGTTATGAAGGCTATTTGGATAAACATAATTGCGAGATTTATTTTTTTCACGCGTAAATATATTATATAAACAGTATTAATTAATTGTTGTATATTTTTCATTTACACCTACAACATAACAAAAATAAAAAATAAAATATACTCGTATACTAAAAATAGTTGCATTCTCACATAAATATATACCTTTGAATTATTATTTATTAATGTTATAATTTGTTTCTATTTATTTATTAAATAATAAATATCTACAACACCTCAAACTTATAAACATATAAAGAGGTGATAATATAATCATTGATTTATTATACAATTATATAATAGTTTAATATGCTTCAAATTATACATTTATGAACAATATGAGAAAAAATATATATATAATACTTAGTATATAAACAAAGTATAACATTAATATTTTAAACGCAAATCATGAATCAACAATAACAAAAATCAGGCGTAAGTCAGGTAGGCGATACACAAGATTATTGAAGAAATATTTTTTAATTCATTAGAGAGATTTTTCTTGGAATTGAAAGCAGGTAAGTACTTTTAAATTAACTTTCTGTAAAATATTGAGGCAGTCAATTAATTTTCTATTCAAAATCAATATTTAATGTATCAATCTTTTAAATCTATATGATTATAACTATTATTAGCTTATATTATACCTACCTAATGCAATTTATAACTTTGAGTAGTTTTTGAGTATTTCCCGAACAAATAAAAACTACTTTGATTATAATTTATATATTTTGCACCAAATCTATGTCAATATCATAGATTGATAGTTATTAGTTTATTATAGGTACCATTGATTATAAATATATTATATTACTATATGGAAGTATTTATAATCAATGTTATTAGGTACTTAAATATCATATGACAGTAATTTTCAACTCTTATCTGCCCAGCTAACCTAACATCTAAAATAGTTAGTTTATTAACTTATTTGTTAATTAGTTATTTACACTTATTTTTAAGTGTCTTTATAGTATGATTGTTGGTAAGTACCTTCGATAATAAATTTATATTATATAAAATTACGGAACATTTAAAAAACTACCAAATATATTACTGATTATTATTTTTTTGGTTTTTGGTATTGATTTTTGAAAAATGTAATTAACTTAATTAATTTGCATGAATTAGTTAACATTAATATACAATTATACCTATAGTACAAGGCCGTACCTGGGTGGAGGTTAGGGGTTCAAACACCACCCCAAATTTTTTTTTACATTATTCTTAAAATTATAGTATTTGTAGGTACTTATAATTCATGCCTATTAATTACTCTATATAATATTTACGTATATATTTTATCAATTAGATTTAAATGATTGCCAGATTTTACGCCCATTAAATTTACAACTGATAAGCTATAATGTGAACGTTTATTATTAATTATATCCGTGTTATAATACATTTTCTATACTCGTATTTTGTACAAATTATTATATTATTTTGACTTTACACATGTTATTAATTTAAAAATTTGCTATTATGTTTTATTAATAAAACATTAACATTTTTAAATGTCTACTATTTTTAATTTTCAATCCCCTCCCTGAAATTTTTTCTAGGTACGGCCTTGCTACGTAAGTAAGTATGTCTATGTTGTAATTGATTGAGTGAATATTTCACTTAATCATGCGATATAGATAATCATTATACGTAAAAATAATATAAACTAGTAGGTATATTTATTATTAAGTAGGTAAGTAAATATTAAAAACTATAAAAAATATATTCTATTATAGTCGATACTTGATACAATATTGATATCTTGAGTAATTTAAAATTAAGTCATTGATATTTGATATTTTACAATTATGAACAACTTAAACCTACTAATAATAGGTAGGTGCCTTCAACTGATTACACGGTAGGTATATTAAATTATTGAAACCAGACGTTTCAACATAATATAGGATAAAGTATAAAGATGCATATTATTCTTGCTTAATAATAATAAATAATATTTATTTCTTGGCTAACATTATAATATTATAATATTTTATGCATTATACATTATGCACATATTATATTGCAATAATAATGTGTCAGATACCTATTAAAATTCTTATTGAATCTCTTAGTTAAGAACAATAAAACAAAGAACAATTGGTAGGCACTAACTGTTTAACTATACAAAATTATATACGTAATAAATTTATAATTTAAACAATACAACTTATATAAAAATAATAATTTTAAATAGCGTATTTTCGAATAAATAGAAATAATTTTAAATCAATAAATACATTTTTATAAAATAAATCTAAATATAATATCTATTACCTACTTATATATTATAAAAATATAAACATCTATACAATAAATATAAAATAGCATAAAAACTAAAACAATGGACATATTTTATTAGGTACCTACTTAATTAAATACTTATAATAATTCCTGAAAATATCGTATCGATTTCAAATGTACCTATAGGTAAAATTAATAAAACACATTATTTATGATGGTAATTGTTCAAATGTTTTAATTTAATTCGTACAATTAGAATAACTATTATAGATTATATTATATATACATTTATATTATACCTATTTAATAATATAATATATAAATGCTTAATTATGTAACTCACTTTGTAAATAATACATAGATAATATACATTTGCATATTATTACCGCATCTATTAATCTGATTAATTTAATCATATTAAAATCAATAATGATTCCAAAATGTCTAGACATTATTATTATTAGAAATTAGGTAGATATATTATAAATTATATATGATACTTAGTTGATATGTGAATCAAATAAAAAAATGCTGATAGAGTAATTGTTACTGGTTAGGTATAAAGTATATTTCTATGAATAAAAACCTGAAATAATTTTATAGATGATGATGTGTTCAATAAATAGAAAATTTGCATAACTGCGAAATGTTTATATTCGAAATAAAATACATAATGGTAAATTGAAATTTGTAATTTGATAATCTTTTTTTTTGTATTATAGGTATATTTTTAATGTTATTATCATAATGTGAACTATATTATAGTTCTAATAATATTTTATGTGTCAACTCTGTCAATAGAATAAAAAAATGGTTGATCGCTGATGTAGATATTTTAATATTGTATTTAAATATTCGACAAACAAGCCAATCACTCGATCATTAACGAGTATACCGATGGGTGACGATTAATTAAATTTAAATTATATATTATTACGAATCATTAACAGGAATTTCATTTCCGTGTTTCATTTACTTATTAGTTATTACACGTTCATTATACGAAATATATCGAGCTCAAATGGTCAAATGGGCTGCATTATACTATACATAACTAATTTTATTATTTGCCATATTCGTTACGTGCGAATTAACATGATGATGACACAATGATATAGACGATACAGTTTAGATCCATTTTAATGGTCAATGTAAAATTGTAAACATCATAATGTAAATTATGATAATTAGAATAATAGTTGACAAATAATAAAATTTAATATACAGATAACAGAAGCGGCCTATATAAACAGATGATGAATTTATAAAGAACATTAATTTATGTAGTCAGTAGTCACAATATATTATTATTATTTTAACACAATTAATGAATACTTTTTTCCTTTTCTTGTACCGAGAAGAAAAAGGCTCATTGGGTTAAGATTTTGGAAGACAGTTTTACAAATAAAATTATTACTTACCAAATGTAGTGAGTTTTCTAATCTAGTTATTTAAAAGAATACATATATATATATCAGTTATTTTGTGGATAATAAACTATTTGAATTCGCTAGTAGAAATTATATTGTCATCTACCTCGTACCAGGTAAGTTATGTATTCTTAAATTCTAGATAAATATTGCAATAGGTAGTGAATAATTTTGATTATTATTTGTGATACAATCCAAATTATAGGTATTTACAACAAAAAATTACTTTATTACCTACCTAAAACTAGGGTTTTTAAACATATTTAATAAACAGTTGAAGATACAATAAAACGTTTTTTATATAAATTATTGCAAATTGAATTTTCTACGGATAATGTTTTGACTAAAAATATTATTTGATCAATAGTTTTATTGTAATAGTCAAATTTATGTAATATTAAACTAAAAATATTTTAAATATCGACTGTTGGTATGAAATGTGTGTACAAAGTAAATTATTCGTAGTTTATATTCTTATCTTAAATTAAGACACGAATGTCTTAAATTTAATTACCAAGCATATAACCAAAACGTACTTTCTCTCGCTATTTAAATAATAATCGCTTATCTTCTTCTATTTTAATTAAATTTAAGACATTGGCGACCGGCGTGGGAAATATCAAATATACATTTTCTAATTTTCTCCATTCTTCATTTAGTTTTTTCATCATTTTAATACAATCTGAATTGTCATCATGGGCGTCATGACCGCTCTTAAGGGGGCGGCTTGCGGGGCCCATGCCCCGGGCCTCGCGCACAAAAAAAATAACAAGTTAAATAAACACACAAAAAAAAAAAAAGGTATTTTATTATTATTATTTTAATTGTAGTAAATATATATAAATCATACATAATATGATGAAGATTTTATTTATATATTTTATACACAACATATTAAACGGTGTCTCGATAAGCTATAAATATTTCGTTGTATCTACTTATTTGACCATTAATCAATAATCATATTAATTGTCCCGCCGTATCCGTCAGTAGTCCGTCTGCTGTAGTTATGATTTTTTTAAATACATTTTGAATCATACAATGTTTTAAACTAAATATTTAATATAAATCAAATAATATGTTTGATTCAATTATTGTAATAAAGCATAAATCTAAATAAAAATGTGATTTTAAATTTAAGTTATCGGATAAGGTAGAAGGGCCTCGCAATAATATTTTGCCTTGGGCCTCGCAAATCCTAAGAGCGACCCTGATGGGCGTAACTAGGATTAATCAGTTAGGAGGGTTATAGCCCTGACTCAAGAGTATCTAGAGTGCTTAAAAATAAAAAACGGGAAGATCGATTTTGGACGTTCCTTCTTCGTCCCTTTGGTCCTCGGAGAAATTAGTAGTTTATAATAATTAATAGCCCCCTATTTACACCAATGATTGCCATGCGTTGAAATTCGAGTTATTTTCTAGAAAATTGAACACTTTTTAATTTTCAGGTAAAACGGTCAAATAATCCCTTTTGGAAGGTAATTTAAAACCAGTTATTTTATTATTGATGGATCCAATTAAATAAATTTACTGTCGTGGAATTTTGTATAATAAATTTTTAAACAATAATATATCAATTATAACTTAAAATAATCACTTTAAAATTGTATACACATGAAACATTCTAGGAATATATAACTAAAATATAATTTTTTATTATTATTTCATACATTTATTATATTGGATATCTATACAATTTATAACTAAATCAATAAGTTAAATTGTATCGTCACCTAATTTTATCTATTTGCAATAACAAAAGCGATAATTTAAACTAAAATAATAGTACATGTAGTATGGACCTTGGTATATAACTATACGATAAAATATATATTATATAAATGAAAATAAAAAATTTTCACTCTATGGTTTTGTGACTTAATTTAAGATAAGAATATTAACTACGAATAATTCATTTTTTACACACGTTTCATACCGGTAATCGACATTTTAAATATTTTTAGCTTAATATTACGTAAACTCGACTATTACAATAAAACTATTGATCAAATAATATTTTTGGTTGTGACATTATCCGTAAAAAATTCAATTTGTAACAATTTGTGTATAAAACGTTTTATTGTATCTTATATTATATTTAATAAACGTATATCAATAATTAATTTTAATATTAGTATTATTAGTTATTACAACCATTAAGTACTGGACTAAATTTTCCATAGGAGTAACTATAGGTACATGTATTTCTTTATGTTAGGGAACATAATGCAATTTGGAATATATATTTTTTTTTTTTGGGGGGGGGGATTTATAATTAGGACAAGCCCTTAAGTTTCCCTTGTTATGCCTATATTTTCTAATATATTATGTTTGCAAATTTGTTATCAAATAAACTATCAAACTGTTTTATGCAATCATATTTGTTTATGTTTTTTTTCTTTAGTTCAATACTTTTGATCAGAGGCATATTTTGTAATTTATAAAGGGGAAGGATACAGATTTTTTTTTTAGAAGCTTTCATGAAGCTGACATTCCCCCCTCACCGTTTTATAATATAAAAAAATAAATTGCAAAAAAATGAAAATAAACATGTTCTGTATCTGTAAAATTATAATGCAAAATCTGAAACAGCTGTGGTAAATAATATTATTAATATTAATTTTGTTTTTATTTTTTGGTCATTGGGGGACAAGTTTAAACCCTTCGACCCTCTACCATAAATACGACTCTGCGTGGCCTACCATGCTCCCCACAAATGGCGTACCTGATCAAAGTATACTTTGATATTTATTTTAGTTACCTATTATGTTAATAGTAATTAGTATAATTAGAGAAAATAGCTACTTAATATGTATATAATTATATTAATTATTTTAGATTCTAAGCGAAGCCAATATTGATTTTACAAAGATATTTAATTTTTATTTCTGAAAACACTTTTTCAGATAGAAATAACAGTCTAATTACGACGAATAGGTTATGATATTTATTAAAGAAAATTGTATCTACTTGATACTTTATAACTCATTTTTCAAATTACTCAACATTTTTTCCTTGGGATAAGAAAATATTATCAAAAAAAGGTTAAAAAACGGCAAAATTCACTGAAACTAATTTTAACGACCTATTGAATATTTAGTTATTTTATGATAACTAATTTTTGACTTTTGTGTTATATCATTATTTGATAAATAAATAAAATATATAAAAAGTAATATTATCAGTATAGAGTACAATATATTGTATATCTAACTGATTTTTACACAAAATCTTATAGAATCGTGCAATATCATTATATTAAAATCTTAATTTTAATGAACCACTAATTTCTCCGAGGACCGAAGGGACGAAGCAAGAACCCCAAGAATCGACTTCTCTGCTTCTGAAATTTTGTATTAAGTATAAAACTATTATAATTTTAAGAAGTAATGTTGTTTAAATTTGAAATTTGTTTTTAATACCTGTTCGATTAAATAATCATAAATTATAATTAATACAACTTTCATTAGATAATAAAGTCACCTATTGGCGGCTTTTCAACATTTTTCGGCATAGTGGTCCAAAATTTTAGTAGTACCTACTTATGTTATAATATAAATAAATTTATACTGTAGTTAATAAGTACATAATATAGACACTTTTAATTACATTTTTCGGATCTAGTGGTATATCTGTTGTAAAACTACTACTAAAAGCATCTATTTCATTAAATTTTATAAAATATCTTCTAAAAATATTGTTAATTACATTTTCCATTTAAATTTAATTTTTCATAAAATTGACATCGAACTTAAAATGTTCAAAATGTTATCATAACAAATTTTATGAACTAGCTTTAGTTGAAAAAAATTACAATTTCTGATTTAAGTATTTAATTTAAATACGAGGTGAATAATATATCTATATTATTCATACATTATATAATTTTTGACCTAGTATTCCCTATAACTTCAATAAAAAAGTAAATTTGAAGTAGATATGATGAATATTAAATGAAACTATAAATTGTTGATTATATATTAAAAATTGCGATATTTTCAATATTAAAATATTTATTAAGTACTTGTTTTTAAATATCTGAGAATAGATTAAAAACGTATATCCTATAATTAAGTATAGATTATAGGTAATAAATGTACCTATTTAGATACATTTAATCATATTTAAAATAACGAAAAAATATGTAGGTAATACAAATTAAAATTTTGTAGAAATGATCATTGTTATCTACAAAATGTATTTTATTATACCTATATTATAAAACATAAAACTACATGCATGTTCAGACTCATGGCTAAATATATTTAACCATGATCAGACTGACTTATGGTGTAGTCGTGCCATTTGCATAGTATAGGCTCCAACTGTATGGGCCCTTTTTAAACTGATATTTTTAGAATGAAATTAAAAATTTGAAGATAATATCATATTTTTACATAATATAGAAATTATAGAGATATAAAACTTATGAATCATGGAAGTTTGGGAAAAGGTTATAGAAAAGAAAATAAGGAGTTAGACTACGGATCAAGGAATCAGTTTATGTTATGCCTGGAAAATCAACAATAGAATCGATATTTTATGCAAAACAGATTGTGGAGAAATACAAAGAGAAAAAAGTAAACTGCGTATGGTATTTATAGATTTAGAAAAGGCATATGATCGAGTTCTAAGAGAGATTGGACATTGTGAAAAAAAGAGTATTGAATAAGTATATAAAAGTAATAGAAGACATGTATGTGCGGCAATGACAAGAGTAAAGAGTGTGTGTAGTGAAATGAAAAATATTCGTATAGGATTTAGTATACACCAAGGTTTAGCTTTGAGTTATTCTCACCTGTTATCGCCTATTCTCATAAGTGCTTACCTACCTCATTGATGCAAATTTTTTTATTTGAATAATACGTAAACAATGTAATATTGTTTGCTTTAAAAGATTTATTATTAATAAATTATTTTTCATAGGTAATTGAGAGTAAACCATGCATTTGTAATAAAACCAGTAGATTTTTAAATTCAACAAGTACAACAATAATTTTTTGTAGGTACTCAAACATAAGTCTTTGATATCTGTGTGCTGTCTGACACATTTAAGTACTATTTACACATAATTCCAGGCTCAGCATAGAAAATAATGTAATATTTTATACTATTATGCTTTAATAACTTGCTTTCAAGTTGATATATAGGTACCTAAATATACCTATAATAAATAAATAAAATAATAAATTATAAAAAAATATCGTAAACCTTATAAGTATTATATATTATATTAGAATGTCGAACTTATTTTATTATTAAGTACAATATTACTGCAATGGCGTAACTGGGGGTTCGCAGATCCCGCGAGTAATTTGGAGTCTTTGTGTTAAACTCCTAAATTAATTTAATTCTATTAAAAAAGTATTGAATACTTAATTGCTTTTTCAAATTAAATTTGTTTTAATATTAATAAATCTATTAGCAATATTTATAATACTTAATTTATTATACGTAATATTATATTCGTAATCGTAATTCGTTGTAGGTAGGTACTCGCATAATAAATTATAATTGAACAGTATTCAAATGATTTATCTTAATCATTGTTTCAATTTCAAATTATAAAAGAAGTTTCAAATATTAACGAATTAGCTAAATCTTTGATCGTTAGAAATAATTTTCTGTTACAGTGTTCTGGAAGTACTATCGTAATAAAATTATTTCTTACTATACAAGTAACTTTAGCTACAGTAGATTATAATTAATAATGTTTATTTAAGAAATAGGTTTTGCGGTTTATGGTACAATTAATTGTAAGTTAACTATTTAAGTGTAATGAGTATTGAAAATACGCAGTTTAGATAAAAACACGATAACTTATAAAAATAGTCTAAATAAAAAAATTAGAAGACTAATAACAGAGATTTAATTATAGTAATTTCTGTAAAATTAATCAACTTCTATATGGATGACTATAATAGACGACTATTTTAATCAATGTAAATGTGTACAGACTAAATTAATTTTACCTATTCTTTTAGAAGTAACTTATACCGCGATCTAACGACTAAGTTATTAACAATATATACTTAGCTTAGAATATTTATCAATTTATCATGCGTTATCACTTATCTAACAACACCATTGATATTATACTTATGATATTACATAAGTTTGAACAACACGCACAAGAGAATATCTTTACTTTTAAAAATCTTTACTTGTTCTCAGTCTGATAGTTTTGCGTTTGTTAAATGTTAGAAATTAATCATTAATCATGGTAAATAGTAAATAAATAAAACTACTAATTTTCAAATGTATAGAATAGAATTAATTTTCAAATGTTAGTTTCCAGTTTGACGACTATCAAGTATTTATGATGTTAAAGTTCTAGAATTAACTATGACTATAAAAAAATAAATAGTATTTACTTTTTCATACTTAATACATTTTTTACTCATAAACGCACCTGAAATTAAATCGTGAATAGTTCAATTGTAAAATATAATTTTTCATTTAGGCCAATACAAAGTTTTTATTTATTTATTTATCTTTACCAATAAATCATATATTGATTTGATATACACACATCATTTATATCTGAATAGATTAATTTAGTATTCATTGTTTGTAGTTAAATTATGTATATCTTATTTTCTAATATTTACCTTGATCTACACAATTTACAATATTTTATATATACTCATAGGCGTGTGTAGACATTGTCACATTAAATAATAATATTTAGTAATAAATCTAATCAATGTGTATTATTATTATGTAAATTACTGTGAAACATTTATTAATTTCACTAAACCTTTTGATAAAATAATTGTTTAGTCATTTTATTAATTTATCTTTTGATCTTTATAGATTGTACAGACGGCGTCACTAGGCTGTACATAGAGTGTAAAAATTGTTAGATTTTTGACATGGATAGCAGTCGATGGTAATTATCACTTTTATTTTTGTTAAACTAAAAATTTAATAAGAAATTACATTAATATGTTTACAATTTTAATTTTAAATTTACTATATGTTTATAGTTATATAATATCTTACAAGATGAAAATAAAAATAAAATGCAGTATAATCAACTAACTACCTTAACTATCCCATAGGCATGCTTATATACTTTGTTCTACTTAATAATATTGATTTGAAATAAATAATATTTTTTTTTTTTTTATGAAACACATTTTACTATTTATATATATTATATACTGTAATATGTAAAATAACTATTTAAAACAAATTTTTTTTACAGAATTTTATCTATGATACATCAAAGTGGAAAGATTCAAAGACCTATACGTTTGCTCATAAAACATTTTTTTTGCCATTTCATTAAAAAATATGGAGAATAATAATATATCACTTATTCATAATAAAACTGATACTGGTATACAATGTTCGTTATTAAATGATTTAGACATGTCTCATTGTAAACAAGATAATTGCTTAAAAAATGAAGAAGATGAAAATAATCAAGATTTATTAACAGCAAACAAACGCAAACTTAATGACTTAGTAGAATATACAAAAAAAGCTAAGAAAGTGAAATCGGATACTCAAAAACGTCCCGGTTTTACAGATAACCGATTTGATGAGACATCTTATTACTTTGAAAATGGCCTAAGAAAAGTGTATCCTTATTATTTTACATTTACAACACATACTAAAGGAAGATGGGTTGGAAGATCTTTATTAGAAGTATTTGGTAAAGAATTCCGTGCACATTCTTCAGATGAATATGAACGGCACATTGAAAAAGGGTCACTTACAATAAATAATGAACGTGTCAACCCAGGATATGTATTAAAACATAACGATTTATTATCCAATTTGGTACATAGACATGAAGTTCCTGTTACGAGTGACAAAATTGATATAATTCATATAGACAAAGATATAGTTGTTATCAACAAACCAGCTAGTATTCCTGTACACCCTTGTGGCCGCTATAGACACAACACGCTTGTTTTTTTACTTGCAAAAGAATACAATCTAAAGGATTTAAAAACTATACATCGCCTTGATAGATTGACTAGTGGTATATTGATATTTGCTAGAACATTGAACAAAGCACGAGAATTAGAGGCCCAGATCCGGAATAGGGAAGTAAAAAAACAGTATATATGCCGTGTTGAAGGTAAATTACCCGAATCAATAGAGTGTGATGAACCAATTGAAGTGGTCAGTTACAAAATTGGTGTATGCAAAGTCTCTCCTAAGGGAAAACAATGCCATACTTCATTTAAATTGGTAGGATACAACGAACAAAATAATACCAGTGTTGTTATTTGTATACCAAATTCTGGTCGGATGCACCAAATTAGAGTTCATTTGCAATTCTTGGGATATCCTATTAAAAATGATCCTTTGTATAATGATACTATTTTTGGTCCTGAAAAAGGACGTGGTGGTCATTTTGGCAAAACTGATGAGCAATTAATACAAGATCTAATATATGCCCATAATGCAGAAAATTGGTTGTTGACTAAACCTCCATTATTAATGGAAGAAAATAACTGTAAATCTATATCAGATAAACCACTGCAGTTAGAAAAAAAAATTGACTGTGATTCACAATTTACATTCAATAATATGTCCACACAGACTGGAATCGATATGCCAGACATGCAGTTTGATAAAACAAAATTCTCTGTAGACCCTTTCTGTCAAGAATGTAAGATTTCTTACCAGGACCCAGAACCAAAAGACCTTATTATGTACTTGCACGCTTTCAAATACAGTGGACCAGAGTGGTCATATGAAACTCCCATGCCTGTATGGGCAGATATCAATTGGATAGAACCCTGATTATTTTAGTTATTTGTTAAAAATAATTTACTTGCTTAGAAATGTTAATATTTTTTTTTTATATCACACATTATTTATAAATGTATTGAATAGTTAAATATTATATTGTACTACTTTTAAATTATTTTTAAATATAAAATATACAACTGACAAAAGTATTAAGACAGAGGATTTTGATTAAAAATATAAATTATAAAAAATAACATTATTATTATTTCAGTTTGACTTAGTACAGTTACAAACTAAAGCACTTTTAACTTTTTTTTATTACAAAATCTATCGCTTAAAATTATACATGGGTCCAATTCTCTAATCTTAATTGAAAATAAATAATACTTATTGAGGTCCTAAACTGTACTAAATAATAGAATATACAATAGTTGAGATATATAATATCAAAGTGTATTACATAGTACATGAAATACAAAATATTTCAGATAGATTTGGATAAGTTTTTACCAATTAATTTTTAAAAAAAAAAATATTATATAAAGTAATTTATTTATTAATTTTAACCAATATATTAATATTAATTGTCTGAATAGTAAATATCATTGCTAAATAATAGTTATATATACCTACTATACTAGTAGGCACTGATAGAATAATTTACAGGGGTATGCATAGAAAGATACTTGAAAAAAATACCCAATTTACAGACGATGTAATCAATAAATTTGCACAAAAACCTAGGCGTCTTCAATTATTATTGTTCAAAAATAATTTTTTTGTATTATACCTACTTTATTTAATTATGAATAATTAAAATAATATCAATTTGTTTTCTTTATTTCTTATTTTTTAAAATCCAGAGGGATGCAAGTGCATACGTCTAAGCCTACTATAGTACTATGACAGTATAACTATATTATTATAATATGATCACACGATTATTTTAATTTAAAATTTAACACTAAAAAATTCTGTGAATTGTGATAGTATCACAGAATAGATAGGACTACCGAATATTGATAATTTCATTGTCACAGAATATGATAACATTATAACCAATGAAATGTGGCAATTAAATCAGTGGGAACTAGGTATATCACAAAACGTACCCAAATTGGGTATAATGGTATACACATATTAATACTTAGATGTTTATTTTATCATGATTTGATTTTAACAATATTGTTGTCAGTCGACTTTGTTATCGATTTCGGCCTTCAACTCGAATGAGTAGTCTCATCGATCGATAACTGATTGGTCTGTACGAAATATTAGGCTCTGCTCGAGCGATTTAGATTATTGTAATTTGTAGTTGACAGTAGTCATGGCGATGGCTAGTTAAGTGTTATGTGTAAGTTACAGTTGTGTTGTCGCTCCGTAGTGGAGCAGTTGTTCTTTTTTTGGAACAAATCGTATATTATTAATTATAAAAAAAGTTTAGACATTAAACCTTAAATACCTTTGGTAGCCACTAATTATTAATTAGTAATTGGAAGACTCAAAGTACGAACGTCGATAGCCAATAGTCATTCGACGATAGCTCATCGCGAAACTGTTGCATAATGCATAATGAATAATGAAAACTTGTTTTTGTTGCGAAATCTTGAAAATAAACACGTTCTCTGTAAATGAGTATCTAGGTATCGATTTCCTATTTTAGTTATCTAAACTATCAACAGTACAATAATACTTTTTATGTTGGCGCATTATCATATCATTATTCATTGTTAGAAGTAAGTACTATTCACTAATTGGAGTTGTGTTCTTGATTTAGGTAATTACTAATTACTCTTAACTATAATCTTGTCATTGATATTCCTTTCATTTATTAAGGTGTATCTGACTGTAAAAATTATGCAATTGATTATATTAAATTGATTCATATTTTCTGTATATGAGGTACTGTATCTCCTTTTACTAAATATTTAAAATGTTCAAATATTGTAGTACATACAATATTCCTATATTCTGATTTTGTATTAAATAAATATGATGTAGTTATGCTAATTTATACTTGATAGAATAGATACTTAGAATTATATTATTATATTCTTTAATTTTGGAGGTGTAAATATTTGGGGTCCATTTCTTGTGTCTATGTTAAAAATAAAATGGTAAAATAAGAGTTGAAAATTATAATTAAATAGGTTGAGGGATGGAATTACATGTTTTATAAAAATTCTATAACGAAAGTGGTCATTTTTAAACATTCATACTGCTAGTGTCGTCTGTAATATAGTTTAAATTTGAATATATCAATAAATTATTATAATCTGTATAATTTATTTCAGGTAAATTGAAGAAAACTCAGAAATGACTTTAAAAGACTGTTTAAAAAGGTAAGCAATTTAATTAATTTGTCTATTAATACTATTAATACTTTTAATACTAGGTATAGCAAAAATTGCATTAGTTCAAACAATAAAATCTTAAACAGTTTTTATATTTATTATTTCAATTTTTTCACATAAATAATAATAAAATAATTATTAAATTATAACAATTGTGCATCATTATTAATAATGATTAATGATGTGTATTATAAATTGCTAATGTTTATTTATGAACTATAGCATATATAATTTTTATGTGTGTGTGTGTGTGTGTATACGCTACTAGGAGCAACTAACTTATAATGTGTAGAATTGAAAAGGTTATTAAAATGTACCTAATGTGAACAAATCAATTGGTAGATGTAATTTACGCACATTCCGATTTACAATCTATGTCAATTATTTTTTCTTTTTTTTTCTATTGCAGAAAACTTACTCCATATAAAATTATTAGATCATTTAATTTGCTGAAATATGTAAAAGGTTTACATACATAAAAAAAAATACCTAATTTATAAAATCAATACTTTCATTTGTTACCTAAAATGTAAAATTACTAGAGATATATTATAAAACTATTTATAGTTAAAAGACTGAATGACAAATTTAATGTTTTATTATTTATAAGAGTTCATTACATACTACAAAAGTCGATACAGCTTTCACAAAGACTTCGGTTTTTAAATTTTTATCGTAAAATAAAAAAAAATATTTACATATTTTAAATTCTTACAGGATTGTTTTATTTTAGATATTTCAATTTAAAGCTACTTTATTATAGTTTCATTGTGCTGTACAAAATATTTAGTTTTCAAAATGGCACCAAACACATATTTATCACTTATGAAACCCATGGCGATTATCTTGTTTATTTGTGTTTTCGCGTAAGTAATATCTTTATATATATATATATATATATATATGTATACAATATATATGTATGTCTTAAAATAGTTTATCATCCGCATTATTCATTTAAAAAACTAACATTTTACAAATACATATATCATACATGATATCATAAGCGTTTTTAGACTTAAGTTGCTAGGGGGACAAACATCAAAATTTTACTTAAAAAAAATATTGTGGGTATCATATGCTTATTATTAATTTTTAATATTTATCATGGTTCAAAAATTTTACCAGAGAGGCAAATGCCAACTTTGGGCCCCTTTAGATCTACCTATGCATGATACTACTATTACTATAACCACGCTAAAATAACTTCAAATAGTAATAGATGTGATAATTTGTAAATGAATGTAAACTGTTGCAAGAAATATTTTATAGCCATGCTTAAAATATTTTAAAAGTGATTTTTGCGCAAATTTACATTTTTGACTATTAATATATCTTTCATGTATAGATATTTTTCATATCTTATCAACATTATATTTTAAATGTAGAAACAACATTTAACAATATATATTGAGAATAAAATAATGGAACCTATTTTTATACTTAATACATACACTATAATAAATAATACATTGATAAGTATATATTATTAATTTAATAGTTTTTTTTTATATTTTTCATTTTAAATAATATTTTTGATAAAATCTAAATTATATCATATAATTATGATTATTTAACAAAAATAATGTCTATATTGCACACTTTTAGTAGATTTCTATGATATATAATTTGTATTATGTATAGCATATGTTATTATACACACGAGCACTCACACACACCATATGCACATATGAGATTTATATAATATATACCTAGAAATAGTAAAAAAATGTGTAGGTTAAAGTTTGTTATAGGAAAATATTAATAATTTTAGTGTATTTATAGATTAGTTTTTTATTATATTATGTAGGATTTTTCATTATAATAAAATTTCCTAGATATCTATATGTTAACATTTTTATTTTGTATAATTTTTTTTAACTATTATTAAAATAACAAACATTTAAAAACATTATATTTTAATTATAATTTATAATCATACATGTAAGTTAGTGTAATATTTAAAACAAAATTTAATAAATAGTTTATACTAATAATAATTACTAATAAATTAATATTTAGGTATATTATTGTATTGAAAATAACAATTAAAAGTTTTTATTTTTTTTATTTGTAAAATTAATTAATTTTTTCAGGACATTTTGTATAACATCAAGTTTCATTGCAATAATCCTATTTCTTGTGTTCATAGTAATACCGGTTGTTTTTCGCTATTCACCATCTCTTCAAAGAGGAATGATATTCCTTAATTATGGTAATAAATAAAAATACAAAATTATAAGCTATAAAAATATTGTAGTATTGTTGAATATAATAATATTTAACTAACTTAATGAATCAACTAAATAATATTATTCTTTTAGAGGATAAAATAAGAAATTAATACTTATGAGGAAGTATAAGAGTTCAATCAACTGTGGAAAAACTGATAGAAAATAAGTTGAAATAATTTGGACATGTTATGAGAAAAGATAATTCAGAGTCAGTGAGAATTATTTTGAAAATGAATGTAGAAGGTAAGAAGGGGAGAGGAAGATTTAATATTTTCGATTTCGATACACCTTGAAAGGGTGGACGAATAGAATTAAGATATGAATGTGAAATATGATATGATATGAAGATAGCTGGTGTATGTGTATGTACAAAGGGTAAAGTCAGTGGCGCGCAGAACATTTTTCAGATCTGAGTCAAACTACATAATTTGACTATCCGCGCACCTTTTATTTGTAAAAAAAATGTTTAATACCTGCTACTTCAAATATTAAAATATAAAAATATTATGTATTACCTAACCCTCACACCCTTCACGAATCATTACAATATATTGTTTTCGTGAATTGTTAATATAACATATTATATTAATTTGATATTATTGAATTATTTTACTAAATAATTCTACAATTATATTAAATCACTGAATTCACCCAACCATCCAAAATTACCCTGAGGCAATTGTTTCAAAAAATCTTTCTTTGGCATGACATTGGGGAAAGTAAAAGAAGATATAAATTGATTATTAATATGTTTAATTATTAATTATTCATGTTAATGTCAAAGTGTATAATTGACAAAAGTGTACAATCATTAATACACAATAATTATAACTCATTTTATTTTAGTTCGTATGCCATCAACTGTTAATTATAGTCATCCTGAAAATTATGGTTTACGAGGAGCAAGGAATTTTCACATTAAAACACATGATAATATGACCTTAGGAGTATGGTAATTAATAATTTATTGAAAAATTTTAATTTTACAAATTCTAATAACTGTTTTTTTTTTTTTTTTTTTTATATAGATATTTATTTAAATATAAATTATGTACTTATAATATTAGGTCTCCTAATTTTTGTTTATCATGATCTGTACATATAAATATAGCATATAGCATATTGTTATTAAATTATATTATATTATAATAATATTTTTAACATTATATTATACCTACTATGTGACTAATTTTATTAAACATATTTTAGGCATGTTTTACCACATAATTTGTTAGAGGAATATGAAGACAATAAATCACATTATGAAAAACTTTTAAGTCATGGCGAGCCCATTATTATATATATGCATGGTAATTCAGGTACACGTGCAAATTCTCATCGTGTAGATTTATATGGAGTACTACAAAATATCAACTGCCATGTCATTGCTGTAGATTATAGAAGTATGTCAATAAATTTATTTTTAATCTTATTTGAAATTATTATTTTTATAAAAGGCTATGCAGATTCTACTGATGTTGAAATTAGTGAGCATGGTGTTGTGATTGATGTAATGGAAATGTTTAAATGGGTAAATAAACGAGCTAATGGAACACAAATCTTTGGCTGGGGCCATTCGTTAGGTACTGGGTAAGTAAGACCATTATTTATTAAATATTGTGATAGATAATAAGTCAAATTGTAATATTTGTAACTGATTTTTTTCTGTTTTAAATGTATAGAATTGGTTCCCATGCATTTTCTTTGTTAGAAAAAGAAGGTTTTAATCCTAATGGTATCATATTAGAAGCTCCGTTTACAAAAATGAGTGATGAAATACGGGAATATCCTCTTGGAAAGGTAAAATAGTAATAATTTACGAGTAAGGAAATTATTATTATCATTAAATAATTAATCAATTATATATATATATATATATATATATTATTACATATTTTTGAACATGACCAATATCCAAAGTCTTCTATACAATTAGTTTAAACAATTAGTCATAACTAGGGCTCAAGTTTTTGCACTAAAAAAATTATGCAAAATTGTATTAACTTACATATTTATGAATTAGTGGGTAACAGAAAAAATGTAATTAAAAGAATAAATTCAAATAATTTGGAACTATACAATTTTGAAAAATAAAGCTTGATTATTTTCTTTGAAGTTTTCTTAAATTTTCAGGAAACTAAAAATTACATTACAAATGGAACTTATATTTAATTAATTACACATAAGTAATTTTTAAATATTGTTACTAGTGGTTCAGTTTTAAACTTTTTGACAAAAAATTGAGAAACAAAAGAAATATGAAACAGTATAATAATATTGGATAGGTACATTATTTACCAACAGACTAAATGACGCTTATTTATTGTTATGATTGTCATAGATGATATATAAATTAAAAACTACTGAATGTACAAAATACAATAAGCACAATATATATTATAATTTATAATTAAATTCTCTCAATTTATAATTATTAAATATGACATTGTCTATTTTAAATAGCTTCATTAGCTTTCATATTTTCTACATTTTTAATATAATATTATAAAGTATTAATTTTAATGTTACTTAAAAATTATGCAATTAATTAATCATTACAAGTTACAATTGTAACTCGGTTACATAACTTTGATATATGTAACTGATTACTGCCAAACCCTGTATATACATTATCATTTTTTGTGATAAATATATATGTATAATTACTTCTAGATAAGCAACATTAATGATTTGTTTGTTTGTTTTTTTTTTCTGTTATATTTAACATGTAGATTTATAGTTTATTACCGGGATTTGAATTTTTTTTTGTCAAACCAATTGAAGAAAATAATATAATTTTTGATACAGAAACAAATTTAATGAATACTAAGATGTCTATATTAATTTTACATGCTAAAGATGATATAGTAATACCTTATCAACTAGCTGTAAAGGTAAACTCATAATAATATTAATAACAGTAAATAGATTATAAAATTTACAGCTTAATGAAAAGTCAGATAGGTTTATTTATTGTTTACTAAATTTAAATTATATCATTTAGAATTTAGAATAACATTAATATTAAATATTATTTATAGTTATACAATAGTATATTAAAAACCAGAACAAATTCTTCAACTGAAATAGTATTATATGACAGCCATTTAAAGTATGGACATAAATATATATGTAAGGATAAAGAATTAGGAAATCGCACTAGGTGAGTAATAATGTTAATTATTAATCTTTAGGATGTTTTTTTAAAGAAACTTCTTATGTCTATATTTATAAAATTACATTATATTATTAAATATTTATTAATATCTCTATACCTATATTTTTAATTATTATAAAAATAATTTGTATTTTATTTTGTTTTGTTTTTAGAAAGTTCATCAATGATTCTATGAAACATACATCTTAATAAATGTATACACTTGTTTATCTGCATTCACTTTAAGTTTTAATATTGAACGTATATAAGATATAATTTTTGTTTTTGTTTTGCTCATTTGTGTTTTTATTTATTAAAATAATAAAAAGTAGTATTTATATTATCGAATTCTTAATGTTTTTAATTAGTTATAAAAGTTGGTTATATATTTAAAACCAAATGTATATTATTATAATTGCACCATTTTTTAACAATTAAATAGTTAAATAATTAGTAATCACTGATAATATGCTCTTTCAAATCTAACCTTGATAATTAATAGATAATATTCTATTATAATAGAAATTTATATTATTAATATTTAATTTTAGTTAAGTGGTTATCTATAATTAAAAAAAATTCATCAAATTCTCAATTGCATGATTTACAGGTTTAGTAATTAATTATAATTTATCAATACATACAATCATGGATACTGGACAATCAACCAACAGCTGATATGTGGACACAGTATAAAATATTTATTAATATTTACAATATAAAATATAATCGCTAAGTTATAAAAATAAAAAATATTGATTAGAGTGGTTGTAATATTTTGGTTGATTATTATATTATAATTGATAATTATAAAATATACTCTAAATATTAATAAATATTTTATACTTTGTTGGTCGATTGATCCAGACCCATACAAACATATATTTGTCATTAACTCCAAATATCCATGTTTTTATATGAATAAGATAGTCATCAGTAAAATGTTTAGTACAAACAGCTGTGTTTTAGGATTGTAAACTTATTAGGGCTTTAACCAAGGAAATTAATTAATTATTTTATGGAAAATGAGAAAGAAGATGTATTATTAATATTGGTTTTATATCCTATTTGACAACCAATCAGTCTTATAAAAGATACTTTCAAATATTTATTTTTAGAATTTCACAATCAAACTATAGGTACAAGGTACAACTTTAAACAATTTAAATCCAATGTATCTCTTTTATAATATAATAAACTCAATACTATTATATAACTTACTTTTTAGTATATTATATATTTCTATATATTATAATTTATAGATTGCATACAAGTTCCTAGTATAGATATCGATCTATAATCAAAAATATTTTAATAAATTATTTGATTTTAAATATAAATATTTTTACTCAAATCCTTTACAAGATTACCATCAACACAGTAAAAATAATAAAGAATATTATGTTGTAATCAAATAGTCAAATCGATTACAAAACTATAACAATAACAATTTATGATATTCAATATTCACATTGAACTTGTCTCTAACTATATTGTTACGAGTTCAAATTTATCATCATTCGTAAATCAGCATAGCTCCTTCCAGTGGCTATTTTTCTGTGTACTATGACAAATTTTGTGCACTACGAATAATAAAAGTGTGAACCTGTGTTTTTATAATAAGTAGGTGCAATATAATAACTAATAAAGTACATCCAGAAGTTACTAAGCAAAGATATCTTCAGTGTTTTTCGGTTTTCCCAATGCTTAAAAGATGAAAACAATATACTAAAACATGAATCAAAAATAAGATTTTTTTTTAATAATAAAATATATGCAAATTAATAAAAATATAAAAAAAATTATAGTTACGTACTTAGGTTTTTCGTTTATGGGAAGGGTATAAAATTTAATTATCCCCACTTTTATACTTTTGAACATTTATCCACATTAACAATGCATATTTTACACAATATAGTATACGTGTCATAAGTGGGGGGATTCCCCCATTGTTACCCCAATGGCGTACACAATGGAAAATGTGCACTATGATGATGCAAAATCAAAAAAATAGCCACTGGTTCCTTCGATCCTCGGAGAAATTAGTAGTTTATTATAATCATTGATTATAGATAGTACTATCTATAATTAATGTAATAATATTAAGATTTAATAATGCATTCAAAAATACGAGAGTAAAACTTAATATAATAAAAGTGGGAATGTCAATTTTAGGTGTTCCTCCTTCGTCACTTCGGTCCTCGGAGAAATTAGTGGTTTATTATAATTAAGATTTGAATGCAATAATATTGCATTAGAAAATACGATTCTGAGCGAAACTCAATATATTACAATACACTATACTAATAAATCATTCCAAAATTTTACCTCACTTGTATACTACCTATGTTAATACTCAAAACAAATTTCAAGTCCTTACGATCAAAACTCAATTAGTTATCACGAAATTAAAAAAATTTAAATAACAGAAACCGTAATTTTGCCGATTATCCGCCATTTTTTGGTAGTTTTTCCCCTCCCAAGAAAAAACTCTTGAGAAATTCGAAAAATGAGCTAAATAAAGTACCAACTAGACACGATTTGCTACTGAAAGCATACCCTTCTTGTGGTAATTGGACCATTATTTCTACCCGAAAAACATAATGTAAAATTGTAAGCAGGGTCGCTAGAATGAATTGTAGTCATTCCTTGTAGGGTGTTCTGATATTGCACAAATCCGCCAATTATAAAAATTAGCATGATAAAAAAATAAAGTCTATTTTATCATGAATCAGTGGCGTAACCAGGGGGAGGGGTTAACGAGATTCAATTCCCCCTACACGAAATGTCTTTGAAATTAAAAAAAAACTATATTCAATTGGCTTATTAAAATTAAAGAAGTTGGTGTTTATGTAGGAGAGAGAATTCCAAATTTAAAAAGCTTCTAAAATAATTTCTAGCTACGCCACTGATGTCATGATATGAATAATAGGTAATCTTCTTAATAATTTCTGCTGTACTTTGTGTATTTACCCATTTTGTACTAAAAATTAAATAAATATACAAAATATTCACAAATTAAAAATAGCACATATTAATTATTCTTTTTATATGTATTCACATTACATAATACACAGACATATTTATTGTACTACAGTAATTGGGAAACTAGCCAAAGATTGATTTTTTAGGCAATGGCCTCAGGGTAATTTTGGATAGATGGGTGGATTTAATATAATTATTTTTAGTAAAATAATTCAATAATATCAAATTAATATAATATATTAATAATTCACGGAAACAATATATTGCAATGATTCGAAAATAGAACATAATTAACAAACTTATAATTAATATTATAATTTGACTATTAAATTGACGATTTTTAATATTTTTTTAAAGTAAATATAATATGTAATATTTATATCAACTTTCAAATATTGTAAAGGTTAGATATTACATAATATTTTAATATTTAAAGTAGCAGGTATTAAACATTTTTGTCCAAATAATAGGTGGGTGGGTAGTCAAATTATGTAATTTGACTAGGATCTGAAATATGTTTTGCATGCCACTGCGGGAAATTACATTATTTTTGTAGCTCAATGCCGCTATACTATTTCTAATAAAAATATAGTCTCATTACATTTTATTCTACTTTTAAAAATGTAGTTAACTATTCAATCGCTAAATAAAAAAATAAATAAAAAAAAATAGTATATTATTTTTCACTAATTTCTACGTAAGCTTTAATATAAACCGCGTAAAAATAAACAAATAAATAAATAAGAGTAAGACAGATATTATATGGATTTATTATTATTATATTTTAAAATTAGTTGTTTTTCAAAGTTATTATCACTTAGGTTCTTTTATTTTCGAAGAATGTCCTTAGGGAAACAAAATAAATATTCCAAATTGCATTTGAAGGAAGATCAATATTATATTTTAAAATTATTTTTACACTACTTATAATTTGTACAGTTTGCTACTTTATTACAATACTTTATTTAAACTATAACGATGCATAGAAATTGATACAAAAAAAGTTGCGTGCTATTCCCGAAGTCCCGGCCTTAGAGTACATTATATTATTTCGACCACCAGAGCTGTTTTTAGGGGGGGGGGGGGGGAACAGTCCCGTATTGTCCCTAGCGGCAAATTTTGACTATCAAATCTCATCTAATATATTTTTTTATAATAGAACTAAGGCAGCATCGTGTCATTAGTCGACATTTAATTACAAAAAAATTATTAATGGTTTTAAATATAATATTTTTTTATATTTCCTAAATCTTTTGTGCATTTCATGATGTTATTATGTATTATGTATTATGCAGGTATTTCTACCTATATTTGATTAGAAATAAGGGTACATTTCTTTTCTGTTTGACTATTTTTTATTTATTTAAAAAAATTTGTTTTTTTTTTTTACAAGGGGTGAGGTGGCAAAATCGGTAAAAGTCTAAATACTGCTCTGCCGGCTGCCGACCACTGATTGTAATATTGTTATTGTATATAGCGGTCTACAAATTAACTTAACCTACCGTGACTCCATAGGCGTTACGAGTTCATATTAATATACATGTATTGTTATAAAATATAATTTGCGAAAATTTGTGAGTTTGGAGAAAAATATTTTGGCATTGTGTGAGAGAGTACATACGACATACATAGACTAATTAAATACAGACATTGATTTTACTAACTTGTCGTTCTGTCTCTTTCTCATTATGGGTCTACTCGCAGTCCATTCATAAAACATGTTTTTTGATTAAGGTGGTTGGTGCAGATCATTTATTAAGGAGTACTGTATAGGCAATATTGTAAATATATACAGACGCGTGTGTCACTGTGTGAGAAGTAAATTAATACTAGTGTGAGTGTGCTATTATTTGGCTTATCGGTCAATTCCTTGAAATTACAAACCAACAATTATTAGTATTTTGTCACCTACTAAACTGGTTAATTTATTACCTACCCATAGTTTATACTAATTTTATAATAAATAATAGGTACAATAATTATAATAAACACGCGTATTATCATAGGAACCGGGCAACCATAGTATACCACCAATATTTTTTCCGAGTGAAATCCAATATAACATAATATATCATACTGATAATCCTTTCCATAATTTTACCACTTGTGGAAATTACCTACACGAGAAAAAAAAATTACACAAGTCCCTACGTACAAATACCGGTAACTGCATTAGTTATCCAAAAATATTTAAAATAAAATACACGGCAACCGCAATTTTGCTGTTTTCCGTCAATTTGTCTATAATTATACAGGTAATATACTATATTATAAAAAAACAAATATTATGTTTATTATTTATATATAATTATATTAATATTGAATTAATGAAGTTCATTGACAAGCGGAGGCAAATACATATTCTAAATAAAATGTTTTCAATTGTTTTTCCAATTTATTTGAGATTATTAGAAGTTAGGTAAATTTTCGCCCGTTTATTAGACTAAATGCATAACAAATATAGATTGCTCCAACCTCCTTAAAAAAACAAATATATATATTGTAATCCATTAATGAAGTTCATTTTTAACACAAATAAATGGAATAACAAGAAATAAGTATTACCATTGATTATAGAATAGATTATTCTATAATCAATGGTATTACACAAGTATAAATTATCACCATGATAATGTCGATGAGCGACTGACTAATTACTCGTCCATTATGAACTTATAACACATTCATTCTTTATATTTACCTATAATTATTAATTTGTGTCTTTTCATTTTAATATTATAAATTATAATAAATCAAATTTAACGATCGAATTATTGAATCGTTATCGCAAGATATGGAATATTAATATAATCGTTGCAATTCATAGAAATACTATTACATACGTACGCGCATGAACATGTATCCAATAAACATTGAACACTCAAATATATTTCACAATATTAATATTATTAATAAATCGAATAAAAAACACAAAAAGTGGGAGAAAATTTCACCTAGTTCTAATGGTTAAATTAATATTTTAAAAAATTATTAAAATTCCTTATGTTGTTTTCTATGATATGCAGGAAATTGATTTTTAATTTTATATTTAGCTAATTAACCATGATACAAAATGAATTCGCTGTTTTATTTTTTACATATAGTTCTACGAATCATAGGATAATAAAATAAAAATATTTTTCCTACATATCATAGAATATAAGTTAATAAATTTAAATTATTTTTCAAAATTAAAATTGGACTATTAGAAGTTAGGTAAATTTTCGCCCGTTTATTAGTCTAAATGCATGAAAAATATAGATTGCTTCAGCCCCCTTAAGTGATAGTCGTTATCTTCATTCGGTGTTAACTGTTTACTCGCATAACACGCATTGTATTATCTGTGATCAGTGAAGACGTGATACGTGAAGTACAGTAGTAGTTAATCTAATTTGTCGAAGTAGTAAATAGCAATGTAGTATTATAATAATTGAAGTTAAAATGTAAAATCTTAAATCAGTGATATTAATTATTATTTAGTGTTTACCGCGATTATAAAAGACTGTTAAATAATAAAAAGTATGATAATTAATTAACATATTGATATAAACTTCTATGTAAGTAAAAATATGTTAATAATACTAATTATATTATCATGGTTCAAGCAAATATTTGTTTTGTAGAGTAAATTATTTAAGAATTTAAGTTTTGTATATGTCTAATATAGTATAAAAATTACAATTAAACATTTTTCCCAGATTTATTTTTCCTAAAATACTGTACAAGTATAGGCAAAGTGTTTAATTGAGATTTATTTATAATAATATTGTAATATTGTACTTAATATTATAATATAATTTTTCTGAACTTGATTTTTTAATTGACATGAAAGTAAATTATTAAAATACCACACCTTTAAACAATTATATTATTATTATAAACGTAATAAATTATTAAACATTATTTTTAGTTTACTTTTTTTTTATTACAGAATCTCATGAATTATTTTATAAACTTATACAAGTACACATGTTGTTTTAGAAGAGCGATGTCTTCCTTTAAATTATCTTTATGGGAAAATAGCATGTTTGTTAATTATGTAGTTCTACCAGGTGACATAAATAAAAAATTAATGATATCAATGTTGACGCCATTAAATAATAAGAAAAGAATAAATTTTTGTCGAAATTTAAATGATACTATACAAATTTTTATTGACAGATTATGTATTAAACTCTTAGTTAAACATAAAAAGTCTCAGATTATTGATATTTTAATAAAAGTTGATGGAGTTGATGTATCTGGTAATTCTATTTGTAGTGAAATATTTACAAGAAAAAATTCCAATATTACTATTCAAATTGATAAATATTTATTTAAAGTGATAATTGATGCACCATTAATAAATGAATTAAAATTGCATATGCCTCCATACAAAGGATTAATGTTCTATCCTTATGCATTTGATAAGGGATATAATGTTTCAATATTGGATAATAAATACTTATGGTACAGAATTGATTCTAAGAATTTGATAGAAGTAGGAAACAAAATTACTTATACGCCTACTGAAAATGATGTTGGTTTTCGTTTAAAATTAGTATGTAATCCATATAATGAAGGTCAATTTGGGCCCACAGCTGAAATTATATCATTGCCAGTTAAAGAAAATGCAATCAATATATATCCATTTGAAAACAGATTAAAAACGAAGCCTAATAATAGGTAAAGTATATAAAATAAATTAATAATAATCTAATATTCAATGCCTAATGAATTAATATAACCTAATACACATGTATGATTTATAATAAACTTTTAATGTTAAAATGTATTTATAGTATACGAGTTGTTTCATACAATTTATTGGCTGCAGATTACACTAAGACTAATGAAGCCAAAAATGAAATGTACCCATACTGCTCGGAAGAAGTTCTGTCATCTAGTTATCGAAATCCTATTATTTTAAAAGAACTTATAAGTAATATAATATTTATATATTATGATAAAAATAATTTTTAAATAATTATAATTTATATTTTTGTAGCATACAAAGGAGATATATTATGTTTACAAGAAGTTGAATCAAAATTTTTTAATCGAGAGTTAAATCCATTATTACAAAAATTTTTGAACATGAATGGACTTTTTTTTAAAAAAAACTCTCGTGAAGGTCTTGGATGTTTTTATTCTTCTAACAAATTTGTGTATGTTTTAAAATTACTAATGAAAGTGTTTACAGATTCTGTATTGTTTTAATATATTTTAGATTATTGAAAGAATTGAATATCCAGCTATACAATTTAGATACAATGAAAATGTATTGTGGGTCTATTATACAACATATTCTTGATGATAAGTTTTGGAAAGAAGGATTGGTTAAAAAAATTGTTCTTCAAGTTTGTTATTTGTTTTATACATTTTAATCAAAAATATATTTTATATTTGTTTTTGTTAAATCATTCATTTTACATTTATTTGTTTTATAAAAAGACTTGTCATTTATATTTTATACATTTATATATTGATTAATCTTTATGTAATTTAAAAAAAAATGTTTAAAATAATGAAATAAAAATTTATGTAAATGTGTTTTATTATTAATATAAACTATGTTAATTTAGGTTCTAGTTTTAGAATTGATTTCCGATCAAAAACAGTTGTTCTTAATTTGCAATACTCATTTAATATCTGATCCAAAAGGAGATGCTATTCGTTTATTTCAAGCTTTAATTGAATTAATTATTATTAATAAAATAAAAAATGATATAATAAATGATGTAAGTAATTATTAATGATTTAATTAAAATAATTTATTATGCTATGAAAATTAAATTGTTTTAAATTAATAGTTTTATATAAATAAAATGTTAATTATTAAAAAATATTTATTTTCAGTATCCAGAATGTAAATTATCAATTATATTCTGTGGAGATTTTAATAGTACACCTGAAAGTGGCGTGTATGATTTAATAACTAAATTATTATTACCTGAAGAATACAGTAAATATATTTATATATTATCTTGGTATTTAATTTATATGAATAGTTATTCAATTGAAATATTTAAAATAGTAAATATATGTTGTAGTCATAAAGTGAAATTATCTATTCAATTAAACGATGTTCATTTCATGAAATAACAACTATTATTTCTGCTTTATGTAATAAATAAAAATATGCATTAAACAGACATTTTTATTGAGTTTATTATTAAATTTATGAAAAACTAATAATTTTTATTTATACATTTATTAATGGTCACACATTAATACTTGTATTACAATATTTTATAATGCATTAATTAAATATAAACTTAGTTAAACTATGCCTATTTTCAATTTATTTTTGAGATAATATAAGATCTATATGACTTGACTTGTAGATTAATTATTCAGATAAATTTGAAAAAGTAAGGGTACGCCTTACCAGAAAATTATGAATAAAAAGTTTTTTAATATTTTTAATACTGTGATGTCTCAATAATGATACATGACAATGTTAACTAAAAAGTAGATGTTTTTCTATGACACGTTGTAACATAATTTTTATACAAATTTTTATACACAACTAATAACATATAATTTTAAATAAAGTAAATAATCAAAATTCTTATTCTTTATATTTCATTCAATAATTTAATTTTTCAAAATCGACTCTAACATACAACTTCTCAGCTTTCAAAATATATTTTATTTGTTTAAAATAAATGAAATTTGAATGAGTAATTATAAGAAATACGATGATTATTTCAATGATGTGTTGCTGTGATTTTGCTATAATCTCCATTAGGTAGACAGTTAACATCATTTTAAAATATGTGAGTATTATTTTCCCTTAAGGCGATAATATATAAAATTTAAATAGTAATACACAATATAAATAATACATTTAATAATTAATAATATATGGTTTTACTTTTTTTGTACAAAATAATAGTTGTGTAATCACAAAATTATTTTATGTTTTTATGAGAAATAATAAGTAAATTGTATTTTATTATAATATGGTAAAATTAAATTAAATGATGTAATATTTAAGTGTTTATTCCTTGAAAAAATGACCATTTAATGCATTTTTTTTTCATATTACACAAAGTAGATTAAAATTGTTATTTAATGAAAATAGCAATTACATTAAGTAGCTACACTATATATTATAATATAAATAAATAAATAATATATATAATCGGCAATGTGTTGAATTTAGACATTCTATAGAATCTTTCATTCTATTTGGTAAATAATTCATTATTAAATATTAAATTTGAAAGTTATTTTAAATTATACCTAGGTATTCTATAGATTGCCAATACTTTATTGGGTAAAGTATGAATAGTATTTAATTAAAAAATGATTATTATTTTAATTTATTTTGCAACGATGTGTACTTTTTTTTTGTGTTAACATGTTTGGGCAGTAATGGTCCGATTACCACAATGGGGTATTTATTATACTTTATATAAGTATTGTTTGTCATACAAACAATTTTTCGTTTTATATTTTGCTGTAAAGTTTAGTACAGTTATCATAAACTGTTGATACAATGACTAAGACTATAATTGAAAAATTAAATATTTTTAAAGACTTACAAAGAGGTGTAGAATTTTCCATAAACACAAACAACATAATTCATTATGTTTATAATTAATAATGACAATATATTACATATGTGGTGTGTACCAGTAGCGGACTAAGTTGGTGTGCTACTATTCTAAAGCATAGTGGGCCAGTGCCAATTTACAAGTTTTGGGCCGCTACTCGCTAACTATTATTATTATATCTATAATTATTTCTTTGATCCCAGGTAGAAAGGGTTAAAGTTAATTTTTGACAATTACATAATTGAAGTTTAAAATAATATTATAGTATCTTTATTTATTTTAATCAAAACTACAGGCTAAAACAGCTATACCAAAAAGTTATAAGCTAATAATGATTACAATACATACAATATTATATGTCCATGATGTTATTTTCATAAATTTGAGTAGATATTTTTTAGGTTGATAGGCTCTGTAAAATAGTTTTGGGCCGTTTATTATTGTAAAATATTGGGCTGGGTACTTCTAAGTCTGCCCCTGGTTTGTACAATAAGATAATTGTAAATATCACAATTGGTATATTAGTAAATGCACTTTTCACCAAAGTACACTAATATAGTAAACCAGTAATGCATAATATTATACACTTCCTACTTGATATTCGGCATTCTTTAGAATACCTAGTATATTAATTATATTAATTTTATATTTTCCTCATAATTTTTGGCATTCTATAGATAGTGAAGGTACTTTTAAAATACTAGATTTTATACTTTGCTAGTAACATACAGAGTGATCAGAATATTGTGTTATAAAATAACTATTTTTAGTTTAATGTATTACACACGTTAGCAAACCTTTAATAATTATAATTAATTAATTAAATTTTTATTACATTTAATATTATTTACATACTTTGTTTTCAGATGATGTCAAAATATTGAATGATTTAAAATGTATTCTAGTCGACAAAATGCATAGTGCATATGATATTGATGTTAAATATTCTAATTACACTCAAACTTTTTCTGGTTTATTAGATTATATATATTTTACTAATAAACACATTGAGTGTATTCAGGTAATAAACTATTGAACATAATTTTTTTTGTAAAATAAAAGTTTTATATTTCTTTAGACATTATCCATGCCTACACATGAAGAGGTTACCAAAAATGTTGGCCTTCCAAGCATATTATTTCCATCAGATCATTTAGCTTTAATTGCTGATTTCGAAATAAAATAATTAAATTAAATTTTGGTAATAACTAATAAATGTAATATATTTAGAAGTATAAATTAATCACCTATGATATATACTGTAATTCAATTGATTTTGGATAAAATATTAATTATTATTCACTATTAAATGAATATTAAACAGTGAATAAAACTAGGTGATTTTGTTGAAATAAAATTGTTTTATAATGTATTAAAATGTTTTGTTATAATTTAGAAAATAGTACAAAAATAATTAAGAAATCTTGAATTGTCAACTTAACAAATAAATTATCATTATTTTTTTTCAATTGTAAACTCAATAAAAAGATCAAAATTTTTTTAAAAATATTTGTTATAATACATATTTTAGTAATACTGTACCGAGTCCATAGAAAAGAATACTTAACTGAACTACTGAATTTGATTGCTCTATGATACTACAGAATAAATGAAATTAATTAAAACATCATTATCAATTATTGACATTGATTAAATGATTAATACAATTATAAAAATATTTTCATAGTTTTAATGGATTCCACATCAAAATATTTTAACTAGTCAAAAGCAACCTGCTAATTATTCAAAATTACTGGTGACATTTAAATTAGCATACCATTGTTATAACAAAAAATTATTATTTTAAACAATCTTAAAATCAACTGCTTAAATTATCCGCTACATTAGTGGAAACTTGGTTTTTTTGACATTGTAATAAAACACAAAGGCCTTAACTTTTAATTTCATGCCATTAATAATTGTGTAATCACCATGTCAACGTTCCTTTTCTATGTTACTGTTCAATAGCTTCGTTGTTTTTTTCTTCACTTGTAGAGATAGAAAATGGAGAATCTAAAATGAAAGCAATGTTTATTGTTTTTTTTGACGTTTAGTACATTGTGGTGAAGGAATGTGTTCCACTTAGACAAAGGGTAAACTAAAACTACTATCGTAGTGTTCTACAATCTTTAGAAAAACATTTAGATGAACTTTCGAAGAATAAGTACTGGACTTTCCAACAGGAAAACACCTTACTCATAATGTAGTGAAACAGTCTCTTGTAAAAAAAAACAGATTCCAGTATTCCATCTAATTTGTCAGATTAGGCACCTTGCGATTTTTTTCTGTTGCCAAAAATAAAAAGTCAGTTATAAGAACTAGGGAACCATTTTCTACCCCCAGAAGGCAAAAAGGAAACAGCGAAGCTGTTCAACCACAGAAATCATAGAACTAGTATTACAGAAAATGAGTTGCGGTATTGCTTTACACAGTGAAAAATACGAATGGACATCAAGCACTGTATATCAAAGGTTGGTGAATATATAGGAAGAGACAAATAATAGTTAAGAGTTGTTAAATTTTTGAATAAAAATATTTGTAACAAAAATCTCGATTTATACGAGCCAGTAAGCCATACCTTTTATTCTCTATAGAAAATTAGGAACTGTAGAAATTAGCATGGAAATAGAACAGTATTCTTGTCTATGTAGATTAGAGTTAGGTCTTCAGCTTCAGTGTATTAATCTTGTATATAAATTGTACAATTTATATTATATACATATTATCTGTCTATGAATCAAATTTGATTATCTGATATCACTGAAATTAGTTTGGTATGTAAATAGACAATAACCGCGGTTAGTGGTTACCTTGGTTGTAGATAGGCTCTATCTATAACCGAGGTGGTTTCTAACTAGTACTAACCTCAATTATTCGTCCAACCATATTATAAAAGTTTACCGTTTTATTATGTGGTAAACAGTTTGCCGCCGCCGACTCGAGAGTGCGTCTGATAAAAATCCGTTTGATTTTCTCACACACACACACACGCACATGCACATACAATTTTATGTATACCGTTTACTGTTTGTGTTAATTTGTATTATTTTGCGTAATCGATTCGTTTGTCGGTTTTTATTTATTTTAATTTTTATGATTCCTATATTTGTTGCGAGACCGGTTTTCTAGTTTTTGGTTATTAATAGTTTTCTCTATCGTCATTTGTTAGTTAAACGTCTTAAAGTTTAATTGCTGTTACAAGTAGTTACTACTTTTGTTTTTGTTGTTGTTTCCGACTCGACTCGTTATCGTCATTCAGCCAGATTCGCAGTGTGAATAGAAACCCGTTCGAAATGGCGTCTGCAGCAGCCGCCGCTGCTTACAACCAAAACCGCCGAGGCCCTCCTACAATGCAAATACAGAAGGTATTATAAACACTTCATTTAACATTAGTAAACACCTCTTTTAATCGATGATAATACTTTCAATTCCTACATAATCATAGTCAGTTTAAAAGTGGTTTAATTTTGGTCTCTGTAATATTTAAACAATTATAATCGATCGAAAAATAATTAACTGTTTTGTAGTTAAGTATGATCAAATATGCGATTTTATGAAATAACAAATGATTGAATGAAATAAATTCACATATATCAATAATATAGTTTTATTTGTTCAATGTAATCTTGAGCAATCTCAACTAGGAATGTATTGAACGGATACTGACAAAAATACAAACTGATTCAAATTTATTCGTTCAACTGATATTTTGTTCTAATAACTCAACTCATCAGATCAATTGACTCTATACTTATTAGGTACCTGAAATTCGACCACCCAAATCATTCTTGTTCATTTTGTTTCTGTCTTTTACGACTTACAATGAGACACGAGTCCTATAACTATAGTGATACAATAACTAATTAACAAAATTTCGATATTACAATATAATTGGTAGGTATTAGGAGTTAGGATGTGTCCCAATATTATTGTTATTAGTATACGGGTAATAAATGGGTATATGTCTATTCACACATTCGCATAAAAGCCATAAGTCACTCGGGTAATCGGGTTTAATAATTTTTTTAAAAATTTGGATCAATACAAACGATTCTTTTAACCGAATTATTTGACTGATCTGATTATTCTCATTCAAATTATACGAATCATCAAATTGACTATGCCTTTCCATCCTTAATCTCAACACATGAAAAAAAAGTCATAATATTTTGGTCGACTTATTATCATATCGGTTTAATAAGAGTAGTTTATCATATTACATGTAAACGTAGTAATGGTCTTAACATTATTAATATACTTAATTTAGAGAGTTTTTATTTATTAATGTGTACATGGCTGTTCCTAATATAAACATTTTGACTCTAAATGATAAATATACTATATACCTATTGGCATACCTGTAGGTATACATATGTCATAATACCAATATACTTTTAAAGATTTTTTCTAGTTTACCGGACATCTTTTATTAATCTCGGTAAAATAATATATATATACATATTGCATTACATATTTGTATAAACAAATTAGCGTAAATCATTAGTATATTAAATATTTTAAGATTATTGTTATATTATTGATGTTTATTATATTTTTGTTTTAGATACTAGATGAAAATGCACACCTTATTTCAACAATCCAAGAATTTCAAAGCAAAGGAAAAGCACAAGAATGTCTTCAGTGAGTTATTAAACATTTATAATAATTATTTTTAATATATAATGTATAAATATATAAGTTTATAGTTTTAGATTCTGAGCGAAGCGAAGAATGTATTGGTTTTATAAAGATGTTTTTTTTTTTTTGATGCGTGAAAATACTTTTTCGGGTATAGATAATGGTCCGATTACCACAAGTAGGGTATGCTTTCGGTAGCAAATCGGGTCTAGTTGGTATTTTATTTAGTTAAATTTTTTAATTTCTCAAAAGTTTTTCCTTGGGAGGAGAAAAAATACCAAAAAAATGGTGGATAATCGGCAAAATTACGGTTTCTGTTATTTAAAATTTTAAATTTCGTGATAACTAATTGAGTTTTGTTCATAGAAACTTGAAAATGTTTTTGAGTATTAACACAGGTAGTGTAAAAGTAAGGTAAAATTTTGGAATGAATTATTAGTATAAGTATATTGAGATATATTGAGTTTCGTTCAGAATCGTATTCTAATGCAATATTGCATTCAAATCTTAAGTATAATAAATTACTAATTTCTCTGAGGACCGAAGGGACGAAGGAGGAACGTCCACAATCAACATTCCCACTTTTTATTTTTTTTTATATCATATATGTCATGTATTTTACTATGGTAAATACCATTTTATAAAAATATGTTTATGGTATAAAATACTTTTTATTACATATTATTTTTAGGTTCCAGCAAATTCTTCATAGAAATTTGCTGTATTTAGCTTCTATCGCGGATTCAAATCAAAACATTCAATCTTTACTTCCGGTTTGTAAATAAATTAATAAATATTTACAATAATATTCAGTATATTTACTGTAACTATTTTAACATTTAATATATTTTAGCCACCAGGTATAGGTTTACCACAAGGTATGCAGACTCAAGGGCAGCATATCCAGCAACAATTACAACATCAACAACAGCAACAGCAACAACAGCAGCAACAGCAACAACAACAGATACAACAACAACAACAACAGCAGCAGCAGCAGCAGCAGCAACAACAACAACAGCAACAGCAGCAGCAGCAGCAGCAGCAACAGCAGCAACCACCTCAGCCACCGGTGATGATGGGTGTACCTGATGGTCCAAATCCTTCAATTCAACAAGGTCAGCAACAAATTCCATCACAAGTCATGAATCAAGGATTTACCCAAGGTGGCCAAGGAGTACAGATATCCCCTAGTGGATATCGTCCTCAACAATCAATTGCTCCAATGAGTATGTATTATTACAATATAATGTTATAATTAAATAAAATACAGTTTCTAATTTTCGAGTATGCCATGTGTAAAAATCCAACCTCATTATATTATGGTTATGGTTATTTATTAAATTGCTTGATAGAATTCTTGATTAAGAAACTATTTTTAATTAAATTTTTTTTAATATTCTACCTAATTTAATAAAAACTAACTATTTATTTTGATTATTATACCTATTGCTTATAATGTATTAATATTATATTATTATGTAATACATATACTATTTGATTCGATTTTGATTGTATTTGATATATAGAATTTTAGATTCTGAGCGAAGCGAGGAATGTATTGATTTTACAAAGATTTTTTTTTTTTTTTTGTGTATGAAAACATTTTTTTGGGTAGAACTAATGGTCCGATTATCACTCATAGCATATGCTTCGCTTGCAAATGTTGTCCTCTTGGTACTTTATAAAGCTCATTTTTCGAATTTCCTAAAAGTTTTTCCTTAAGAAGCGGAAAATTGGCAATTTTTTATACACTTTTTATTATATTTTTTTTTCATGATTTCTTATTAAGTTTTAATAGTAGGGACTTGAAAATTTTTTTGAGTACTAACATAGGTTATTTACAAGCATGGTAAAATTTTGGAACGGAACAGTTAATTAATTAGAAAAATATAGAGCTTTGAACGTTTTCCCAAAAAAAAATTAATATTACCTACAATTTTAGGATTATGTGTTTGAAAATTTTATAGAAGTCCAATACTATATTACTTAATCTTTTTACAAAATATTTTGAAAATCTAAACAGGCAATTTGTTTTATAGGCTTTTTATTATTATTTTTTTTTGATCTATGAAAACCTTTTTTCGGGTAGAAATAATGATCCGATTACCACACAAAGAGAACCTTTCTATACCAAATTTCATCTAGTTGGTACTTTATCCAGTTCATTTTTTGAATTTCCCAAAAGATTTTCCTTGAAAAACAGAAACTTGTCTACTTTTATAGGCTTTTTCTATTTTTTTTTTTCTAATGTATGAAAACTTTTTTTCAGGAAATAATTATCAAAGTGGGTTACCCATTTTTTATTGAATTTCATTTAATTGGTACTTTATTTAGCTCATTTTTTGAATTTCCCAAAAGTTTTTCCTTAAGGAAGGAATTATAACTCTTTGAATATTGATCATAGGGATTTGAAATTTATTTTGCATATATACATATGTAATTTACATTCGTGGTAAATTTTAAAATGGATTATTAGTATAATATATTGCAATATATTGAGATACGCTCAGATTCTTATTTTCTAATGCAATATCATTGCATTCAAATCTTAATAATTATAATAAACCACTAATTTCTCCGAGGACCGAAGGGACGAAGGAGAAACGTCTACAATCGGCCTTTCTCACTTTTTTAATATATATATAATATTCATAATATTATATATTTATTCCATGTTATTCTTAAATAATAATATATTAATTTAATTTAAAGCAAATGAAAGTAATATTAAAAAAAAAAATATCACAAAGCTATTTACTGTTTGACATAACAAGTAATCAAAAGTTAAAATAATTTTTATCCTTTAAAAGTAGATGATTTTATTTTTAGATGTTTTTCAAAGAATATAATATTTGTTAGTAATAAATTATTTTTACACTTTTTAGGACCACCTTCTCAACAATACAGACCTCAGTATCAAGGACAGCCTACTTATCAAAATTTTGCAACTCCTCAAGGCAATGCTGTTAATTCTGGTCAAACAGGTGGTCCAATTGGAGGAAATGTTTATAACCAACCACCAAACCAACCTTATCCAAACCAAGGGTATACTGGTCATCAACAACCAGTGGCTAGCTCTAATTATCCAAATCCTAATTACGTTAATCCTCCTACTAATCAACCATACCAGCCTAACGGACCCTATGTCAATCAACCTGGCAGTTATCCTCAAGGTGCTGTGGTTTCTCAACCACAAAATTTCTCTCCAAGTTATCCACCAGCTGGCTATGTTCAACAACCGAGTGGTAGTTATGGGCCAGTAACAAATCAAACACCCTCGTATACAGGTTATGGAAATGGTCCACAAAATACTTATGCCTCTTCCCAAACAACACAATCAGCACCATCTGCATCTACACAAACATATCCACCTCCTACCAGCCAATCAGTTACTAATACATCAGTAGGTGTGCAACAGACTCCACCTATTCCACAATCTAATTATACACCACAAGCTAATGCTCAGTCCTACCAAACTTCTAATACTAATTCGGGTATTCAACAACAACAACAACAACAACCAGGACCTCCACAGAATTATCCGCCTCAACAGGGATATCAACCACCTTCACAAGGATATCCGCACGGTTATCCAGCACCTGGTCAACCTGGTGGATATCAGCCATATCCTCAAAGACCACTGGCTCCTCCGAATCAATCACAATATCCAGGTTATCCTTATCAGCCATCGTCTGTTTAAATATTACCAAGAGTCGCTTTAAATTTTGTATAATATCTACAAAATAAAACCATAATTCAACATTGATTATTTTTTAAAAATATATTTTGACTAAGTTAGTATTTATAAAAATTACTACAAGAAACATTCTTGAAAATTATTTAGATATTATTTATGTATACAATTTTGTACATCTTTATTAAGGTTACGTGTAGATTGTAAATTACTATTATTTAATGGGTCATCTATAATGTTGTGCAAAACAGTACTGAATGTTGGTGCACTGCGACTTGCATAAATTATTTTATATTCGGATGTATTTGTTTATTTTTATATGTTATACTTATTTAAACATACACCAGTGACATATTATATAATTTGTTGTTTCTTGTTAGGAACGTTCGGAAAAGCTCAACAATTTTCTGCTGGATCTTGATTCCAACCTCCGAGTCCATTGGTTGCTTTCTATTAAGTTGCCCAACAGGTTCCTTCTATACATTTATCGCATGGATGTGCAATTGGTAGTATATAAGCCGCATCCAGCCATTGTATGGTTTTTATCTTACTTATATTATATTTAAAAGTAATCTCTCTAGAATCGTTAACTTGCCCAACCTTGACTTATCCAAACGGTCTTGAACTGGTTGCTAATGTTTATCCATTTTTGATAAGATTGTCCTTCTCAGACAAACATACAAAGGCTATGGTAACTTATCAACGAGTTTCTCCAAAAAACAATGGCCGTTTTCTATAGTGCTTCATCTGATCTACCCTTATGTACCAGTTTGGGACTGTAGGCATAGTGCTCATCAGTACCTACTACTATGGCCTTGATTTTACAATCTCGCATCTGATATGTTAGAAACTAATGAATATGCTTAAAAAATTTTCATTGGACAAGGAATCGAACCAGAGTTTTGCTAGTCTGGTTATAAACAAACAAGCTATTCATTGGGTACCTTCTCCGAACGCTTCTAAATTGATCATTAACAATCTTCGATTAAATTTTTAACTTTAAATACTATTGAAAACTTAGATTTAAAAATAGGTACTTCGATTAATTATGTTTTGTTTAGTACTTATCATAGAAATTGAAATAATAAAACTTATTATATTGTACAAAGCAGATAATATTAAAATGGAAAAATAATTTTTGTATTAACTGGTGTTTGGTTAAAACTTTTTGATTTAGTTTTTAGTAATATAGATACAAAATAATTCAAAAAGAATCTTGGAACAATAAACAAATTTATTAACTTGTAATATTACTTAATATGCTTATTAAATATTATTTTTTATACATATTGATTTTGCCTGGAATGCTTAGTACAGGATTAATAATAGAATAATTTAATTTTTCACAGTTATCGTACATGTAACATAATTATTTTTAATTGATATAACTATAAAATTTGGAAACAATTTAGAATATGTTTATTTTGATTTGATTATAAAAGGAATTTTTATGAATGTGGAGATGGAACTTTTTTTCAATCATTTCTTTCATATTATTGATTCATTATGAAAATATTGAAGTACTTATGTCTCATAAAATTATATTGATATCACAATAAACTTTTTTTATTACATATTTAAATTATCATGCTGTATTGTGATAAATAAAACACAAGTTCTTAAAGTAGACAGACCTATGTTATATACAGGATAAAACAAAGTTTTATTTGTAAATGTAAGTTTTTTATAAAAATATATCTAAAATATCTATACACTTTACTTAAAGAAGAACATGATCTTATGTGTATTGTTGACAGGTCTGTATTTTTAATTGATTTGTTTATATATTTTGGGAATATCATATTTTATTATTAATATTATAATTAATGTATTATTGATACCATAATCGACAATCATTTAATAGCAATCTAACCATTATTATGCAAAAACAACTAACAACCTATTCCTGGTTCCATTAATATAATTATATTAAGGTATTCCTCTATAGGGCCTAGAATTGGTCCTGAATTTATATAAACTTTATTATGCATTATACATCTAATTTCAGATTAATCAACATTAATAAATAAAATAATTAATGGTATTTTTCAAATTATTTTATTATTAAGCAGTTTTAAAGTAACATAATTTATTGTGACTTTCTTTTTATAAATTCAATTTCAATGAGTTGGTAAAATTACAAACAAAAATAAAAATGAAAATAAAAATGAGTATAAAGTAAAAATGACTATGGAAATTAGGAAGTAGGAAGGGAGAAGGGAATGGAGGTTTGTTTGTGGGATCGTGCTTTTACCTTCCGCCTTATATTAGAAGGGTTTCGGGGTAATAGGTTCGAGAGTATCCAGAATTTATACTTGTGTACGGACTTTGTATTCCCCTTGAAACTTAAAATATTTTTTATAGATTTATTTATTTTAATTTTATAAAAATACGGACTTTATATCCCGTTTTTTGATTTAAAATATTAAGATTTATCTTTTCCAATTTAAGCCACTAAAATTATACAAAGCGTGGACTTGTGTTCCACTTATAACTTAAATATAATTTTATTGACTATGGGATAATTGGAAAAGTATTAAAATACGGACTTCTTAAATTATAGAAAGACCCTGAACGAAGCATAAAAAAGTGATTCTTACATTATGGAACGCCACTGTCTTACTACAATAAGGATCGGAATTAAAAATCACCTAGAATGCAACTTTGGTCGTAATGCTCTGGCTATTGTCGGAATATCGTTTGGATTCGATCTGATGATATTATGTACGGAGAGACTGGTGTTAGAGAAGTCCGATCTGGATGTTCTGGTGAGTCTTGATGGACTGTCTGGTCTAGTTAGACTGACGGGTCTGGTTGGACTGACTAAAGGATATCTACTAAAAATGTGATCCGGGAAGATCGATTGAAAAATGTCTACCTGATTAATACTAGTGAATGAGATTCGGCGACACTAAAGTCGGCAGGGCCATTCAGTATGAATAAAAAGAAATAACAGTGTATGTCGATTATTTGGGACTCTATGATCCGCCGATAAAAAGAAATTTAATACGTGTAGAAAGTAGAACATGTTGATTTCACGGTTTTCTATTAAACGCCGATTATATTATGTTTCTAATTTTATTATATTAGTTTATGATAGTCTTAATAAAAGGGATTTTTATAAATTGTATGCAGTTGTGACGGTATTCCGACGGCGCCAGAGTCGCTTTATTATACATGTATTAACGTTCTTTACTAATGTTAAAATATGTGTGTGTTGTATGAGTGTTACTTTAAAAGACGTATTTTTTTTTTTTTAAATGATGTGTGCTCATATCATTACAAGTTCTTCATTAAAAATTTTGATTAAAAACATTTACAAAAAATTACAAAATACCTAATACATGTAGTTTTCCAAATATTATGTATTCTAACAATTATAAAATTAGTAATTTACTTAATTCTACTTTTCCTAACATTATCTATGATACGATTTATATCTGGAATTAAGTCAGATTCAACATTAATAAACTCATTAATTATAATATTAAAAGATTTTTTAATCAGTTAATAATCGATAACTGATGAGCAACATGTATTCCGTCAGAGTAAGTTTACTATTACCAGCAGTGTCTATCTCCAATAAAGGTCTGAAACTTTTAGAATTTAAATTTTTTATCACTTAAAAGTCTCGGTTACCGTCCATCCTTAAGTCTTTTTATTGCTCACTTGTTCGTCTTTTACTGGATTATGGTTCACTTTTTTGGTACCTTCAAACTACTTGCGATTGTATTACAATTGAAAGAGTTCAAATGAAATAATTTCTTCTTCCTGCTATTTGCCTTAATATTGAACACTCCTCATAAACATTTTCCTATCCTACAAACTCTACAGCTCATCATTCTTGCTGACCGCAGACATATTGCTAATCTTTTCTTTCTTTCTAATACAGTTGATTCCCAAGAACTTCTCTTCCGCTTAAACTTAAAAATTCCATTACATCAAACTCGTTCGACACCTACATTTCTTATTCCTCCTTCTTCTCACTTTCTTGATTTATCGTCTATGAATAGGTTAATGTGTGCAGCCAATAATGAACCTTATTTTTCTTTGATGAAAGAAAACTATTAGTTTTATACTTAGTAGAGGAAAATACTACGATCAATTTTTGGACCGGTTAAGGACACGTTAAGTGGCGAGTGGAGGTTAAAGAAAAATGAGGGATCAGAAACACTTTTCCACAAACCGAAATTATATTATACCTATACAAAAAATACTATTAAATATTTTCAAGTTCTTCTCTGATATTTTTCAGGATCACCGCTTATACTTACAGGTATATTATAGTTAACGCAGAAGGAATATTGTTAAAATAAATACAAAATAATGTCTGTATAATACTATAATATTATTTACTATCATAAATGTAATTGTATACTTAATAAATAATAATAATATAATATATTATAATAGGTATGATTTGAAATATTAATAATGTTATTTAACAATTTATCATAGGTACAAATTGTTAAATTTAGCTTATAAAATAGGGATTTCATTACAAGTTGTTTGAATATTAAACATTTTTGTATACTTAACCTAAATGAATACTAATAATGTAAGTAGTATGTATGTTCGAATATTTACTATAACAGTAAAGGAATATAAAATGGTATACGGTAATACCTTATCTACACGTATCTTGTATACGTTAAATGCGGTCGGTACAAGTTATAAATAACACACGATAATAATATAATATTATAATTAATAATTGATTGTAAAAAATAAATCAAATAAATGAACAGATAAAGAATTTTTTTTTGTATTACGTAAAAATTAATAATACTATTATTATAAATACAATATTCAGATAGGCTTACAGCTTATGTTTTTAAAATATGATACGTTCAATAAAATAATTGATTTGAAATTTTGGTAAGCATTTATTATAACGTTAAAAGTTTTGATATTAGGTATACCTAGTATTAAACATTTATACCTATCATTTATTTTGTATTTGGATGTGAATTTAGAATATAGGTTAGGTTATTTTTTACCCCCTAATTAATTAATTCCCGAAAACATATGAAGTCGGCTCAATTTCTTTTATAACTTAAAAGTTATCTATGTAAAATATTAATATCTGCTTAATATATTTGAATTATTAGTATATTTTCATTGATAGGTTACCTACATTTTGAAGACTTTCACAATTAAAATTTCATTTTATTACATTTTTCGTAGGTATGTAGGTAGGCTAGACACTTAACTACCTAACTGAGATTTAAACAATTTAATTTAATTTATTTGGTGGGTAGATTAAATAGGTATTGTTAGTTGAGTTTTATTTGAGTTTGTTAAAAACAATTATCTTGAATAATTAGCATAGAATTAGATAAATTTAATATAGTTACCTACCTACCTACCTATTATAATTTAACTTATTAAATTTGCATTTAATAAGTAATAAGTTAGATTATATTATTATATTGAATTAAATATTAATTATGTAACGAAATTGTTTTGTTTCCAATTTAGTTTTTACAATTGTTATAAGACATATTATTGTCAATAGGTAGGTAGTAGGTACCATAAATTATAAAATCTATTATTTCATTTGGTAAAGTGGGTAATTAAATTGTAAAACTAATATTATATAAAGTTTTATACAATGTATAAAAAAAAAAATATATTTTCTAGAGATTACTTAATTTTGATATTATATTAAATAAGTTTAGGTTCATCAGTGATTATCAGCATTATTTTACGTATGTTTTGTTATTTGAATAATAATCCCTTTGGCACTTCTTAGTGTAAGTTAATATGTACGTTATTTGTTTGGTTTAAGGTATACCTAATTAAATTTGGTGGTTTTTGGTAAAAATGAAATTATTATAATTAGCGAAATTCACGACATCATATCATTATATAATGGTACCTACTTATAATGAGGTATTACATATATTTGTTAATATATAATATATTATTACAATTTAAAGTAATAATAAGGTAATAACATTTTTCTGAATTTAATCAACTATCAAGTAAAAGTATTCTAAATTTCTAAGACAATTAAAAATTTTATGCTACATTGTTACAACAGTTTACAGTACAACATATACAATTAAGAATAATATTCTTAAAAAAAAATGTATGTTATACATTATAATAAATGATAATATGTTTATATTTAGTTTTATCTTTAAAACGTACATACAAATACCTACACAATCATACCAAAAATTATTAGTAACATTAAAATAGATATTTTTTAAATAGTAAGTAGGTACAGCAGAAAATCATTTGCCTATTAAATAATACATTATTATAAGTACTTAACTCTTAAAACTTAAAAATAGATACAATTTTGAAATTATATTACTATTTTCAACTGACTAAATCAATATAATATTTTTAGATTATATTCATATAGGTAGGAACAATTTTCGTGGTACTATTTTTAATTACTTGATTTCAGTTTATTATATTACAAAATGTATAGCAGATGTTAGAGGAATTCGTAACACCATGAGGCATATTTAAAGTTACATTATTTTAAAGTAAGATTGTATATAATTTATAACTACTTACAATGGAAAAATATTTATTTTTTTTTTGCACAATTAAATATTATTATTTGGCGACTGTATCAGGAAGTTTAAAGGATTATTATATGTTATTGGCGTTTGATATTTAATATAATTTTGGGGTATTGGGCAAATATTAAATAACTAACATACCTAGTTCAAATACTAATAACGGTCTATAAAAATTGAATTTTTTTGTTGAAGTAAATAACTCTGTTTTGTTCATATGTGATAGGTATGTACGGTTACTGTTAAAATTAAACCAATAATCATTTTAAATGTAGTGTACAATTTCTAACCATTATTAATTAATAATAATTTTATTTATTGTTATTTTATGTATGAAATTGTTTCCAAATATTTCTGTGATTAATAATTTCGTTTAATTATTCACAATTGTAGTTTTTTTTCAAGTAAACGAAGTATTTTACATTTTTATTGATTAATTTCATTACTTATTTAAATCTACATAGTATTGACTAAAAAATTTAGTAGGTTTTAATTAATAGTTTACGATATAATTATATTTTATTATATTTTAATTAGATATACCTAATATCAAAATAATGTAAATTAAAAAATGTATGTCATAGAAATGTATAAATATTACAAATTTTTAAATGTCAGTTTAAGTGATAAATTAATTTAATAGGTTTATTATAATGAAGAATTTTTTTTTAAAAATAAATATTTAAAATTAAATATTTTATTAGAATAATGGATTTAGCTAATTAAAATTTATTCGGGTAATATATTTAATAACCATAAGTCATCTTAACATTTTATTTTTTTTTTATACATCTAAATTTGTAATATAAATTTTGAAAAAGATAATTAAATTTGATAGTTATGAAATTATAAATAGGCGTATAATAAAGATTTGTTTAATACCACATATATTTTTGAAGACATATCATACACACAAGATATAAGAGCCTATTAAAAATAATTATATTTATAATAACACAAATTATTATATATTTTATATAATAGGTACATTTAAGTGAAGATTGTAAATTGATAAACTATAGAAGTTTAAACATTGGTTAATATTCTTAAAATTATATTCTAAACTAAAATGAAATGAAATAGGTAATAAAATAAGAAATATATAAAACAAATGTCGAATTTTGCTTTGTTAATTCAAATAATTGAAAACCATAAGATTTACAAGGAGATAATTAATAAATAATTAAAAATATTTTTACAATTTAGACAGGTTAAATTTTATATATTATTACAGATAAATGATTTAACATACCTATTATTGGAGTAATCTTTATTCGCAATAAAACAATATTGCATCATAAAAATTCAAAGTTCCTAATATTACTTATTTCAATAAATTACAGTAAAGAATATATCTGTGTACAACGTTTTTTTTTTTTTTTTTTTTTTTTTTAAATATACTTATATACTTATAGGTATATAATATACAAAGTATAGGTATAGTATAGTATGGGTATTTATATAAAATACAACACTAAAATTCATTTTAATTTAAAAAGCTTATGATATTTTCTTGTTTAAATTCACGTTTGTAAGCTCCCCATGTTTCGTGTCGTATTGGAGACAAACGTAATATTTATGCAATTGATATTCTTTTTTGAACAGTGTCATATAATACCAAGGTACTATAAAATACTGTATACTTAATATTAATATTGATAGTTATTAATTTATTATTATTGCTAATAATAAATAAATATTTTAATGTTATTTTATATTGACGGACAAAATTCTACAGACAATATTATGTTTACACTGGCATAATATTATTATATTTAACTACACGCACAATTTAAATATTTTGTTCGGCACAACAGAATTTAAAAATAAAATACAACCTTAATTATGTACAATAGTCTATCTATCGATGGTAGGTATTCAATCAATGGTACCTATATGAGTGTGTGATTACTATTACAGAGTTGGTATCTAATTTTACGATAATTTAAATGGACTACATTATCTAACTATAACTATAACACACTTTTCAAATTAATATCAAACCTCTTACATAATATGCGAATAATGATAATAGTTAACAACTATTCGTAAATATAAATAATGTATATGATATATTGTATAAAACGTAAATTATTGTGCCTACATATTATAATATTATGTATGAATATAACATTAAACATATCTGTACAATTTAATGTAATACTGTTTTTTGACAGTCACATAATTTTAATAATGCAAATTTTTGGCATTCAATGAATTAATTTAACTTTTTTAAGTTAAACTATAATATCTCAATTTAATTATATAATAATAATAATAATAATAATAATTATATAGATAATTTTATGTCTGAAAGTAAGGAAATGTAATTTATTTTTTGGGGGTTTTTAGTTTCAATTTATAGGATGTGAAAATATATTATAATAGTATTTTCATTATTGTTAAAATATTTATACTATCAATTGTGTCACTGATAACACTGTTCGAAATTGATTTTATTAGGTACGAAAAATTCACGTCTGCTATTTAAGTATTGTTAAAAAAATTATTACAAGAATTTATTAATACATTTTTACTGGTGTCATAAAATATTTGTATCATTTATTACATTAAATTTTCCTTAACTGTCGTTAAAAACTATAGATAATAATCATGTGTCGTCAAATCATACCAATTTTTTTTTACATAGGTAGGTACCTACTTAATATAATATATTATAATAGTAAATAATTATCGCATAATATGTCTTTATTTAATATTTTAGACATAATAAGACATATCCTATTTTACGTTATTTGTCATAGGTGTTCTATTCATTGATGCGATAATTATGAAGTTACGAATGATTCGTAGTGTATATTATAAGAGAACTCTTACAAGTAGTTGCAAAATTGTATGACATTGAGTAAATGGTTTATTTTATTATGGGTTAGGTACCTATTATATTGTAATTTAAGGAAGATGGTATGAATAATGAAATGAAAATATTATAGGAAAAACATGGACCATGGAATCTGTTGTCTTTTTGAAATTGACGAGAAGTCATGTTTAAAATGTAATGGATATTATAATTATTATTAAGTACGTATTCGACAATATTTTTTATTAATGTTTAAAATTTTAAACAATATTTGATTGGTTATATTAGATAAGTAGGTAGGTGTACTTAATCATAATATTAATATAATTGAAGATGACATATTTTTAATTGAGTAGTCATATCTGAATTACTTCGATTAAAAAGTAATAATGTTTAATTATCATAACATATACCTAGGCATACAGTAGGTAGAGTATTTTAGTCGTAAAATCATTATTATTTTTAATTTTTAAGTATTTTACTGATCAAAAACTATACTAATTGATAGAAGTACAACATTTACATTATTATATATATATATATATATACTAATAACATGAAGTCTTGAGTGTGGTGTATTGAAGTATACGGAGATGAAGAAGTATTTTTTATGTGGTCCACGTTCAATTTAATAATTGTTGTAAGGGATTCCGTGAGATATTTGATGGGAGTAGAGCTGAAAATATGGAACTGAAATCATATAATAAAATAATTTTAAATATACTCGTATCATATTTAATTTATTTTAATTACAAATTCATACATTACTGTATTCATTTAGAAATACAAATTAAAATTACTAAAAAAGTTCTTTAAAATTATGAATACCTATGTAAATATTTTTGATACAAATTTTATTGCAGACAATTTATTACTAAACAGGAAATATCATAAATAATAATAATTTGAACTTCACCTAATCTAAGTACCTATTTAGATGTCTAGACCTATCTAGATATACCATTATTAAATATCCACATTTAATTGTCTACAAGTTTTATTCGATTTTAGTACTTATTTTTTTGAATATTTGCAAATTTTAAAATATCAATTATTAGATACTTATGTTTTAAAAATAAATTTGTAGGTATAGTTAAATTATTAGTATTAATATTTTAAAGTTTTTTTATTCCTTATGTAGATAATTTAAAAACAATTATAATACAAATATTTTAAATAAGTTAGTACTTTCAAATAAGTAATTATTTAAATTTTAAATAGTACCTATAAGATACCTAAAAATACAGGCGTGCGCATAGGGTTTGCCGGATGTACCTAGGCGCCACCTGCTATATAAGTTAAGGGCCCAAAATTTGAAAATCTCCGAAACTCGAAAAGAAAAACAAAGTATTTTATGCTTTATTTCCCCTCAATTAAAAATGCATTTTTAAAAATATACTCTTATAATGGGGGAAAATATTGTATTTATAAAATACATTGTCTATGCAGCACATTATATAATATATATAAGAGGTAATATCTAACCTAACCTAACTTAATAATATGTAATTTGTAACTCTATAGGGTTATTGTATAGGTGGGTTAGAATATAATGACTAATAAAAAATAAAAACAACAAATAAAGATATAAAATATTCACAAAATATTGTTATTTTAACAAACTCGTATCGTTATAAATAATAATTTGGTAAATATTATAAAATAAAGAAGTTCAAAATAATACGAGAGGCCCAAAATTATTTTGAAAATATCTTGAGAAATTCAATTCTGCGCACGTCTATGTCTAAAAGTTATATTATATCCATTTAATTTAATATCGATAACTATTATAATGATTAGGTAAAATATGAATACGGTTTAATAATATAGTCAGATTTTCTAATTGAAATTGAAAAAAAAATAGTTTATATGAACATTATATAAAATTAAAATATTTAAAAAAATGTTATTACTAAAAAAAAAATATATATTTTTTATTGAAGCATTTTTATATAATGATATATTAATATATTATAATATAAAAATGATATATATATATATATATTTACCTTTTTTTTTTTTTGAAACTTAAGAAAGGTGATAGGTTACAATAGCCAAGATGCAAAGCAATGGTATTTGGATTGTGTTAGGTGCCTTGTTCATAGATGTGATGCTCATATCTTTCAATTCGGGATCTAATTTTGGAGAAAAAATAGATTTTAAATAAATATAATTATTCTACTAAATATCGAAGAAATTAAATACAGAGATACTTACCGGTAAGAACAGCATTACCGGGATGTGCTTCTGAAAATAATATATTATTACACATATTAATTATGTTATAATTAAGGCGTTGACTCAAATGCTTTAAAAAACAGGATTAATGCTATGAAAATATTATATGCCTTAAAAATGATACAAAGTTTAAAAAAAAATGTTCTAAAAATTGCTCTTAATATTTTTTAATTAGGGTTTTTTACGATACTAAACACTGCAGTCTGTAATTATATAATTATATAGTGTATAATAATCATTACAACCAGGATAATATTATGACAAAGAAATTTAAATAATTAATTTTTAACTTTTTCTTTTTAGTAAGATAATTTAAGCTAAATTTGTAAGTATCAAACTTTATAAATTCTTATAAAAAGTACGAAAACTACATTAAAAATATAAAAAATATCCTAAAAATTCCAAAAATGCAAAATAAAAGTTTTATTTTAAAATAATTTGAGGTATGAAACGAATCTTGTATTTTGAATGTTGGATCAATGTTTTAGTACATATTAAAAAAAAAGTACATTTTGTAATTTAAATCCATACCATTGTAAATTATATAATAAATAAAGCAAAAATAAAGTAATTAAAATTGTTTTAAAACTAATATTAAGAATATTATATTTTCTAATCAAATTTGTATTAATTGAATTTGAATAATATGTAAGCATACTAAGTTTAAGCTTAAGTAAAATGTTTTGGTACGTTTTACGTAATGAATGTTTATAGGAAATTTTAAAAAAAGATGGTAAATAAATTGTTTGGTTGATAAATTTGAAAGAATATTACCATTCTTAACGCTAGTGGTGAAGAAGAAAGATTGAGAAACTTCGCTCCAGCCATAACGGTTTCTGGATTGAACGGTTGCCTCATATTTGGTGCCAGGGTCCAAGTCTCTAATTGTTTCTGTACGTCTTTTTTCCAATTGATCAGTGGATGCAGGTGTAATTAAAAGTTCTGACCAATCATCGTTCCACTAGAACAATATTTTATTGAAGATTATTTCATGTAACGCAATATAACACATTAAGACAACATGTTGATCTATACATTTATATATTATATAAATTGTCAAATATAATATTTAGGCGTTGGCAAAATTGATTTAGAATGTTGTTGTCTGACAACATGTTGAAACAACTATTAAAGTAATATTAATCGATTATAAACTAGGTAGATAGGTATTAACAGCGGCGCACACAGGATTTATTTTCGGGGGTGGGGGAGGGGGCTGTGCTTATAATAATTTTTTAAAGAGTGGAATTTTGTAGAATTTGCAGTAATATGGTAAAAAGTTTAATAGTATATTTGTACACTGTAAATTTTACGTCAATTCGTTGTATGACCGTATGCTGGATTTTGAATTCAATTGAATGAAGGAAGACATTTTGAGGGGGTTGTGACTGCGTAATACCCCTCCCTCCTGTGTGCGCCACTGGATACTAACGTTTTCATTATTATGTGTAGGTATGTACCTACCTATTGACCTAATGTTTCGAAAAATAATAACTTAATAATAAAATAATCCACCCAAAATAGACCAAAAATGTGTTAACTTCGGAATAATTCATATAGAACTGAAAATTGTTAATTTTATCTTAATTATATCATTCCAAATAAAATTTCGAAAGTCCACATCGATCTTATTGCTGCTAAATATTTTATTCTAGGTCAAAGGATACAAAAATTGGTTTATCACAAATATCTCTTAAAATTGAAGTGTTTTAGTAAAAATAGCTTATACAAATTTTGTAAGTATTTATCAGGTTATTTTCTAAAAATAAGATTTTTTTTCATGAGATATTGCGATTTCAAAATTTATATAAAATTATTGACATACAAATTTTTATTAAAGAGTATATGTTCATATTCATAATTTGTTCATTATTGAAAATGAAAATTATCGCTAATATCTCAATTTTAACAAATGCTACCAATTTTTGTGACCTTTGACTTTCAATAAAAATTTTGGCAGCAGTAGGATCAATGGGGATTTTTGATATTTTATTGGTAATGACGTACTTGAGGTCTGGTATGAGACCTCAGCTCTATAAGAATTAATCCGAAGTTAAATGTTTATTTTGACTAGACTATAATATATAATATGTTTTTATATTAGGTACCTAATAAAAATTTGTTCATCACAATTAGGAATAATAAAAATAAATAATAAATATCTTACACTATATTAGACTTATATGTTATATCATATTTTTTTCTTCTTAAAATTTAAATTGGCAATTTAATGATGTACAGCAAAAATTGTATAATATTTTAATTGAAAATATAAATAAAGTAACTATAAACTTTAAAAATCATTTAAGATTTAGGATATTATATCACAATAAATTAGTACATAGTTATATAGATATAAAGTAGTTAAGATATAATTTATGAAAAAAAAAATTAATAATAATTATTTAGAAATAAGTAGTCATTTTTTTTTATAAAATGCCATATAATGTTCTCTTTAGCGAATTAATTGTTAATTATTGATTTTTAAAATAGGTAAGTAAAGTTACCTTCTTAAAATTTATTGACAAAGTAGGTATTTAATACACTCGATATATATGTATTTATATCTAAATCTATACGGTGGTTAAAAAATATAATATTATATATTATAGTGTTTACACATAAAATGTTCTATATCATGTTGTTTTCAAATATTCAGACGTGTGACTGTGTGAGACAGACAAATGTTTAGGTTTCAAGATCGAATAATGTGAAAAAGAGAAATATCGAAGGAGGGTCGTTCACGAAACGGCGAATTTAATGTTTTGAAGAAATCTACTGATATTTCAGTAGCGAAAACGTAAAATAATCCATATTATATCGACGCATTGTACGAGAATTGTGTCGGTGTCTTTATCGTTACGCGGAATTTTTATTAGACTTCGCTGGCGCCTGCAAACATTATATTTCAATATATAGGTCCGCACCTCCGTCGCCACACTTGGCCATTCGTCTTTTTTACAGTCTACAAACGAGTCTATTATACTGCTCGTATAACACATATCTGCAGCGCAGACCCTCGTTTCGAGAGGGCGATAAAGAAAGAGAAACGAAAGTGACACAATTTTTTTTTTTATAATTCTTTTACGAACTTTTTGCGTACGGCAGTTATGGCGTTAAAAAAAAAAAAATAAGTAAATATATGCATAATGTGCGGACAATTGCAGTTATTATCAGTGTGGTATTTTGTACAGATAAAACGGTTAAATTAACAGCGTTCATCCCTAAACCGACATTCGGCGGTGGGAATAAAATCTGCTCCGGGGACTGCGTTCGTACGCGCGTTTGTTTCAAATTGCCCAAATGTCATAAAACGTAAAAGCTCGGGCGCAGGGATTTACAATTATTTTCAAATCGGTTTATTATTATAGCTGTGTCTACATTTACGGCGTCCATGATAATACGAGTTCATAAATATGTCAGCCGGCACAACCGCCCAATTAATACCGCTCCGCGCGCAACATATTATTATATTATTTTTCGCTTTTATTATTAGAACCATTTGCGCGCAAACTCATCTGGGACCGATATAGGCAGCCGGAGTGCACGATGTTATTATTATACTGTTTGATGGTACTTAAATTAATCGAAATTAATGTGTTTTATAAGCAACCGGCACAATCATTTTTTAACAGTGGTTGATACCGAGCGGCGTTCCAAGTGTAAATTGTAAATACAAGAAAATATACAATAACACTGTGTTGTCTATATTGTCACTAACGAGGCCGCTGTCAGACCATATTTAAAAAGTTTATGAAATCTGTGATCGGAAAAATGTGCAGGAACTACCACATTCATCTGTATTCTTCCTTCCACTACTTTGATCATTTTGATATTGCGACAAAGTAGGGTCGGTTAGAAAAACCGTTTACAATTTCGTTTCACATCATATTTTGTCGTGTACCAAAGAATCAATGTGAATTGGGCCTTTGAGTCTCGTTTTTTTTTTATTTATATAGGTAGGTATAATAAGGTACTGTAATATCACCATTAATCAACGAATATATTTGGATTATGTTTTATTTGGTATAATACTCTGAAAAAATAAGCACCTTGTTATGTTTGAACATTTTTTCACACATACTTTTCAATTTTTTTATACAGCTTTATCATCTGTTTCATGAAATAGTATCAAATTTCGATTTTCAAATAGCATCAATAATTTAAATAATTTTATACTTAACTATCATCTATATATTTTTTTAATTTATACATGCTATTTTTATTTTAATTTGATATGAATATTTCCTGATTTTCTGAATAGTTTATATTTTTAATTTTAGATCTGTTACAGGAAGTACGATGATATAAATTACAACGAAATCTATATTTTATTAAAATTAAGGAAAACTAAATTGTTAAAATGAATATTACCTATTTTTATACGAGTAGTAAGAAAATCATAGATTTCTATACTATACTAGATAAGCTACTTATCACATGAAGTATTATTATTTGTAGCCGATATTTTCTTGTGGTTGGCAAAACATTCAAATGTTTTCTTTTTTATAACTGTAGAAACTAGAATCTGGGTCTGATAGAGATGATATCGGCCATTTAGGGGAGGGTTCAACATTTTTTTTTTTTTAGTATCCATTTAACAAGAAATAACATAACAAATGTTTTTTAAATAAATATTTTGTAATAAAAAAAATGAGTTTTATTCTTATACGAGTGAAAAAGGCAGAGAAAAAAAGTATAGTGAATTTGACGTATTTTATAAAAGAAACAATATGTCAATAATTGACACAGGTCAATAGATACTATTGATATGTTTAATAAATAAAATGGTTAAAATAAAGATATCTGTATTAGCAATTTATTAACATATTATATTATTATTTTAATAAAGATTATTATTTTGTAATTTAAGCTATTATAATTTATAACCCCATATTGTAATGAATACAACTATTTAATATCAGATGTTTCTGAAGATAACTATCCACTTATTGATTATACAGATACAGTTTCTGCTGTTCATAATAAAAAAGTACAATCGTTATATAAATACAAATTAACTTTTATTAAAATCTACAATAAAAATATTACAACAAAAAAGAAAAAAAAGCTGAAAATAAATAATTTGATAGATTTAATAAAGGATTTGCGATTTTTGTATTTTGTTTTTATGTACTTTCTTTTAAAATAAATAATGGTATATTTAGAATTCGGTGGTCTCGCTTACTTTTGAAGTCACAGCGATTTGAAATTTAGTATCTAATTTTATAGTGTTATGTAAATGGTTAGTTTTTTAATTAGCGCTTTTATCCGTTTTGTGATCTACACGATTTGTTGTTTATATTATAATTTGAAACATACATCATGTTATTAATATTTATGAATATTTATTTATGGTAGCTAAATTAATTAATAAATAAATTTTATCAGAAAGTATTAATTTATAATATATAAATTACATAAATAATTCTTAGGTTTAAAAGTTTGTTTTAGGCCGAATAGTTTAATATTATATTATAGATTTTATGCTGCGTTTATTAGTTATTTATCGTCGACTTACAAGTTGAATAGAAAATAAACCGTAATTGTGTATATAGCCCTTTTTCTCTACCGGATGAATTACCCTAGTGATCACTGGGTCACAGGTGTAATTATAAGACGATATTATTGTTACTTACCATTCTCATGGGACGTGTATACTGGATTTCTTGATTACTCTTGTTCGTCTTTACTTGCCGGTATAGCAATTTATATTCTAGAATTGGGCTATAGCTTTTCACTGTCCATAACATTTCATAAGAATTTTTTGAACGGCCTTGGGGCGTGCTCGTAATAACTGCAACATCTGGTTTTCCTATAAAATAAAAACAATTTATAAAATTAATGCAAATCATATATTCATTCTGCAACAAACAATATAAAATTAAATATTAACATTAAACAATATACACATTTTATTATTTAGTTTAAACTCGATCGAATTAATTAAAATTAGTATTTATTAAATAATATTTAATATTCCATTCACTTTTCTAATTGTACTTAAAAAAATTATACATTTTAGTACTTATGTCAATTTTTTTTCTTTTTCTAAAAATCGGAGAAAGTCTTAAAAATGTACGAAACATTTATCACCAAACTTTGTATTGTCATAACTTATATTTTCTTGAATATTTATATATAATCGCGCCAAAACTTGTTTAATATACTCTTTAGATTTATATCTATCAGTCCATACCTTAAAATTCTAAATTGGCGAAGTTTAAAAAACGGTTAAACTTTTCCGTTTTATAAGTAGAAGATTTTATTCTATATATTTACTATATTCGACAAGATATTAAAATGGGAGAATTGAATTATCTATCGAATATTTTATAATATAACTATTAAATTATTGATTGAACTGCAAAACTTTCAATTTTGCCTAGACTCGTCTATTCGAAGATAAGTATACAGTAATATTATATTACTTTAAAATTAAACTTTACAAATCGTTGACATAATTTTTGTATTTTATCGTTCAAGTAGAGTAGTTGATTCTGTTTTTTACAAAAAATGTATAAAATGACTCTAATTATAATATGTTAATTAGTAAAGTAATATCTATTATACGTCTTTTAAATAAGTTTAATAATAATATAGTATTATGAAAACTAAGAAATATGAATTTAACATCAGGTACATATTATAGACATAGATATATTTTGAATACCTAATGTTAAATTTTTAATGTGGAATATTAAAGAATAATTTTTATTATTACAGCACGTCAACTTAAGAAGACGCTAGGATCTTTGTTTTTGCAATAGAAAATATAGTAAAATATAGCAAAAAGTCACTATGTATTTAACTTGTTGGATTTAAGATAAACTTACAGATTAAACACTCATTATCACATTTAAAGTATTGAGCATATTAGAGGTTCTCTCGAATGCTTTTTGTAAAATATCATCTGACAATAAACTTGTATTTATTTAAAATATAAAACGAATTAAAACACTTATAACTTCATTATTAAATGACATTTCACAAAAAGAACAAAAGAGAATCAATTGAAAGAATTACTTTTTAGGAAATTTTGTATAAAATATGCTTAAATAGACAAAATTATTTAAATATACTGCTATCCCTAAATTATGCTAGTTGTATGCACTATTAACTTTTTCTATTCGACGAAAATCGTCGATATTTCTTACTCTCTATGAATCGCATATTCTTAAGGTTTAAGAAACATAATTAAGTTAAACATTTGAATATGCACACAAATCTTTACTCTAATTATAATATATTAAAATGTACCTATATTATAATATATATTTTAAATGTTTTTGGATACCTAGTAGGGACTATGTATTTATTTTTACATAATTCATAAAACAATTAATTTTTATTAATATTTTATCTATAATATTATAAACAAATATTAATAACTCAGAAACCTTTTTTGACATTCATATTAATTATAGTTAATATGATGAAAATTTATATTAATTAGATATATAATATTTAAATTTTATGTTATTTTATAATTAATTATTATTTACCTGTCAATTCTATAGACCGTTTGCTCTTTCCTAGTCCATTATCAGCCACACAAGAATAATTGCCAAAATCGGTCTTTTGAACTTTTCTTAAGCGTAACGTATACCGGTTACCTCTGACGTCTGTAATTCGCCACTCGGTCATATCCAATTGCAATGTGTCTCTGTACCATAGGACCTGAACAATTTAATTACAATTATTGAAATTATAATTATTAGGTATCTTTAAAATAATGTACGATAAATCTGTTATAAACATTTGTTGAACGTTTAAGTATTTTTCTACCCTACAAACATATTCAATCAAATAGAACATTTATAGAAAATCAATTAATTTACTCATAAAATGATCTAGTAGTTTAGATAACCTATATATTTTATATTATAGGTAATGCCTTTTCAATTGATATAATTTTATAGTATCTTAAAATGATTAATAACAACTTTATTATAAGTATATAAAATAGTTCAAGTTGAATAGTTTTTTAATTTCAGTCCACATTAGTGGCGTTTATTATAATATTTGTAGTAGGTGTAAAATCATATAATCGTAATTTTAAATATAATTTATTATTTTTACAAGGGAATTTAATTTTCACAAAACCTTTTCCAATCAATTGACACCACTCTTTTATAATAATAACTTTTTATTAAAAATTAATATTTTATTTGTATTTGTATTTCTCTATTAATGAATTAAAAATAATAATATAACATCAATTTTATTTTAATTTATTATTTTTTGCGTTTATGTATTTGAACTCTCTCGTAATTGTTGCGATTTATGTAATAGCGAATATAAAATATGATGTAGTTTAGTTTAGTAAGTAACTTTAAATAAACATAACTTAATAAAAATGTATTGTTTATTAATAGAAAATTAATTAATAATAATAATAACTACATACATATTCATTATTTTCCATTTTAATCTCACATAGTTATTTTTTAGATTCGAGTTTATATTATTGAATGTGTATTTTTATTGGAACAATAGCTATACGAATTTTTCAACATGCCGTAAAAATATTATTAATGCCAAGTTTAGATTACACTGTCTAGAGTGATTTAAAATTGATTGACATAAACCAACCGATTGGTACGTGTTGATAAATGGCCCTTCAACGATATACTACCGCTGTACTAAGCTGAATTAATAGATTCAAACACCTATATAACTGACTGCTTAGATGATTTTGGACATTTAATTTGCAAATATGAGTGTATGACATCAACCTCATTAATTTTACTATTTAATAATAAATATTTGAAATAATTATTCATTATACCTATACTGGTACTGTAATAAACTGATATGTAATAATAAAATAATTTCTATACTTTTTGACTTACTCTAAGGACTAAAAGTAAAACTACTAAAATTAACGTGTAACGTAATTATGTCTTTCTAACACACGAATTCCGTAATTTATAATATTTCGAACTAAGGTTAGTTTAAATAAATTGTTTTAATAACGATTAAATCTTTAATAAAAACGCGATAAATTATTAATTATCGATTTTAAGAATCCACGACCGGTGGAATTCAATTGTTCATTTTGACAAACGTTGGTCTATACCTACGATACGTCGTCGTCATGTTCAAAACAATATTATAAACTAGTATTTATATATGAAAAAATTAATTAATTTTATTGATAATTGATACAATAATACATATATTAATAAAAATGTAGTAGGTACCTACTACAAAGATATTTAACAAAGATCATAAAAATATAAAATTTGTGCAATAATTATTTTTTTAAATAATTAAAAATGTATATATTTTTATTCATCTTATAATTTATATAATATAAAATAAATATTAAAATTGGTAATTATTACTCTACAACAACCAATTATAATATTAAAGTCAAAAAGATCATAAAAGAAAACTGTATATCTAATTCCTTCGTGATGTTATAGTAATTAAGTCGGTATTAATTCTAAACATTTATGAGGTTTTTCCTTAATATCCTATGCGTGTATTTAAGCAGACTTTGTCATAAAGGTAATATTTCGGAAGGACAGGAGAACATGTCGTGGGCTAAAGTTTTTTAAGAATCATAAATCATAACTTTGTACTCAATTTTACTTTAGATGGTATGAGAAATGACCATTTTTTATGTTTATATTTACACTTTTTTACAAAGAAAATATATAAAATATATAATGTATTCAAACAAAGTTAAAATATTTACTAAAATAATAAATCTCTAAAAAAAAAGGGAAGGTCGATTTTGGACGTTTCTCCTTCATCCCTTCGGTCCTCGGAGAAATTAGTGGTTCATTATAATTAATATTTGAGTACAGTGATATTGCATTCGAAAATATTGTACTGAGCGAAACTTAATATGTAATATGTTACAATATGTCGAATTGTCAATATATTATATTATTTATTATACTGATAATCTGTTCCAAAGTTTTACCACGTAAATTTTTACCAGACAACCTATAAGAAGACTCAAAAAAAATTTACAAGTTCCTACGTTCAAAGTTACATTAGTTATCATGAATATCTAAAATCAATTTCGTCAAAATTACAATTTCCGTGAATTTTGCCATTTTCCCGTCATTTTTTGATTAGTTTTTCTTTTTTTAGGTAAATTTTTGAGAAATTCGAAAAATGAGCTAAATAAAGTACCAACTATATGCAATTTTATACTGAAAAAATACCCTACTTGTGGTAATAGGACCATTATTTTCATCCGAAAAAGTGTCTTCAGACTTTTAAAAACAAAAAAAATGAAATATTTATGTGAAATGTTAATGTTTGGAGACCTAAAAAAAAAATTGACTATCGATTTTCAAAATATTTTATAAATAGATTAAGTACTATATGATTATCCTTTTATAAAATTTTCAAACCGTTAAACCTAATGTTGCAGGTAATATTAACCATTTTCAGACAAAAATTACATTTTTGGATAAATTTTAAAGCTTAAGGTTCAAATGTTCGTGACGACACTGGTCTTCAGACTTTTAAAAATACAATACATATCATAATATTTAATTCTACTTAATATTCTACCTCTATAACCTCTATAAAAAATCGTAATATTTTATAATATCATTTTTTTAAAAATAAATAGATAATATAATTTCATAATTATTATTTATAATACAAAAAAAACTTGTAGTTATTAATTGTTTCATAAAAAAATTATTAACTTGTTTTTTATTAGATATATTTTTATGAAATACGTATTGTGTATGCCAATAAGTAACAATGTGAGTAGTCGATGAAAAAAAAAAAACACTAATTTTATAAATTAATTTAATACAAATAAAACCATTAAACTAATATTTCAGGCCCAGAAAATCTATTTACAATTATGTTTTTTTTTTATAAATTATTCATAAAACTTATATCAAACATATTCAAATAAGTACTTTTATATAAAAAATGGTAAAATATGCTACAAATTTTTTAAAATATAGACTCGTATTACTTATAAACAAATTTCGATATAACTTAGCTATGTTTTGAATGATTATTGAAAAACATGTAAACTCCTAGAATTCCCTAACATTTTAACTATCTAATTATTTCATTTCTAAATAAAAATGATATAAAACAATTAATATAAAATGTAAATCATTATAAAATATAGTTGTGTAATGTATTCGATATTCGTACTTTAAAATAATATACAGGAAGAATATAAATTTGAAATAGTCATGTAAAAATTGTTTATATTTATCTTAAAAGATTCGAAAGAAATTAAAATCGAATAAGAAGACTGGAAAATGTTCCGAAAAAGGCTTAGTTAAAAATCATATAGGTGTAATATGTTTTGTTTTGTTTATATTAATGAATATGAATAATATGATTAAGATATAGAAAGAGATATATTATTTTAAAACCAATATTTATTTAAATATTAATAAATACGAGTACTTATATAATTATATCTATGAGTTTAGATAAATAATATTTATTAAATTAACAAATCTCTAAACTTTTTTTTATACAATTGAGAGATAGAATTGTGAAAATAATGTTTTATAGATTAAGATGATACAAAAGGGGATCCGATCGACGAATTAATTCCCCGTGGAGGGCTCAGTTTTACAGTTTGTAAGTCCAGGGTATTACTAATGTCCGTAATTCATTAGTGAAAATCAGAATATATTATATGGGAAACTGTACGTAACCGGTATCATAAGTAATTCGGTCGGTCATAGTAAAAATATAAAAATAGTGAACAAACTTACGAAAATATATATTTCATGAGATGCGGTAGAATGTCGGTAAGTAGGTATATAGGTACTATACAACTTATATAAATTACATGGACTGATTGTCGAGAGGCAACGGATAATTTGGTCTCGCAGGAATTCGGAACCATAATAAATTATAAATTTAAATCGGCTCTACATTGGTTCTGAGTAAATAGGATGAGGAACTATCGAATGTTGCGGCGAAAGAAATAACGTTACACACTTACCCCGTAGACTATCTCACATTCTCACCATTCACCAATATATACACATACAGAATAATATGAATATTATGTTATAACTCACACGTAGGACCGAAATAGAAGACCCGATACGCTAACCACAAATGCATTCGCATTTGCACACCGATACGTATATATTATAAATAAACGAATTTTGTTTCCTGACGAGATGAAATATACATGCGAGTGTTTTGCACAAAGCTCGAATATGCGGCTAATATTGAAGGTAGATGAAGCTTAAAAAAAAAGCGACGAAGAAAACTGTTTCCGATGCGAAAAAATAATAGATACAGACGAAACCGAATAAATATATTTTTATTTTTTTTGAAAATAACAACGAGTGCGGAAGAGCGGAGTTCTCTTGAATTTCCCATTCGCCAAATTCAGTTCGTTTATACTGGCAACAAAAAAGCCTTTTATGTACCATTTGCCCGTTTTATATATGTATATTTATTAACTATCCATTGGGTTGTTAAATGTGTTCGCTTATCTTTGATACGAGCCATTTTGCTTCCAGATAAGATATTTACGCATTTGGTCGATAAGGAGTATGATCGAAAATTGAGTGTCTTATAATAACCCAATCATAAAAATGTTTCATAACTCATAACCAATAATTTCCGTTTAATATTTTTTTCATACACTTCAAACCATTCCTTGTAGTTGCGTAGTTTTTGATATATTATTTATTCCACTATCAATTATAATTGCTTTTCTAGTGAGTATTTATTTTAGAGTTTAAAATATTTCGAAGTTCAATATATTCGACACGAAAGATTGCAATTTTTACAAAAATGTTTTTTATTTAGTTTTTGTTTTATCAATAAAATATAGTTACCTATAAATAATAATTATTACTATTTAGTAATATTATAATTATGAATACGGAATATTTTCCTATAAATTTATGAAAAAATGTAAATACATTTTAACTAAAAATTAGATCTTATTGTAAAATACAAAATATTATTATATTATTAATTTTAATACAATTTTGGAGAAATTCTTAGAAATCAATGTCTTAATTTCGAGGTGGGGGAGGAGGGATATTGGTGTTGTATACCTACCTTGATTTTTTTTTTAAAATTAATTTTTACGCAATATTTTTTAGTTTTGTATCTATTTTATTTCATTATAGTCTTATACTTTTAGTACAAAATTGATTTAATAATTGAATTATTAGTAATAAAGTAAATAGATTAATGGAATATTAGATTATCAGTTATTTATTTGTGAAAATTTGTGTAATATATTCGATATCCTTCCTCCTCAAGATCAAGTCTTAATTACGCTACTGTTTGAAATAACATACATTAGGTAGGTCTATATGAATGTATAGGAGCATTATAACTAAATGCTAATTTAGTGAATTATAATAAAAAAAGCTTATGATAATATTGATATCGCAAGTGATTAAAAGTTAAAATTAATTAACTTGTACAAGTCACAAACGATTTCAACAGTTAATATGGTTATTATCTATTTGAAAACAAATTAGGAACTAAAAATTTTGTGGACTAAAGCGAACAACTAATGAGATTTAACTGACAATCATTTACCATTGTGTTTAAAAAAAACTGTAGACGGCAATTGTATTTATATTTTTATAAATATCTTTTACACAATTTTTAATTATATCCAATATATCCAGTTTCAACGTTTTACTAAACGTTGCGTTTATATAACATTTGAATCATATTATATTATATAAATAACTCAAAAATTTCGTCTAAGTTTTATGAATTAAAAAGAATATATATTATTGTATAGAATAATATAATATATTATAGTCAGTGTTAGGAATAGATAACAAAAAATTATCTGGATAAAGATAAAGATAACAACACTAAGTTTTATCTAAGATACAGATAAAAGATAAAAATATTCTACATAATATTTTAAGATAAGATAAAATATATTTTATAAAAATATTTTATCTAGATAAATGACAGATTATTATAGAAATTAAAAAAACTAATTAAAAAAAATGTATATACCGTCGTTTAAGTAAATGTCTGTATCATCAAATATTACAGACATCAAATGTCTATAATATGTTTATTTTTATGATTGTTTAATTTAAAAATAATATTTCTAAGAGTACATCCTTAAATAATACACACATCAGAGAACCCATGACTGTTCATTGGTGGGCGGGTGGCTGGGGTCACCAGTCACTTTTCGTGTCGTGGACTATAAAATTATTAATTAACAACATTGAAAAGATATTTACGAGAATTGTGTATTTGTGTATACGAAATAATGTTTATTATGATTATATGTCATGAACGTATTAAAATTGGTTTATAGATAGTTACAAAATATAAAACGCGAAATAGATTAATAGCATCTCACGTATTTGCTTGTCAGACTTATTTTGTCAGACTAATTGTCAAAAATATCTGGATATTATATCAATATGAATTATATATTATTTATATTAATTTTAGATGATCGTATTGCAAATACGGAAATAATAAACGGCTGGATTAAGATAGAATTGAGAAATTTCTCAATAAATAAATAATAATATTATATTCTACCAAATTTTGTGTGGCGGACGGCGGTGATTATAACTTGTCGTCTGTTTTTATTATTCCTATTTTAATTACAATTTAAAAATATTTATTAAGTTCTAAGAAATAACATAGGTCGCGAAAGTAATATACTAATATAGGCTATTTATATAAATTAATTAGTATATTTTATATATATTTATAACCGAACACAGAATATTAACTTCTAATAAGTAATAAGTATTTAATAGGAATAATGTAGTCTTTTCAGAATAACGTTATATATTTTTAGCCCAGGATGTTAAGTTACGTATAAGTTGTGCCTGAGAGAATGAGAATAATTTTCACAAAAAAATTTATTTTATGAATTTATCTAGACAAGTGAAATTTTTAGCTAAAATAAATCCTTAAATAATTTATATTCATGTATCTAAATAAGATAAAAGATAAAAATATAACTATCTAGATAAGTTCCAACACTGGTTATAGTCGACAAATAAAAAGGGAATAATTTTAACAATTTAAATTTTAATAGCAGATAGATTAGAAAATATGAGTGATAAGTATTTTATTTAGGAAATAAAAATATGAAACCTGACTTGCTTCTGGACTGTTTTAGCTAAAATATAATATTAAACGAGATTATGAAGTCTATGAGCAGAGTATTGTTACATGAACGATTTATTATATGATCTGCTTTTCTATGTATCGAAATGCAGAAAAACGCAGAAAAAGCATCAAAGAACTTTAAACATTTGTAATTGAAAAATTAATATAACCAAGAAAAAATACAATTGTATAAAGAACACAATATATAATATAATAGTTCATCTTTGTCTTATATCTAAGTTCTGAAAAAATCCATTTCACTATCTTCAAGAACTTTCAAGTACATAAAACTTTTCAACTCTAACAAATAAGTTAAAAAGGAATAAAATCAATCGCTTTTTAATCTTCGATAAAGAATCTTAGAACTTTTATAGAAGCATATTTTTGTATTATATTTATATATATTTTTTTTCCAACTTGAACGATTATGATTATATTCGCCAACTCCTCAAAGGATTTAAGTGCATGATTCATCTTATAACGTAAATAACGTATACTATCCAGTATTAAAAAAATTAAATTTTTAAAGTTTTGATGATATTAAAGATTGTAGTTGTACACTACATTAAATACGTAGAAACTTAGAAATAAATCGTAAATAATATTGGCCTCAAGCAAAATATTTGATAGAATTTTAGGTAGATTCAGTATTGTTCCTTCAATCAAATATTATTATTTTTTATTTAAATTATAAAATCAATTTTATTATTATTTAATAGGGAACCTTTTTAAATTTTTATGCTCTTTTTAGGCTAAATTAAAAAAATGTTAATACTATATATCTATCGTTTTATTTTTTATTGGATAACTTTATTTGTGTATATTAAATATTTAAATATAGCTGTTCTTATTTTTAAATCAAAACATGTTTTATTCGTTAAAAGTATGTGCCTAGTTAAATATGTTTTATACTTGCATAATTTTAAAATCAAAATTAATCTTTTATTTTATTTATTGTTTTAATTTAATTTAAACAAACGCTGTATAAATTAAGTGCTCCCATATACCAATACAATGATCAATTTAATGAAATCGAGTTGATGAAAAAGTACTGATGTAGTCTTGTTATACTACACTAAGTACACGTGGGAGCCAGTAAAACTTGTTTTTATGATGTGAAGCATATGTGCATATATTATACTTTAGAGAGTTTTGTATATACTATATAATATATAATGTATACACGTATAATGTGTATGTACGTTTGGAAATAAATTATTATTATAATACAGAAATATATCACAAAATGTGTTTTGTGAATCTATTTTCTATGCAAACTAGTGTACAATCCTAAATACATTTAAAGGTTACGGATATTTACGAATGTTTTATCCTTTATAATTCAGGATGAGTTACGGTAGTTGTAAATGTTAAACCGCATATGTTTTACGACAAGATTTAGGCAAAACTAATTTTTTGAAAAAAATAATTGGCACTTAATATGAAATAGTTTCAGAAATGATAATAATTTTATTATAACAATAGAAAAACTTTAATAATAATGACAAATTATAAATCATAATATACTTTTGATCGCATCAAATATTATATGATAACAAATGTCGATTACCTAAACCTAATAATTAATTAAAAAAAGCTGGGTTAATTCAAATAATTTCTATTATACATAACAGTGTAACATTTTTAAAATAAGCGTAATAAGAGAAATAATTACTGAAATTATAACACATTTATTCTTTGTTTTTTTTTTTTAATTTCATAGGATATGAGATATTAATTCCATGCGCTGGATAGTCACACAAGTAATGTTTCACTAAGTTCTAGAGTATATTGTCTCAGTCTCATCTGTCAGTTCCACAATTGTTCTTTTATTCCTCGTATTAATCCTTTCTATTGATATATTATTAGCTGAGTTTTTAAAATTTAATTTAATGTAACCTATTTTATTTTATTAATTGTTTTCCATATAATCCGACTTTAATATAGTAAATAGTAAAAATGCCAATGAAAAAATTTATTAATTATACCAAATAAGGACTAGTTTCTCATCGATGTAATGTTTTCATTAAGTAATATATTATTGTCATTTTAAAACAACTATATCGATACCGAATGTAAATATAATGTGAACATTTTGGATTAATAATAGCGGTGAATTGCGTTTACCACTAGATGGCGGGATGAAAAATGTAGATATATCCGTCAGTTTAGTTTTTGCAGCGAGCAATAAGTATTATACACAGACGTAGTTAATAAACTCTTGAAAAATCGAGGTGAAAGTTTAAGGGCAACTTTATTTTTATGCTCATTCCCTCCCTATATTCATCATAAGATCCGGCGGTCTAGTGTTTCAGGAAAAATGGCAATCTCATGAATCCTTAACAAACGTGTTGGCAGTGGGCAAACTTTTAGAGAAACTTGGGCGTGAGGTAAAATTAATGACTTGGTTAATTTATTATATTCGCTGTGAGCCCGAAAATAATGGTAAACCACTTTCTCCGGCCTGGTGCTCTTGTACACAACGTAGCAGATATCCCCAAGAACTCCATAAATATTAAATTAATGGTGTGAAGAATGTAACGGAGGGTATCCTACCACCACCTCGCCGTTACAACATAGCTGTCGAGCTTTTGTAATAATCGCGATTTTCTGTGATTTAAAAAATCCACTTAAAACAGGTGTATAATTTGCAGAGATACAGTAAAATGTCACATAATATCATCTGTACGATAATACAAATTTGGTGGAATATTAGATTGGAACTTAATGATTATCCTTATACGTGAGATCGAGGTAATAATGTCCAAATAAAAAATTGTCTGGTGAAAAATATCGTCATTAGTAAGTATAGGGGAAGAATGTAAAAATATTTATTTATTTATAGATTAAATTAAAAATAACTAGCTAAAAAATATGTAATGTTTTTATTAATATAAATCAATTGATTGATATAAACAACGTACAATATGGAACAATACCATGTGATTGAATTGGGGGAGACTTGTTTTAATTTCTCGTAGTTCCCACGGTATAGGTTGAATTCAATCTTTGCAAGGGATGCTAATTTTTCTTAAGTCTCATAGTCCCCCTTCTTTTATTTTTCCGATTCAATCACTGATTTTACCTGAATTTATCTTAAACATGATTAAAATCAATAATGTACTTAACAACTCAACTATAGTTTATACTATATGTACTAATTATTTGTTATAATTTATTGTTCTTTTCTCGGTACAGCAAATAATTGTTGAAGTTATATGCGATTTGAGATAGAAAATAATCGACAGATGATCAGTCTTAGGTATTATTTGAATTAGGTACATCCGTTTAAAATTTGACAATTTTACTTAAAAATATTCAATGGCACACCAAAAATGTTAGATAATGGAAAAATCTATATGGTCATAAGGATAACGCACACGAGGAGTTTTGAATATAAAATTGTACGTCGTTTCTGCCACAGTGCATAAATTTTGTATACAACATACACTACCGTATTTTTCTTCTATAACAATTGCCGGAAACTTATCTTATGCGGCATAGAGAAATATCCAAAACAATGTACATTACCATACACTGTATTTGTATATCACCAAAGCCATTCCGTAAAAGATATTTTATTTTGTCTTAAACTCCATATCTGTGCTGTGCATTGTTCCGTTAATAAAATAGGGTAGGTATACACACTATGGCGGTAGTATAGCCACATTTGGTAGCACTTTTTATTTTTATATATTTATTTACAATCGTATAAATCTCTAGTCAAATTCTATGGGCATTAATGGTTTATTCTTTAGGATTAGAGTGACATTTTTTTTTTTTTTTAATGTGATTGTCCAGCTGGATTTAATACCGATCCAACTACAGACTTTATAGTTTATATTCGGATCTTATATTTTACAGAGTCAATACGAATGTTTATTTTATACTTTTATATAATATGACATACGTGTTAAGAGTTTTCGATTAATCAAGAGCGTTATAAAGTTGTTCAGAACATATTCTGTTTAATATAATAATTGATTCTACGATATATATATATATATATATATTTATCTGTATCAGAGGGAATATTGAGAATGTAATTATCTACAAATGAACAAGACACTATTATGCATATTAGTTTATATTTGCATAAATTAACTCGCTTTAAAAATGACTTTTAGTTTGTAAGACAAAATAATGCAAGCGTCAGAAAATTATATGTTGTATGTTATGTTAAAAATAATTATAATTTATATTATCTAATTTAATTTTAATTATGTCATCATAGAAATATACGTAATGGTGCATAATATTTGTTTTTATAAAATTCAATGTAGGATTGTACTAGTAAAATATAAATAAGAGATATTTACCTAATATATTATCAAAATTAGTGTTTTTTTTTTAAAAATAAAATTTTAAAATGAATATGTCGCAATGAAAACATCAGAAGTAAATAAAAATGTTCAAAAATTGTATTGTTTCATTACCGATCTATACGCTTACAAACAGGTTTCAATGATAATCGATTTAAACAATATGTTATACCGTTGGTTCAACCAACTTGGTTGGTCTTATACCTATTATAGTTACAATATAATTTCTAATCAAATATTTGTTGCACACTTTTATTATGTGATGATTAGTGTACATAGTATCATTGTAACATAATAATTATAATAACATTGTTGAATCCGTCGGAAAACGACTGGCTAAAACGAGTCTTAATAAATGGTATAATATTATGTTTAGGTCAGAGGTTTAGTTAAATCCTATTTAAAGATTTCGTAGGAAAATATTAAGGCTACGTTGAACACGCAGATATATAAACAATCGTGTATAGATCCGTTGCAGGGAAATAAAAACATGTTACTTTGCACACGCTACGGTCGGTACCGAATTGTTACAGCGGTAAGTTTGACTTGATAAACTTATATTTTAGAATCTAATAAAACTTCTATACTACTATGTCTGTCCTCCGTTTGTGCGTGTATTTATACAACTGTACTACGGACTTAATCACTGTTGCGGTGGTTGCCATTCGAATAGATAAAAACGCGGGTGAAATAATTATTACTATATTGTCCGTTGGCTGCGAATCGCGGGAGATCGGGGAGTTTGCGGGAAACGTGCCTAGGAAACGTATAACGGCAAATTACGAATGACCGCAATTTGGGTGTAATTTTCAATTTACACAGAGTTTTCGTGATAAACGTAACCATTATCGGTTACCGTTACCATCACCACCATCCCTATTCTCTAAATCCCTACCCATCCCTACAACATCATAACCATTACTGCATAACGATAATAATAATTTTGATCTCTCCTACTCGTATTCTTGCGAACACACATACTTACATTATTGTAGAACATTTATTTTCAAACCTTTTTTTTTTCTTCGTCACGTCACTCGTAAATTATCTAAACGTTAATTATTATAATAATCTAAAAACATTTTACAGTTTCACACTAATCTATATTGGTTATAAACTAATGGCTCAAAGTGAACGGGTTCAAAACACGAATAGCAAATTATAATTTATAAAACAAATTCTGTATAAAATTTAAATTATTCCAAATAAGTTTGATACATATTATGTTATATATATATATAACAATTATAACGCTATAATTATTTTATATTAATACCACACTTTGAAACCTATATTAGGTATACATAAAATTCAACTGTATATGGGTTTAAAATATTACTTACATCAGCTTTGGGTTCTGCGTGTACTATACACACGATTTCTGTTTCTTGTCCTTCCACCGTAAACACAATAGACTGCTCTTCTTTAACTTCGGGAGGATCTAAAATAATATTAGTTTAAATATATTATAAATTTGCGACTGATATAAAATGTATGATTTTAATATATGAATACTGGTACGTATTATATATTTTATAAGTTATTATTAAACTACTTAGCATTTATTACATCTATACTCTTATATTTATATTACTATTTAACTTTAAAAAAGTTTTAAAAGCATGATCTCTATGCATGGGTTGATTTAAACGATACATTTTGTATACGATTTTTATATCCTATGTTTAATATGTCCGTAATGGAAGGACTCGATCAATTACGGTTACTTACATAATATATTTTGTAATATAATTATATTAACCAATAATAGTTCTAGCTATACTATCAAAATAAAATCTGCAAAAGATATATTACATGTATATAATTTGGTAAATATAAAAATAGATTTTGTTATTATAAATAGCATAATAGCATTATAAAGACTTAAATGGAAATGTCTGAATGCGGTTGTGATGTAGTCGATATAATGAATTAAACTTGTTAAAATTACGTATTGTTTCGTATTCTCAATATAACGTGCGCATATCAGTAAAATAGTTAGAAGCTACAAAATTTTGCCGCGTGAAATAAAAAAAAAGTAAAAGTAAAACAGATGATAAAGAATGATAAGAGAAATATTTGCTAACCATATATGTATCTAATGAATATTTTCGACAGAATTTATTGTTACGATACGCTAAGTCTTAGTCGAGACTAAGTCATGGTGACATAATATTAACGCTATAAGATTCAATGTTTGTCTTTATGATAAACACACACACACACTGCTTGTAGGTTAATCGTATTATGTATAACAAAAATAATTTCCAAACGTAGAATAATATTATTGTTTTCTAGATGAACCGATTGATATTATTCTTCCGTCTGGGCCCTCTTACAACCACGTTCCAACCTGAAAATCATAATCAGATAAAACGAGGGACTCTAGTAAAAACTTGCGCAGGGAAAGGGGTAGGGGCGGAGAGAATCATGTTAGGGAAGTATGGTTTATGTGATGAGAAAATGACTCACACACGCACGTTGTGTTCATAGCGTTCATATCGATGAGAGATCGGTAGGTATATCGTATCAAATTCAGTGTAAACACAGAAACTTTACTTCTCTATCATCCGCGGATACATAGGTACTTCTCTCTTCCGCGATGACAGTTCACGTGTGCGTATTGCAAATTGCGTATTTGTAAGTACTACACGAGATCTATAATCTCGTTATCATTGATGTCGGAACAGGCCGATGGACGGGGTGTGCAGTAAACCGGGACTAGAGTAAACATATATACCTACCTATATAGCACACGTGGACAATCCTATTTTGACAAAATGTTGATTTGAGGAGAAAAAATAAATACAAATAAATGAACATATATTGACGGTTTATTTTTATTATTTATTTAACTTTCTTTATTTTTCGTACGGCAGAATAAAACGATTTGAAACTGAGAGCCGGGAATTTAGAGAAAACGTTAACGAACTCTTATTGTTTGGAAACAACGAACCACGTGATTTTTGTATAGGAGTATGGAGTACCTATTAACATTGTTGATTTCATCGGCGTGTCTTTTTTCGACCGTACTTTTCCGAGCGATTTTCTTTGAGTGGGTAGTAAGATAAAGTACGAATAACAATATATTCATCCCGACGTATATTTTTCAGAATAAACAGTCGGCGCTGGCATACTTGAGGCGACAAGAGTTTTTTCTTATCAAATGTGCTTTACTACTTTTCTAAAATTGTCAAGAAAAAATTAATATTCTCTTTTTTTTTTACATTTTACACTATGTCCTTTTATACTTTTCAACTGACAGTGTCGTTTTATTTTTATTCCACTATAGTGTTTGTATAATATATAAAATGTAAATATATGCATTACTCGTTGTACTAACGTCATGCGATCTGAAGTTCAAATAACATTTCGTTATTTTTAAAACCTAAAACTTCATGATAAAATAATAATATTATTCATTTTACGATTATTTTACCTAATATAATATAATTAGTTATTTTTTATGAAAAATAATCATCATTAATCATAATATTAAAATTAGGTATAACTTAACTAAATATTGGTACAAAAAGTAAGGTACCATATATTATGTTTAATAGGTCTTAAGACCTAGCTAAAAATTACACATAGTAAATACATTATAATTATATATACTGGAGAAAAAATATTGATATAATATAATAAAATTATTAATAATATATAATAAATTGAAATATTGATTAGGTGTATAAAATTTAGTTTACAAGTCTAAAGTAATATTGCTTATATAACAAGTTGTCATTTGTCAATATATTATTTTCATATTATGTGAAACGTTGACCAATTTTGATCAAATATTCAAATATTAAATAGCATTTTAACTTCTTAATCATGTCGGAGGTAATTTACAATTTTAAACTCAATGACTTATTTTATAAAAGATTTTATTTCAAAATAATGTATTAAATTGTTATCAAACTATATTTTTAAAGCGTCATTCAAAATTGTTATAAATGACCGGGTGTTGGTACAAGATAATAGTGATTTATATAAAATGTATATTTAAAAACAATGATAAATTATCAAATTCACAATAATATCATCAAATGAAGAACAATGCAATTTTATTTATTTTATCTTATAATGAATACACCAGAAGTCGTCTAATTATAGTACTTCAATAAATAATTATTGCATAAGGTAAGGTTAATATTATGTAATCTTATTTGAGTATTTTTTAGTTTTACACGATGATTATGTGAAATTGTGAACACATATAAGAACTTATTATGACGCAGATCTCCGAAAGTGTTTTGCATATTTGATTTGGTGGTAAACATATATATTGCAGCACAATCCTCATACGTTTAATAGTGGCAGATCTTCTTTGTACATGATGTGTCGAATTTCCATATACCATCATGTATTTTCTCACATTCAATTGTTGAATTATTTGTTTCTCGTGTATAATTAATTGGTATAAGTGAAATGTTTAATAGTTTTGTACGATAAACATTTTTTTTTTTTAGTAAATTACAAATTTGGTAATATTTGCGAGTACAAGTAAAATAATTTCCACCAGCAAAATAATGCTGATTTATTTTGAAACTGAATTATAGTTGGACCACAGTGATAGTATTTAAATAATTATAATATATTATATAACGTATTTTATAAGAATTAAATTAATTTAATTAGGTACTATATATCAACTCTGATATCAGATAATATGTCATATTTTATTTAATGTAATACTTAATTTTTATATTTTGTAATAGGTATTAAATAATTTAAATTACAAATACCTAATAATTGAATACTTACACAATATATTCAGGTCAATTTCTTCATTTACGTTTGTTCCAATATTGTTTGACGCGGTACAGATATAAACTCCGTCTGCTTGTCTCCGGACAGAATCAATTGTGTAAGAATTTCCAACGAATGTTTTTTCGCCATTGGGTAACATATTGTTCTGCAAAAAAAAAAAAAAAAATAAATAAATAAATAAAAACATTATTATAATATTATCTAACAAACAGTGATAATATATTTATAATAAATGCATTTTATTAATATTTGAGGATAAATAAGAAATATTGATTTTTGAACAATAATATACTTTTTAAATTACTATAATATCACAGTACATTGTATTCGTATCTAAATGAAGGATAGATTTAAACACTATAGAATTTGTATCCGGTTTTGTTTTTATTTTATTTTTTAATCATATGAGTTATTTATATTTTTTTAAATGTTTCTCTTTGTTATCACGTACATTATTTTTATTCTTTATTAGATTAATACGGTAATACGTCATATACATTTTGCTTACTAGAAAATTATTTTCTTCTAAAAAAAATTAAGATTAAATTTAATAAATTCCTTTTTTATGATAGTTGTTTTATGCGCGGAATAACATTATTTGATACAATATTTTGAAATTTAAATAAGACCTAAGTTGGATTTTTGTCAATAATCAAATTGGATATTCAACCACTTCATGAAATGCATGGTATTATAACCTCTTATTTGTAATTTAATTCGTGTTATCATGTTATCGGGTCAGTAGGTAATAAATATAAATAGGTACAATCATACACGATTATATTATTTAACCCTAAAGTTTACATTATATTATGTAAAATGTAATAAACAATATGCGTTTGTTTGCGTTATTTATTTTATTGCTATTCATAATGTAATACGTGTAAAATTAATGGCATCGGTACACAAAATAAATCCTATTATAATTTTAATTTACTATTGGAAAATGCATATTTTATGAGTAATACAGAATTTTATAATTAATTGAGTTGCGTGTATTTATTTGTGATTATAAATATAATGTTTTCTCTGTTATTTAATTAAGTGTCGTTATAAAATATGTACCTTATGGTAATTTATTGTTGGATTGTATAATAACTTATAATTATTAACTATTATATTACGATTAATGTTATTTAAACAAATAAATGATTTACGGCTATGGACAATACTATTGTATTTGGTACTTATTAGGTAGGTGGTACCTAAATGTTTTATGCGATACACGTTTAGAATAATAAAAAAAAAAATTCATATATATACATTTTGTATTACAAAATTATGGAGTGCGCAAATTATTTATTTCGAATACAAGTATTTCTTGGTATTGATGAATTCATTGCATTAGGAATAATTATATTCAAAAATATTTTTATATTTTATAAACATTTACAAAATTACAGTTGTACACAAGTGCATCCATAGGAATTTCTCAAGAGTGACGATAAATATTTAAATTTTTCAATTTTTGGTTTCACTATATGATTAGTGCTAAATTATGGTTTATGAAATATATTAGATATTCATATAATTGTTTATATTTATTTTATATAAATTATAAGTAATCTCGTAAGTAACGTAAAAATGATTAAAAATGTTTATTTTGTGATTTTTTTTCACATTACATAATGAATATGATAATCTTACCCAGAAAAAATCCAAGAGGGAAACTGCCCCTACTTGTCCCCTCTGGGAATAACTTTCTAGGTTGTATCCATACATATAATCTATGTTATTAATTTTACTATATGTTATAATATATGTATAACATAGTAAATATTTTTCTAAACTTATTCGCGTTTTTATGATTTGTGATACTCATTAAAAGAATAGGCATAGTTTCACAAACTCAAACTACATAATTTTAAATAGAAACAAAATACAATTTAAGTGATTTTAATATTTATCTTTATTTTATTCTCCGAATATAGATGAAGAAGTTTTCATCAAATGTTCAACTCTGTTTGGCGTTAGATCTTATCGAATGTCTTACGTAAATTATTTGTGTAGCTGACGGAAACTTATGCAAAATGGAATACAAAATACAAGTTTAGTTTTAGTTTTTGAATGTACATATAAATAATTTAGAGATAATATGTAATAGAAACTGCCATCTAATATAAGGTTTTCAAATATTATGACAAATATAATATAATACTTTTTGATATTTAAAGTTATATCATTATGACGAATTGCATATATGCAATAATAATAAAATAAACATTTCAGTTTATTGTCTTTCAATAGAATTTTATAAAATGTTATTCTGCTGTACTTATACTTCGTTAAAAAAAAAATTAATATGCTATAATTGGATCTGATGACTGTTAACTTTAATTTGTCATTTAAAATATATATGTGAAATATTATTTTATTTCTTTGACAGTAAAATAAAAATACGATTTTTATTATAGTCATATAGATTGTACCAATAGATTAAAAACAGATAACTCTGAATTGAATAGATATATAAAAACTATAAATAACACTTAAATCATATTGATGTTTTGATAAATTTATACATAATTAGTTAGCTGAATTTTAACAAAATTGAACATAAGTAATATTTTTATTAAAAGTATATCTTAGTTATATTATATCTATACGTATAATAACTATATAATATGTTTTCAATAGTTGTTATTTTATTTTAGATTCTGAGCGAAGCGAAGAATGTATTGGTTTAACAATGATTTTTTTTTTATTTTATTTTTATGTCTAAAAACACTTTTTCGGCTAAAAATAATGGTCCAATTACCAAACTTATTTAGTTGGTTATTATTTATCGAATTTTTCAAATTTTTTTTTTTGAAAAGAAAAACTACCAAAAAATTAAGGAAAATTGGAAAAATTACGTTATACGAAAATAACGAAATTTTCGTTATTTAAATTTTATATATTTCGTGATAACTAATTGAGTTTTTAACGTAAGATCTTGGTAACTTTATTGAATATTCTCATAGGTGTTCTACATATGAGAAATCATTTTAGAATGGATTGATTGGTTTTCTGAATAAATATAGAGCAGGCCATTTTTTAAGTATATTTCCTGTGTCCAAATGGACATCCAGTAATAAAATAATTCACCCACTGGGTGGCCTGACGTCCTGTATCTAAACGATCCAAAACAAAAGTAATAGTTGTTATTTAGTATTATTATTAAATATTTATTTCAGATTTAATTTTTTTAACTTTAATATCGGGTAGAGTATATATACGTAGTATAAGATTAGATTTTGATAAAATTTTCAAAGCGATAAACCAAAAATTGCCGGAAATATTAAACATTTTTGGAAAAAAGTTCAAAGTTTTATACTTGGACAAATAATCAACCAATCCGTTTCAAAATTTTACCACACTTGTATATTGCCTATATAATACTCAAATATTTTTTTTACAAGTTTTTACAAATAAAACTTAATTAGTTATAACGAAATTAAAAAATTTGAAATAACAGAAACCGTAATTTTGCCGATTTTCCGTCGTAGTATTTCTCCTCCTAAGGAAAAACTATTGAAAAATTTGAAAAATGAGCTAAATAAAGTCTCAACTAGACACGAATTGCTACCAAAAGCATACTCTACTTGTGGTTATCGGACCATTATTTAATACCCGAAAAAGTATTTTCATACATCAAAAAAAAAAAAAAAAACATCTTTGTATAACCAATACATTCTTCGTTTCGCTCATAATCTAAAATGATTAGGTTCGGTTAGTATGTACCTATTAATATTCAAATAAATAATTTATTTTGCAAGTTTTTATATAATTTATAAGGCGATATATGCTATTACTACTAAACTTTCTTCAATTTTTTTTCGAATATAAGTCAATATTTATATTATATATATTTAATTAATTCATATGGTTAATACAGCTCAAAATGAACTGAATTTTGAATGATTTACAATATTTTTGTGGAAGCTAAATAATTTTTATTACATTTCATAATAACACTCTGAGAATTTGGATGAAAGTTTTCGAATTGTTTGTATACCCCCGGGATCTCATTCAACAGTTTGAATAGCGCCAGATAATATCATCTGAGGAGAACAGATAAAGAAGGGTAAAACATACCCACTTTTATGTATTTTGTTAACAAAAATCATTTTTCAATGTTAAGTTACACTTATGTACATGCAAATGTTCGTTTTCTTTACGTCTCATTGTTGTAAGTTAAACTAACAGTAATAATATCATATTCATAATGCTTAGATATACATTTGTACCTATTTATATAGACGATTTAGAAGCAGAAACATTATTTCAAAAATAGCCTTTAGTTTTACACTGTGTTTTTGACACTTCATTCATGCATAAAAAAATGCTTCACTTATGACTTTGATAATTTTATATGAATAGTATTTATGTAATGAATGATAATAAAAAACAATGGAATGCATAATTGTTCTAATTCACAATAAAGCTTATAAACACATTTACGAGTAAATAATGAGTGCTCTGACCTATATACAAAAAATAAATGAAGATAAAAAAAATATTTTGGAACTTATAAAAACGAAATTCTTTTTTATCGTATAATTTTAAGTCTAACACAAATCGAGTTTTTTGAGATTAGTTTATACGGTAAATATGTGATACCTACGTATAGATAGGTACTTTATACAATGTACAAAGTAAGCAAAAAAGTCTTGTGTCTTGTGACTGACTTTTATTATAACGTACTGTTTGATTGATACATAATTGACACCACAATTTAAAAGTTATAGGTACGATATGTACAATTTATGTAATTTGTATATTTTATTAACTATAAATCAAATTTGATAGATAGATTGATTTGATAGATTTGGAGATAATAATTAATAATTGGTCGAAATAATCAATATCAAGTGTAAGGTTAGGTAAGTAATTAACGTATTAATAGATATATCAATATAATATATTGTGTATATACTTAATTTTTATTTTCATAATAAGTTAATTATTTTATAAAATGAAGGAGGAAAATTATTCTACATCTTGTTATAAAAAAATATTTTATTTGGAGAAAAATATATACTTACTAGGTATTGATTATTCTTATTTTTTATAGTATTCTTAAAAATAAAATGTATTCTCCACGTATTTCTGAATAATAAAATATTAATTTTTATTTTTATAATTCAATAATAAATCAAATGTTTATAATAGAGTACGTGCATATAACTAGGTTATAACTAAAGTAGGTACAACAATTTTTAATTGTTAATTAGCTGTAAAACTAAATTTTTCTAGCATTTTACTAAAAATATCAAGAAATAATAACAGACGAAAAGAAATAGAATATAAGTTATAAAAGATATGAACGTACTTATATAATTTTAAATAATATATTATGCTGGTAGATTACAAAAAATGAATTCAATTTATACATTAAATATAGATAGGTAATCGTGATAAAATTATTATATAATTTCTTTAACAATTATTGTAAATGGTCTTTGTCTAGTTTTTAGTAAGGATAAAATGATTGTATTTATTTAATTTCACTAAGTGGTTGAGCAAATTGTGGAAAAATTATTCAATGTTAAATTTTTGTATTCAATTTATGAAAAAGTGACAATATTTTTTTTTTTGTGCTTGCATTATTCGAATTGAAAGAAAACTATTTTCATTTTATAAATTATTGAACTTAAAAACGAAAAATTTTCTTGAGCTTCGAAAATATCTAATCGATATGATCCGCAACAAAGTGGTTTTGTGCAAAGTACACACTCGTATTTATATGTTATAAAGTTTGTGGAAAAAAATGTAAAAGATCTGATCGAAATTTTATGAAAATTCATCGGACTATATAAATATAGCGTCCACGCGTATAATACTATTTATAATGTTTTATTTTCTTTCGTTTCCCGTCGGTCTCGCGGGTTTTTGTGGCAAAGGAATGTAAATAATATTATTTAATCTTCGGAATAGTGCCAGACCGTTTGCGCGTATGATGCGATCGCGACGGACGGGTTGGGAAGCGAGACCGGAGCAGAACGACGAGGAAGAATAAAAATGAATAAAAAATACAAAACCCCGTGACTGGCGAGGGAATAATGTTAGGAAAGGTATACGTTGAAATGTACATAATAAGCAGAATATAACAGCAGGCAATATAAGTCAAATGGTAAAAGTATCCAGCGAGCCGTTGTAATGGAACGTCAGCAAGGAGATCGCGTTGCGGACGACGAGTACGCGCAAGGATGCAGTCGCAAGGATTATTATAATAATAATAATAATAATAATAAATAGTTATAATAATACGATATCCTGTTTGCGAACCAACGCGAAAACGTCTTGTTCCCATGTACAAATTGTATACCTTTTTCTTTCGTAAGTTTTGTCACATATACATACGTAATGAGGTCTTAAATTATATTATTGTTCTAATAATATGACATCCGCAGCTGGTTTTCGTGTAGAGTTTGAAAAAAATAGTCTCATACATGAACATCTAATCTGAACGAAGGTACAAAAGCAACGAAATCTAAAGAGTAATTCCGTTATATTGTCTATATTATCAGATACAAACATTTGTTAACTATTAATATTTCCAATGTAAAATTCACTTACGCACACATACGTTGACTTTCTATACTACTAGAGTGAGAAAAGTGATCATATTTTATGTTGATTAATACCGGTGGTACTCAACATTTAATATTTTACCATTTATTATTGTTATTGATGTTTCGATGGTCATTCCTCGTTAATTTTTAGAACTACTTATTCAATTATGAAAAAATAAGGTTAATTTACCTTGAATTTATAAATAAGTAATATCATAAAAAAATTAGAAAATAATACCTCTAGAATATTGCTTTATTATATTCCACCCGTATAGTACCTAAATTACTCCCCGAGGGAATTCCTTCGGTTGAGAACCACTCTTGAGAACACTCAATTTTATGAACGGTGTAACTACGTAAGTATGGACAAAGACGCGGTTTATTTTGACCACTAGTTGGCGTGTTTTTTACTGTCAAGTTAGTCTAACTCAGTAAACCTTGTTATTGTGTTAATATTTTAATAGTATAATAGCACAATAAAAGATTATATTTAGTGGATTTAATTGATTTTTCAAAGTATAATATCGCGGGTGCACGTAAAAAGTGTATTCTATTTTATTATTAATTATAATAATAAGTGTATACGAGGTTGCTAATGTAAATTCTATGGTAGTTTAACCGTAAATTAGTTGAAAGTTCTGATTTTGTTGCCATTTAACATAATTAATTGGAGCTTACGTTTTATTGGGTTCAGTAAATAACTCAATATATTTATTATTATAAAATATATCCATCATTTTAGATTTTAGTTAGGTTTGAACATTATAAATTATTTGATATAACTATTTTAATACTAGTACTATATTAATTGAGTACATTTCATATTTTTCATCAAATATATATTTTTAAATTTCTGTGCATTTATTCATTATAGTATAGTTTATCATACAATACAATATTCTTTAGTTACTCTCTTCAATATGTTTAATTCCATTCATTATATTTTGTTAGTGTTTTTTATCTGTTTAAATTTTATATTTATCGAATATAAATTACTTATAAATTATTATATTATATATTTATTCAATTTTTTGTTACACTCAATATTGAAAACTAATTTGTTTCCTTTTTATTTATCCGTATAATTTATACTTTATAATCATAAACAAAATAAATAATCAGCTTATAAAAGGGTTGCATAACTGTTTTTGAAAATAATTTTATTTCGGCATAATTTGAATTTGTTTAATTATTTAATAATGTAGCAAGCAATAATGTTTTAATGTTGGCACATTTTTGAGCTGTTCACGCATACTTTAAAAACATTATTTCATATTTATTTCATAAAATAGATATTATCTACCTGTATTGTTAAAAATTACCTATTAATTTAAATACATAAAAGATATTAATGAACGGTTGATATATGGCTGATATACATAATATATGATATGAAGGTAGCTGGTTTGAATGGACGAGATGAAGGAGATCTAGATCTATAAAAATGTATGACTATGGTAGCTGAACCCATATAGTTGGTAGTTAAGTCGCAGAAGAAGAAAAAGTAAGAAATTAAACAATTTCTTGAATAGTAGGGAATTAATTTGTTAATTGTTAAGAAACATAATTGTGTTAATTAAAATGTTATTATTGTATAAAAATTTCTAATATAACAATAATACAATTATAATTTTTTATTTATGATATGCTTGAAGTAAACGTAAACCTACAATCTAATAACTCATAAATTATTTTTTAACATTAATTAAATTTAGATAATTTATATACTAATATAAAGTTATTTGTATAGTAATATACGATAAGTTGTTTTAAGTTAAATTATCATTAGTTTATCATTTAGTTCCTATTACATTAAAATATTAACATTTATAATTTAATTATTTTAACTCAATCTTATATTTTTTATTAAATGCCTAATATTAAGTAAAATATATTAAATATATATTCAAATATATTTAAAAATAAAAACAATTCAATGTTATCAAATGATATTTATTTTATAATAATAACTCAACCTAACTTAACCTAATCTATATAACTTTGGTATTTATATGAAAAACTATAATAGTACCTATATAATATATTTATATTTAACATTTAATGTGGTATTTTATTAAATTACTATTATAATCTATATAATATATAAACACAAATATACTAATAATCAACTTACTTTACGAGACCATGTAATTGTTGGTGGTGGGTTTCCTGTAGAATTGCATTGAAGAGTAACATCTGACCCTTTTTTAGCACTGACCTTCCCATTGGATGTTATGCCAATGATTCTTGGCGGAACTATATAAACAAATTACATATTAAGTAGAATAAAAATTCATAAATAATAACAATGTAATAAAAATCAATTTTTTATTTGAATCCATGAGATATTAAAATTATTTATTAAATATTTTGCTTATTATTCTTTGTAGGAAATCATGTTTTTAATATCATAATAACATACTTATTAGTTTTGAATAAGTATAGGTATATGTAAGTATTGTTATTGTATATGAATATACCTGGTTTCTAAATGTCATAATGGTAAATATAGGTAGGTAAGTACCTAAATACTAAATGTACATTGATAAATATTATAACATTTAATATGGACGGATTATTAATTCTAAAAAAAAATAATAATATTACATTTAATTGTTTTAATATTGTTATAAATTGTCTGATAAATTTACTTGTACCATAAAATAAATCAAGAGAATCTTGATTCATTTTACATCACACAATCTTGACATATTATGTTATCTTACCATTGTTATAGTTTATGTTGTATAGACTCTTTAAATTAAAACCTTAACTAAATAAATTAAATAATATTTATTTTCATGGACAATTTAACGGAGTTTTAAATGTTTAGCAATTCAATAGTGTACATTTTGCATTAACAAGTAAATGAAGATATATTTTCTACATTAAATCGTAATGAAAAACTACTTTAGTTGATATAATGAGTCTATTAAAGATTTCTTTGTTCATATTTCCATTCCTCGTAAAAAGTAACATTTACAAAAATATATCCAGTCAATTAATGTTTAAATTTATATAACTTCAAGTCTATAATTCAATATGCGAATACATTTAAATCCTTCTTAAAGCCTCGATAAATTGGTATAAACCTATATATTTGTAGGTACCTACATATATAATAAAATTCTAGTAAGTAGATACTTACATTTCTCAAATAAAGTTTAGATAGGAATATAGTTGCGAATTTTTTCTATACTATGATAGCAAATTGGTTTTTAGAAAATTAAAAATGTATTATTGGATCAAAATATTTATGCATATTGTTGTTAGTTATATTTATTCTATATTGTATAACAAATAAAAGATAATATGATTATAAATGATATATAATATCTATTTTGATACAAATAAAAGATAATATGATTATAAATGATACATAATATCTATTTTTGATGTATTGTTAACAATATTATTAAAAAGCAGAATATTGTGTACGTATATAGATTATAATATTACATTGATGCTCCTTAAAAAATAGTTTTACTATACACCAACCTATTTAAATTCAAAAGAAAGTCATATAATTTTAATATTTATATTGGTAAATTAACTTCTTTCTATGTTTAATTAATATAGAATTATGAAGTGTCTGGATATTAAAAAAAATATTATAAATAAGATTTTGGTATTTGGTCAATATCTCAAGTTTAACATTATATATATTTTGCTAATAATATTTTTTATAAGTATTTTGACACCATTTATGGATTTTATATTGTGATAACATAATAATGTTTTTTCTAGACACTATAAAAGACAAAACTATAATACCAACATCCATAACTCTTTCATTAGGTAATAAAGACTATTGAAACTAGTTTTTGTGCTTGGAAACATTTATGATTAATATTTATGAACTCATTATGTTTCCATAGTATTATATATCATTTAGTATAAGTACTTAATTGAAAAAAAAATATATATTAACATTTAAATAATAATTTAAATTGAATATATACTTATATACGAGTTATATTAAAAACAATAAAAAAAAGTAATTGGTATATTTATATATCTAGATAGTTAGCTTTCTATTAAGTTGTTTTGTACATAAATCTTATGATTATTTTTAAATTTATGAGAAATGTATAGTTTTAGTAGAAAAACTAAATAAATACAGACAAGTAGAACCTTATGCAAATACCTAAGTAATAATATTAATTAAAAATAAAACAATTACTACTTGTTTTATCGATTCAGGGAAAATCAAATGCGTCGTGTAAATAAAACAATTCATTAATGATAACAAATTTCCTACCTAACTATATTATAATGTGAATTAGTTAAATATAAAAAAAAGAAATTAAAAATTAAAAGACTTGAATGCAATAATAAATTATTTTAAGTAAAACAATTAAATTGTTTGCTTATTTAATTAATAATAAACTGAAAATTATTGGCTAAGGACTTAAATTGATAAAACCAAAGAGTTTTTAGTGTGTGAAATTTTTTCTTCGAGTAAACTGTAATTTGTCTTTATAAGTTGGTACATGATAAAATTCCTAACCAAACCCTTGTTGGCTCGACCTTAGGTGCGAGAAATTTTCAATATTAAAACCGTTGATATCCGGTGCCGGAAATAAATTATAAGGGGTGGATGTGGTATTAACAATAACGAAAAATACCAAGAACTCATAACTGTCGATAGTGGTGTCGGTGTGGTAGAGATTGATGAGAAAAAATGGCCAATGAAAAAAAAAAAAAAAAAATGGGTATGTTGCCGGTAAAGCTAAGAAGTGGAAAAAAAGGGATAATATATGGATAGGTACCATACCATTATACCATGTGTATAAGTGTGTATAAAAATGTTTGTATTATACATAAATATATTTATACCTTATATATTTGTTGCGTTTTTTTTTATTACTATTATCATGTTTTTGTGCGTGTGTCTGGGACTTAGACATAGGAAACGTATAAATCAATTATGCACAAGCGAATGAACCCTGTTAGAGGCTGTAAAACAACAAATGGATATTTTAAATTCGTTTATACGTATAAAAAGAATACCAACGTTCTGGCCGTGGTATATAAATTGTTGCGAGGAGAAAACTTTCTGTTTAGTATCCATAGTAGCTATCGTAATAAAACTTTAAAAAGCCCACTGGACGATAGAGGGATAGAAAAATGTTTTCCATAATAAAGGAAATATGTTTTTACCAATATTATATAGGTACGTAAATATAATTCGTAATATTTTTACTACACACATTACACGCGAATATATACATTATGTGTACCTATATTATAAGAATATATTTATTTATTTCTAGTTTAGGTTTACATAAAAAGGAAGAACCTATTTCCCTTTTAGATTTTAAACGTAGCGTGGAATTTATCGATTTTGAAAGATAAAAGATATGTGTTTGTAATTTTTTTTTTTGCTTGTACAATAATCTATATTATTTTCTATTATTAATAATTTTTACGGAGTTTTGGGAAGGGAATAAAAAAAAAATGGAACGCGACGAGTGTAGTGGAGACGAGAATGTTATAGTAGATATATGGAGTGATTAGAGAAAATAGTACATAATGAGAAGTATAGGAGTTTCGTCATTTGTGGTGACAATGAGAAAAAATAGACGATTTAGATAGACGAGTTTTGTATTATAAATATAAATACCTATCCAATATAGTATAATATTACATAATTATTCCATAATCGAAAAGAAATAGGTACTCATAATAATTATTGTATTTTTAGATTATGTTATTTTTTTGTTATTGAGAAAACTCAATAAGTATGCATAATAATCGAATAATTCTTTACATCAATTTAAACCTACCTTTGTTGATTCGTGTTGTGTTATTAACCTTATACGTATAATGTTTTTACTACAGACATAAGTATTATAGGTACTCAAATTAATATCTACAACACTATACCGTTTAATAGAGTGATTGTATACAATTTAGACAACATGTTAATAAAAAATTTTAGAATTAAATACTAACACTCTTTAATTTGTTAAAATAGTATTTATAATGTATGAATAAAAAAAAAATGGTATCTATTTTTTATATTTAAGTCTATCGTAAAATATTTTTTAATGCATTTAAACAAACACATATTCTTTGAAAGAAATACACTCATTCTGAACAAACATACGTATAAAATAAAAATGTTTTAAAAAAACTGTTATTTCTATAATCATAAATTGAAATGAGTTATGAGTATAATTTATGAGACCTCTAAACAATTTTAAAGTTTAAAATATAATTTCATGGATATTTGACTATATTATTATTATTATTGTAATAAATTAGTATTATTTTAATTAAAATATTAATATAAAAAAAAAACAGTTTATTCATGGAAATTAATTCAGGTGAAATTATATATTAAGAAATCTTAACAAATTTCTACTTGAATTATTTTAAGCCAAATCACAAAACCTGAGATGAGAAAAGGTAACTGAATAATTATAATTATTCAGTACTATAATTTGAATTTTCACTACTTTTACGAAAGAGTACAGATTTTCCTCATCTGATACTGGCATTAGTTTAACATATAAATTGTTAAATATTAATATTAAAATGAAGTGAACGTGATGGTGGTAGTGAACGTATTCTGGTAATCCTTAGAAGACGAAAAGAAATGTAATTAGGTTATTTTCTTTATTATTTTTTTTTTTTTTAGATACCTATATAAAATATATTCAATGTTCCCATAAACTATTGTTTTCTGTATATTAAATTTTTACATTTGCATTTTATTTTTTATGGCAGTATCTACGTAAAAATATTATTATAAATAAACTTAATCCTTAATACCGTGGTTTTTTATAGAAGAAATATATTTAGGCAGGTATATCTAATATAATAATATCAAACATAATATATCAACCTATTATTAATTATATTACATATAGAATTGTATAAAAAAAAAATAATTAGACTGATTATTGTTATTATAGTAATAATTCAATATACGCAAATACATTAAATTTCAATAAGAAAATATTATAAAAAAAACGAACGTGTGTTTTTTTTTTTTTTGTATTTATATATACCTAGTAGCTTTTATTATTATTTTTGTATGATACAATTAAATCGATTGCATTAATATCTTTGTATTTTATAACCTAACGTATGATAGTAGGTATATACCTATTATTAACATAAAACATTTATTCTGAATTGGTATAACCATTGATTATAAATACTAAATATAAATTATAAATTTATAATTAATGGTATAATGTATCTAAGAAAATAGGATAAATTAAAATTTGGATGTTGGGTTATTTAAAAATTAATATAAATTAAGTAGATCTCAATTTGTTTAAATAAATAATATTATGCAGATTAGTGTATTGATATAATACATAATATACATAATATTACAGTAAATATGGAAAGAGTCGATTTAAACCAGTGGCGGATTTACGATAGAGGTTCATGGGGTTTGGACCCCCCCCCCCAGACACTGATATAATATGACGTATTAATACTGAAATAATTTGTTAAAACACAATGTTTAATCCTATCCTATCTATTCTTGTGTACACAAACGGAAAAGTACCTACCTAATTAGTATGTGCTTTTATATAAAAACCCTATTATAAACCCATATGCGTATGTAACATTAACATTAAATTTCTGATAATAATAATACAATTATATATGAATATTGTCAATTATTATAGATATACAATTTTATATTATTTTAGATTCTGAGCGAAGCAAGGAACGTATTGGTTTTACAATGATGAATTTTTTTTTGTCTTTGAAAACATTTTTCGGGTAGAAATAATGGTCCGATTATCATAAATAAAGTATATTTTCAATAGCAAGTAACATCTAGTTGGTACTTTTTAAGCTCATTTTACTTAAAAGTTTTTCCCTCGGAAAAGAAAAACTACCAAATAATAACGAAAATTGGCAAAATTACGGTTTCCATTATTTCAAATTTTTATATCTGGTGATAATTAATTAGGTTTTTGCTAATTAGGATCAAAGGACTTAGGAATTTGAAATATTTTGAGTATTCACACAGGTGTTACATAAAAAAAGAAAATATTTTGGAAACGATTGGTTAATTTTCTGACGAATTATAGATTAATTAGCGAATTATAATTACGAGCTTTGAAATTTTTTGCATAATTGTTTAATATTACATACAATTTTGGTTTTAACGGTTTGAAATTTTTATAGAAATCTACTCATACACTACTTAATCTATTTACGAAATATATTGAAAATCTCAATTCACAATTTTTTTTTTATGAGCTTCTAAAATTTGAATATTTAGTAAAATTGAAAATTATGCTATTTTTTTAGAAATAACTGTCTATTTACCATAACTGGGTTATGTTTTCTGTAAAAAATAGCATGTAGTTAGTACTTTATTTAACTCATATTTTAAATTCCTCAAAAATGTAAAACGTCAAATTTCACGAAAATCGTAATTTTGATGAAATTGATTTTAAATTTTTTATAATAACTAATGCAATTTCGAACACAAATATTTGAATTTTTATTAGTATCCTCATAGTTTACACACGTGAACTTTTGGAACGGCTTATCAGTATAATATATTTTATAATTATATTGACTTTCACTCAGAATCGTATTTTTTTATGCAATAACAAAATTATATTGAAATCTTTATTATATTATTATTATATATAAACCTAACCTAACCTAACCTAACCTTGTCCGAGGACCGAAGGGACGAAAAAGAAACGTCTAAAGTCCTTTTTCAATTTTTTTTACATTATTTTTGCTTTTTAACATATTATTTTTTAGGACCCCCCATGAAAATATTGAAAATCCACCACTGATATAAACAACATATATTTTTCTTCTGTTTCAAAATACTAAAAAGGTTTTTAATATTCCATTAATTGGCTTTCTAAAAATAGCCATACCTATCTACATCTACACTGAATATAACGAGTATAATTAAGAAATAGGTACCTTACCTTAGCTTACCTTATTATTATCCTATTAAGAGGTTTGTATAAATTAATATTTTTTAATATCTTAATTATATAGGTAGATAGATACCTAGTTAAAATTATTTATGAAAACAAAATATATTGTTTACTTAATTCCTTATTTTAAAAAATTTGATTTAAATTAATATTACTTTTGAGTACTGTATTTAAAATTTGCATTTATCGGCAATGAAAATACAAATAAAATAGTTCTTATTATTATGCGATCATCATTCAATTTATATATTTGTATATTTGTGGAACTTTATTTTTATTTTTGGAATAGGTAGGTATTGTTTTCTACTTCATATATTTTATATTATGTCATCAGGTGATTTTTTTCAAGACAAGAAAAACGTTAACAACCAACAGATGTTGACTACAATACTACATTATTGTAGTATAAGATTTATTATGAAACACCAAATACGTGACATGATTTACTTAAGTTTCACATAGGACATTTTCAAAAACTAAATGTCAATAAAGTTGGTTGGAACGTCTACTATGTATGGAAATTATTTATTATTGACTTATTTCTTTATCATTGTTATATCATTACATCATAAAGACATAAACTATATTCGGTTAGAAAACAAATACGAATTGTTGTTATAATATTGAATATCTATGTAATAGTATTATTTACCTTTATGATATTTTATATAAAAATTAAATACTAACATAACACAGAATATTACAAAGAATATTGAATTATTTTTTCAATGTTACGTATAATTGTAATTATTATACTTATTACCAGGCTACTACTATTTTTTTGTTATGATTTATTTTAAGTCCATAATAATAAATTATTAAAATTTAAATGACGGTATTTTCTTTCATGTTAGGTGTTAACGTTTTCACTACCTATTATCTTGATATTATCATAATGATACATTGATAGTATAAATTATGGATTTTTAATGTGTATGAATAGATTAATAATAACAATCATAATATATTAAGATATATTTAACTAGGTTAATCTATATAAATAAAATATCACTTATTTAAAATAAATATGAATAAATAGTTGTATAAAAATATAGAAAAGTATAAATTTGTATTGTTATATTATAGGTATTACTAACGATGTTTTTCCTAAAACATCATCGTCACTTAAACACCCCCGTCGAGGTCAAATATATAAATAATAAAAAAATGATAAAAATAATTTCTATGCGTATAATATATATACCTACTAATTATATATCAAAAATATTTTAAATCTATTTAATAGACAATGTATAGAAGTATTTTGTTTTTAATTTCATAATATCTGATCGAATAGGTTAGGTATGTCTAAAAAAAATATAAATTATCTAAATATTGCTGTTAGTTATATTAATAGTGTCTTAGGATTACAAGAAACGTAATATAGACTAGGTATATAGTTTTTATTAAATTACATTTTTCAATGCGTAAGAAAATAGTATTATGGTTATAGAGTTATACTAACATAGATTTGCAACACTTACACTATTTATATGATTGTAATTAATTATTAATTTGAGTATAATTATTTTATAATTATAATTTTAATAGTTTTTCTTATGTATAATTTTAATTATTTAAATTATATTTCAATTTTTCTCATAATTAATGAAGTTGTATTGATTCTACATTCTAAATAAGTATCTCTATTATTAATTTTATTATAGCATATTTACAAAAAATTACACTTACTGAGTATCTGTAATGTGTGTTTAAGCTCCACTGGTTCCAGTGTTCCAATCTGACAAATATAACTTCCGGCATCATTTACTTGGACATTGCGAATTTCTAAGTTATATCCTTCGACAATTCGGATGCGTTCTTCAGGAGTCACTTTTGTTGTACCAGCAGTCAGAATAGCTATTCCTTTTTTCCAAGCCAGAACAAAATTCTCTGAAATATATACACGTATACAGTATAACTTATATATATCCATTTTAGAAATATAATTTAGTTGCAGGTACTTAAATTATATATAATTATATTTATATGCTAAAAAGCAATAATAATATTAAATTTCGTAAAATAAATTCTAAATTTTCCAATCACTCATATTTTATAATTTTTGTAATATTAAAATAATACATATCTAATTTGTAGGTAACTTTTAATATTTGTTATTTGTTCAAGTTTTATTATGAAGTGAACTAAAAAAAATTAACAAAAATTGTATATTATTAAAGTAATCAGGTACTTTAATACGTATAATGATTTATTGATATAGGTTGGTATACAATGGTCCACTGCGTATTTATGAATGTAACATAATATTATGATAATATTCAATGTTGGCCTAATTTCTTATTAGAATTTAAATTTATAAAGTTATTTCAAATACATATATAGAAAAAATGTATTAGTCTGTTTTTAAGTTGAATAATAAAACATTTTAATAATTACAATACATATTATCTTGTTAAAATGATGTCGGAGTATTTTTTAAAAAAAATAGATTGTAGGTACATTATTATTAAAAACGTGTCGTATTAATTTTTATCATAAAATAATTTGCAAAACAAAAGGTATATAAATTAATTAATTAAAAAAAGAATATCCAATTATATTATTTTCAGAAATTAAAATAAGAATTAAAATAAATTATGGTTTGCATAATATTATTATTGTGTTAGTGTGATCCCTCTGAAAATATTCTTACAATAATAGAATAGTGATATCAAATATTACTATACCTATTATTATCTACTCTAAAAACGTATCATAACTAAATTGTGTTTAATAATCAAATTTTGTAAGTATATATTTTGTCTACATTTATCAATTAGTTATCAATATGTTAATTACTTTTAACATAAATGTGTAGAACTGTTATTGTACTATTTTTTTTTTTTTATATATTTTTATGAACAAGTTAAATATATTTACATTTTTAAATAAACAAAATAATTATATTTTATATTTCAATTGATATTATTTTTATTTATAGAATTATAGCATACTTAAATTTAAAATAATAATACATTTTATTGTAGTTGTTTAATAATTATAAACTTAATTTTTATGTTGTTAACCTTAAATTTCAATACCATACGCGATCACACCAAAATGAACAAATTGGACGTAAAAGATTAACCTTTGCGTCTAAGCTTAATCTTTTACAATTACAAAGATGTATAGAATGATATTTATAAAAATCGCCTCTGTCAAGCTGATAAATAGTTTTTTTGTTCGTTGTTTCGAAATAGAGAAACTCGTTGGTCTAGAATAATGAAGCACTCTTACGAAAATGGGAATTACAAATAATAAAATATTCTTTATGGTACCTACTATACGATTTTTGGTATAAGATCCAAAAATCAAATAGGTACGTTATATTATTTTCAACTTCTATTTATAATATTTATCAAATATGTAGTTAATTAAACATATTAATAACTAATCTTAATGCATCATTACACATTTTAAATTAATATAAATCGTTTGTAAAGTATGCATACTATGATGTAGTATAAACAAAACTAATTATTGTAAAATACCATAGAAATTTCGAAAAACTAAATTCATTCAAAAAATGGACATTAAAATATTTGCATTTATTTATTACTAATGGCTATAATTATAATATACAATATTGTTTTAAGTACTTATAGAAGTTATATGATTTTCGTATAGAAAACCAAATAGAAATACAATTTAGTTTAATTTGTATCTGCGTATTGAAAAAAGTACCGTTATCATTTATGATAACGCAATAAAAGTCATTGCTTGATCGTATTTCATAAAACAAATTTTAGATAATACATTTCAATATTATATTAATATAGAATGATAAATAAAGGTATAGATCAGATAACATGTTTTGTACAACTATTGTAAAAAAGGTACAATAAAAATGTGTAGGACGAATTTTTATGAAAATAAAGAGGCTGCGTAATATGACAATATGTGTCGTATATATTCGATCAATGATCGTAATATTGTTTCTAGCGTATTCATTGAGAAAATGAAAATTTTATTTCGCGAATATTATTTGAATTGGTTCTACTTCTTACATCAGGGGGCAAACCATTACACCGGTAATCAATTTTAATGCTATGTGTCGGTGGCAATGTGCGCGTTGGTGGCAACAGGCATCATGAGTTTTTTTTTAGATTTTTTTTAGACATATTCCGTTGTAATAGGGATTCAATAATAATATAACAGCATAGAATGTATATTTATATATGAATATGGACGGGAAGTTTCTCAATATTCCGACCAACAAATTCGTCCCTAATATTCCTGATATTACTTCATAATTAAAATGTTACCAATTTATTTAATAATTTTATAGTAACTCTTAATGTGATAGTATGATTAAATTAAAATTATTGTTTAGCATTTTTATTTAATAAAAATTATTACATCATCTATCTCTAACTATATTATACGTTATTTTAAATTATTGCTAATGTAGTAAAAATATAGAAAATTGGTGAAATTAATAGCTACATTTAAAATTTTAAATTTCAACAATTTAAGAACAAATTTTTATAAATTTTTTCAATTTAATATATGGGTAACCATATGGGGAAGGGACAAGAGGGACATTTCCCCCCTGATAAGTATAAAAAATTAGAGTGAATAACTGTTTAAATTCAATATATTTTTTGTATGAATAAATTAATACTTTCCATAATTTTCCAATTTGGTTAATGGTTTACATAGTGCACTAATATAATGTGTACAGTATAAGGTATAACCCTCCCCTTCTTATAGCTAAGCCTATTTCTAAATAGATTAATAAATAAAAAAGTTGGAACGTCAATTTAGAATGTTTCTCCTTCGTCTATACGGTCCATGGAGAAATTAGTGGTTTATTATAATTATTAAGATTTGAAAGCAATTATATTGCATCAGAAAATACGATTTTGAGCAAATTTTAATATATTAAAATTTATTATGCAGATGATCCATTCCAAAATTTTACCACGAGTGTAAATTACACATGTATATATTAAAAATAAATTTCAAATTCCTATGATAAAAATTCAAGGAATTGTCATTTCATAATAAAATTTCTAGTCATGATTTTAAAAATATCTTATAAATAGATTAAATAGTATATGATTAAGTCTCTACAAAATTTCAAGCCGTCAAATCAAAAATTGCAAATAATATTAAACACTTTTAGAAAAAATTCAAAGCTCTATATTTAGCCAAAAAATCAACCAATCCGTTTCAAAATTTTACTAAACGTAAATATGTAAGTACTTAAAAAAATGTTCAAGTCCCTACGATCAAAAAAAACTCAATTAGTTATCACGAAATAAAAAAAATTACGGAAAACGTAATTTTGCCGATTTTCGCCATTTTTTGGTAGTTTTTCTTCTCCTAGGAAAAAACTTTTAAGAAATTCGAAAAATAAGCTTTATAACGTACCAAGATGATTTGTTACCGGAAACATAGCCTACTTGTGATAATCGGATAATTATTTCTAACCGAAAAAATGTTTTCATACATCAAAAAAAAAAAAAAATCTTTTTAGAAACAATACAATACTCGTTCCGCTCAAAATCTAAAATTTTGTCCCCTTCTGAAAATTATCTTATGGTCGCCAGGTAAAAAAAGCCACCGAGTATACGTGTGTAATATCAAAACTAATGTATTGTGTTAAAATTCAAAATGAAATACATTATAATTAATATTAATAATTTATTATCAAATTAAAAATATGAAACAAATTTAATTATTAATAGTGTAGATTATATGATTTTCCTTTTCAAAAATCAAGTAGATATGATATTGTTCTTATAATTGTTTCGCTCTTATTTGGATATAATATAAGAGTAATATGGTCTAAATATATTTAAAACACTAAAAATTTTGCCATAATAATAATTTAGTGGCATCATTGAATCATTGACATTATTTAAAGTCTAGTTGAGAAACATAAAATTGGTAATTATTAAGTTTTCAATGGTGTCCTAATGTCGTCTTTAGTAATTCGGTATTATGACTTTCAATATTTCTTCGTTTTGATCCTTTGGATTCGGCTCACTGTCGTAATCTATATGTTTTTATATTTATAATAATTTTTTTTTTTATTTCTCTTTGACTACTACCGATTTTATATGTAAGGAAATAAATATTCTTTTATATAATACCTATTACCTAACATATTTCCTTATATATTACAAATAATAACATTTCTCTGAATTCATAATTTAAATAACATTTATCTTAAACAGACCAAAGACACTTAATTACTTGATTAAAATGAAAAATATTAGTGTTAAAATTGTTTGTATTGATTTATATACATTGTACCAATTTTAATAGAAAGTGGCTTGAATTGTGTTGTGTTTTTGTTTTTTCGTTTTGTTTTTTTTGTTTATGTTATAACCAAAGAAGACAAACCATTGCAAATTAAGTTTAAACTTTACCACTAATAGGGAAGTTTTAAACAAGTTTTATTAATTTTAATAAGAATAATATGATAACTACCTACTGTTATGTTTAGACAAAAAAAAGTTTAAATTGTGATCAATAGTTTACTTACAGTGTAATTTTTTTCAAGTAAATAACAATGTTAATAATCTAAAACTATAAAATAATTTATATGTTATTAAATATTCTGGAAACATAAAAATGTATTGAAATATTAAATTGGATAAAATTACTTTTCTAATTGTTTTAAATATAATATGAACTAAAATATTAAAATAGTTATGTAACGTCAAGTAGAAAAAAAAGTTTAAAAAGTGAGTTTATCCATTGTAATATTCTGCTAATTAAAATGGAAGAATATTTGAAAATTATAAGACAATACATTAAAATAAATTAGTAGGTACCTAAACAATTTAAATTGCAAAAATGATTGAGTATAATATTTTTTCCAAATTTTAATGTTTTGAAGTTTAAAATAATAAAATAGTACATTAAATATTGTAAAAATAATAAATATTGAATATTTAAACACATTAGCACATTAATGATATAAAAAAGTAATCAAAATATAATTACTTTAAACCAATAGTTTAATAGTATTATTATTATTATTGTTAATTTATACAGTATTTTTATAATAGTTAACATTATTATGACTACCAAAATAATTTACTACATAATATAACAGTATTAATATTTTACATTTATTTACCGATTGCCCCATGTGGTTAGTTTCATTTAGATAAATTTGAATTTGTTGGCATATATCTACCTATTAGAAAATATAATATTTCATGCTTTAGAGCATAAAGCTATGTATAGAATATATTGCTTTTGGTTTTTATTATAGTATAATTATTTTATATCTGGCGTTATTCAAAATATCATAGTACCTATGTATTATATTATGTTCTATTTAATTTATTAATAAATAGAAATCATTTATCATGAAATTTAATAATCAAATCGATCAAATAAATGTAGTTTTGTTTTTAAATAGACTAAAATATATAATTATAAGTTGCATATTATAACACTTACCTATAGGTAATGATATATAATTTTGGTTCTATTGACAATATTATGAATACTATGTTATTTAAAAATTGATTGTATTCCTATATTTTATTGCAATGTAAATTTTATTACATTTTAAATTTTCAAGATTTTTTTGTGTAAGTGCCTACTTATGCAATTAGAGTTTGTGAAACAATAGTAACTATTTATCAAGGGGCTACATTCTACAATCTTCTTTAAACGTTAGATAAGTTGAGAATTAACACCATGTGCTACATAAATGCGGGTACATTTTATTAAATGAAGTTTATAGAGAAAATATTTTATAAATGTAATTTTTCAACGCGGCAAACTTCAAGAATTTAAAAAAAACAATTAAAAATATGAAACTTATTTCATATTTAACATATATAACATCTTAATGTTATGTTATAAAATTTACTTTATATTACATGATATTTACATGATGATAACACACTAATTCGTTTTAAGACACAAAATGAGTACAATACTGTTATCAAAAATAATTAGAAAGCCAATTAATATTTGATTTATTTGATTTTTTTCATGGTATCAAACAATTGAAGTTTAAAATCTGTCATATATACATATATTTCTAACCTATTAATTTAAAAGTACCTATGCACATGAACAAAATAAAAAAAAATTTATATAATATAATTAAATTGACCAAAATAATGTGATTAATACTCACGAAGAAAATAAAATGAATTACTTTTTTGTGTTTTAGATAATATTATTTGCTCATAATTTAATCTTTAATGTGTATGATACTTAAAATAATGATTTTCTTTTATGTTAAATTGTAGATAGTGCTTACAGAAATGTTAAAATTCACCAGTAAATTTAGCAGATGTGATCATAGTTTCAAGAAAAATATGCTGAAAAATACATAGTATAAAGGTACGTTTAAAAATATATTTAAGATAACAATCTACATTAGACTACAAAAAAAAAAAAAAAATTATTCTGGTCACTCTTTGCATATTTACAATAATTTAATAAACTATTATAAATACTCTCAAAAATAAATACGTTCAATTGAAAATTACTTTATCATTTGTATTTTAGAATATTATACAATATAATTTAATATGTGTATCTCATTAATTTATTGGAAATAACAATATATTTTAATTAAAAAAAAACGTAATTTCAAATACTTCCCAGTGTTTAAAATGTTTATTTTCTAGTAATTAAAATTTAATAATATTGATATAAATTAAGTATTTTTGGATAGATACTATTATTTTATTTTCTACCGCCTGGCTGTTGTGTCAATGTCTTCTACCTCTTTTAGTTAATTTTAGATTTATTGGAATACATTATTACTGATAATATTATTATAATAATTCAATAATTATTATTTTACAATATAATATAATATAAAATTTCAATAAATACATCACAACAATAAGATGACAGTTTGAAATTTTAATTTTAAATAACATTTATTGAATTGTAATTTTGAAATATCTTCTGAGATATAAATTTAAATTCAAGGAAATATTAATGTTTTATCATTAGAAAATATTCAATATTTAGTGAACTTTGAATGTGGGAACTTTTGTTAACAGGTACAAAAGATATGAGCTTTATTCTATTTTAAAGTGGAATATCACTTTACCAGGAAAAACTATTTATAATTAAAATAATTCCACGAATAATAAATTTACTAAATGTATTCGATTGTAGACAATTAAAAGTGGCTAAAAATTAAATTTATAATCAGTGTTGAGACCAGATAAATATTTTTCTATTTAGATAAAGATAAAATCATTAAAAATCATCAAGATAAATGTGATAGATAAACAAATTAAAATTTATCTAGATAATAACAAAGATAAAAAAACACATAATTTTTTCAATTTGATTTATAACGGAATTGATGTTAGTGTGTTACTTTTTTTATGAAAATATTAAATTTACCAATATGTAATTATAATAACATAAATACCTACATTAAATTAATTAAATTATATTACACATTATTTTAGTTTATTAATTAATATAATTATTAAATCTAAAATAACATTGGGTTATTGTCATTAAATGTGTAATTCGTTACTGAATAATGAACATTATTTTTTTTAGAATTATTGCCTTAGGTAATAAACTATACATTATTATCACACAATATTATTAGTGTTTAATGTTATAAAGTGAGTAGGAACACTATTGGAACCTATATATTTTACCAGATAGATATTCTTTATATATTAAACAAATATAATAATTCCCATAGTTATAATAATATTATCATGTTGACTTTTACAGTGTTACCTATTCACCGGCTAATATACTTATAATATAGAATATACTATACATTACTTTATGCTACCAAAATGAAGAAAAATACAAAAATACAAAAATACGATCAATATTATAATACAATGATTCACACAACTTGCAAAAAATATCTATTATCGTACCTTTTTAAATAAAATTAATCAAGTTGTTAAAGTAAAAATAATTCTCTATTTCCATATACGTACTTAAAGTAATTCTTAGAACAGAAATTTTAAAATGAAAACTAAATCTAAGTTTATGAGATTTTATAAGAGATTTAGTACTTAAATTAATATTTCAAACGGTATGTTGTTAAATTTTTGAAAATGTTGTAAATTAATAAAATATATGATACATATTTAATATCATAAATATTAATATTTTAAAATTTTTATGATTGATGGAGGGATAATATTGTAATCATCACAAGGTATATAAATGAAAACGAAGGAATGATTTCCTTGAACTTAGTTCACAATAATTATTCATTATTGTTTAATGCTAATATTTTATCATATATTTTTTTTACTATATTGAATAGTAATTGTTCATTATTTACACATACGAATAGATACGACGTTTAAACTATACGTTATATAAAAATAATATTCTTCAATTCCTTAACAATGAATTATTATGATAAATAGTAACAATTGACTATGATAAATTATATAGATGTAAATTTAAATTTAAATTATTGTTTTAAATGTATGTATAAATAAAACAATTTATAAATAATAATATTGAAAATATAATTATCGCGACATAATTGAAATATAAAATTGTAATTTAAGTCATAGTCAAATTTAAAAACGCCTTTGATTTAAAGTTTAAATATTATGTATTCAATTTATTTAATAAAATTGGTATTTTAAAAAACAAGACAACCTTTAGTGTAATCAAAATTTATATGCATTTTTCATTGGTTTTTAAAAATAAATACGTACATCGAGAATTATATAAAGCTTACTTATGATATGAGTAGGTTAAACAAAGTAATGAATAGGAATCTTAAACTATTTTAATAGTGGTAATATTATATTCAGCTATTATCGCGTTATAAGGTTATAAATTTGGATATGTTGAGGATATTTTAACGAACACCAATAAAACATGGATTAGAAACATTTTGAAAACGAGTAAAACAATTCGATTGGTAGCATATAGAAATGTTAAATATGTTCTGATAATAAATATAATAATAATACAAATATACGGTGCTGAATAATAATACGAACATTTTTTTAACCACACAAACGACAGCTAAATGAACCCTAACAGTAACGAAACAGTAAGATTTACACGTATAATAGTTTTAAACGATATCGCGTGTCCGATGAATATTAATCAAATAGTTTACGAGAGGGTTTCGACGCTAAGGCAGAAAGTTTTGGCCGTTTTTTTCTCCTCGTTAATAACACAGTGACTATGTTGGGGCTGCCGCCGCCGCCGGCGTCGAGGGGTAATATACTCATATACATACTTACACAGACACGCATACACATAGATTAAAAATGAATTAACCTGTACGCTTATTTGATTGAGGTTATACATATTATTAAAATTATTATTATTATACGATCGGTGCGATATCATTTTGCACTCGTTTATTGAATTCTATATAACACTTTTTTTTTTTTTTTTTACAATTGTTCTTCGACAGCAAAAAAAAAAAGTTATTAAAAAATAAATTATAACATTAATAATGCACGTTTTGTTCGAAATAAATAAAATTAAAAAGCGACACGTGATTTATTGTATTATTATACACGTGTCCCTGGAATCGACGAACCACGAATCACGAATTACGTGTTTCAAACCTTATTAGTGCAATATTACAATAATAATAATAATTATTATACCTTAGTGTTATAAAAGTATGATTATATAATTTATGCTGGCTGAGTTTTTCATATTGTTATAATATCCAGGTTAGGGCTGAATTTAAACTTTAAGGGGTCTAGGCAGGGGCGCCTTTTCAGTATTTTCATAGGGGGTGAGAAAATTGAAGCAGGCCAAGTTTTACACCGATAAGGCCAATATTGTATAATATTAAAATTACGTAAGTTTATTGACGAATTCATTTGCGATGCATTTTTTAGGAATGTATAAAGTATTTTAGTCATAATTTTAATAAAAATATATTATTATTCACTGCTTAACAAACCACAATGGTACAAAATGCAAACAACAATATGGTATAAATATACAAAAGTACAATAAATCCATGTTATTGTAAATTATGAAAATGGAATTTGCATATTATGTATCGGCGAGATAAAATAGGTAAAAAATAGGGGAGCTGTGGCCCACCCTGCTCCCCTACTCAAATGGCGCCTCTGGGTTCAGGGCAATGTTGGGGACTTGTGTAGGTTATCCACTATAAAAATTGCAAACTTATACATTAAATATGTTTATAGTTTCAATTATACATAATTAATTATGTTGCAAAAAATTAAGGATTTTAAATGTACTAATAACTCATATAATATGGTAGTCATAAAGTTTTATGTAGTGTTAATACGTTACAATATTTCTAAACTTTACTCCACCACGATAATTGATTATGTATGTTAAAACTATAATAAAATTTGATATTTATTAAAACGATATTTTTATTTTAGATAACATATCTTTTTTTTAAAATAGATCGAGAATCTACATTAGAGAATCTTATAATTTGGTTCTAAATGTTCCTAAAAATTCGGGACCCGGGTATGTATCCTTAATGTCTCGGTTAGTGGCGGTCAAATGATTTTGTCATGGGGGGGATAATTCTGATTTTTCAACATAAATTTTGACAATTGTAAATATCAGTTATAATATATTAATAACTTGTAATCAAATTATTAAATTATTAAATCTATTTTAGATTCTGGACGGAGCAAGGAATGTATTGTTTTTCCAATGATGCTTTATTTATGTACGAAAATATTTTTTCGGTTAGAAATAATTGTCTGATTAGTGATTACTACAAAAAGGATATGCTTTCGGTTACAAATCGTATCATCTTGGTACTTTATTAAGCTCATTTTTCGAATTTCTCCAAAGTTTTTCCTTAGGAGAAGAAAAATTACCAAAAAATGGCAAAAAATGGGCAAAATTACGATTTCTGTAATTTTTTATTTTTTATTTCGTGATAACTAATTTAGTTTTAATTATATACTATTTAATCTATTTATAAAATATTTTGAAAATCGTAACTGACAATCTTTATCATGAAATGATAACTCTTTGAATTTTGATTGTAGGAATTTGAAATTTATTTTGCATATTTACATATGTAATTTACACTCGCGGTAAATTATGGAATGGATTATCAGTATAATATATTTTAGTATATTGAGGTTCGCTCAGAATCGTATTTTCTTGTGCAATATCATTGTATTCAACTCTTAATAATTATAACAAACCACTAATTTCTCCGAGGACCGATGGGACGAAGGAGGAACGTCCATAATCGACTTTCCCACTTTTTTTTTATTATAAATATATAGGTAATAAACGGTATATTGTTAAAAATAATACATAATAACAAAAAGGTCATGGGAAGGGGATATATCCCTCTAATCCCCCCCTCCGTTTGACCGCCACCGGTGTCCGTCATTCTCTGATACGATTATTGTAGGTAGTAAAAAAAGGAAAGAACGAGTCACTCCTTTTCGGATACCGTTCAAAATTGTGAAAATAAGAGAAATTTTCTAGTGATACGCTACCAGTTAACAGCTCTCTATGTATGTATCTATGTATGTATGTATGTATTATTATTATTATTGTGTACTTTCATTATCATATCAGTGAAACAGTAAAAGAGAAAAAGAATTATTATTTAGCAAATCACTCTGTGACGTTTCGTGCACATATATAGACATGATAATAAAAACAATAATATTGTAAATACGCACGCGAGGGAGTGTATAAAATGGTCGTCAACGAGGCAATGTGTTTTGGCTGGCCACGGTGTGATAACTGTGCGGAAAACGCACAAACGAATTTTCGGTTATCGCAACAAAGTCGGTCGAAAGAGAGAAAATAATGATGGGCGTGCCGGCACACAGCTATAGTTATTGTCCCGGCCGCCGTAATCGGAATGGTTGCAAGTGAATGGAAATTGTTCTATCAGTGATAAAATATAATAATATTATATACTATTATTATAAAATACGAATAATAACAGTGAAATTATACGCAGCGATGGCTAATGACGATGGTTGCGACGACGATATACACATTATACATCCAGTAGCGTATATTTATGATTTTTCCGACAAGGGATTTTATAAAAATCATTCTCAGACATTCCGTACGAAATTGTATAATATTATAATACACAATGTGTATGGAAAAAGAATGTGTACGAGCCTGTGGCGTAATTGGGATAAAAATTAGGGTGGCAAAACATCATGTTATAGAAATATAGACTATAGTGGGAAGAATTTATTGTGTTTCATAATAAACACTTCACAGTTCACCTATATAATAATAATTTTGTCTATAAACTGTATTATAAGATTTGCAATTTTTGCATAAGCATCATAGGTATACGATTGTATTATAAAATATTATAAAGTTTATACTAGAAACATAATTTAAAGGTAAAATACAGGGGAAATTTTCCTCTTCGCCCCACCCCCACCACTAATAATTTCGCTACTGATACGAGCTATATATAAAAACCTATAGTAATTTTTAGACTTTTTTTGAGCATTTGTAGCTACATAGTAATTTATTATATCTACTCGTAGGTAACCCGTCTACATTTTGATTTGTATAATACTGTATATTTTTATGCAGAGTATTTTTTATAGTTTTGTAATTTTTGTGTGTTATTTTATATTTATTTGTTACCTAATGACACAATATAGTCACTAGCATTGAAAAAAGATTAAATTTTTCGAATTCACGATAACAAACGATAATAATTTAGAATTTATTTTATATAACTAATATTATATTAATATAAGCATTTTGTATAATTATAACTTTAGGTGAAAATATTTGAATACCTATATGTCCGTCCAAAAATTTAACAAGGTCAAAGCGGAAGTACGTACCTAAATGGAATATAATTATACATCTCTTATATTATCTTAGGAAAATAATTCATTGATTATATTCGCCACTAGTAAATACTATATTATACTGCAAAATATATTGGATTTTAAATTTTATAAATTTGTCAATAAATTAAATACTAGATCAACTATATTAGTTTATCATGGAAATATCTGAAAAATTTACAATAGGGATTTATTATTATCTTGAAATGTATTGATAAATAGTAATTAAAATCATTTTATTTTGATGGCATAGTTTAAAAAAAATTCATATCTATAATATTATTTATCATAATATTATACCATTGTAAATGTTCTTGAATTATTAAAATTTGTAAAAAAAAAAGTGTTTCATAAAATTAATTTTTATAAGACAATTATTATTTTAATAACCAGTCGATTAAAACTATTCATGAGATATGAAATTATATGTATATTATATATTTTATAGTTTACTTTTGTTCTTTCTACCTATTGTTTTGTTATCTTTTGTATTTCTATCCATTTTCTTATACTTTCGAGGGACAATTCGGTCCCTTTTGTTCGGAATAAAGAAAAATATTTAGATTATGTCCAAAGCATCTATCAATAGCATATATAGCGCTCCTATAGGAATGTCAAATTAAAAAAAAAAGATAATAGAATCAAAATAATTATGTTAGGGTGGTTCTATATATATATTTTTTTTGTTGTTAAAAATAAAATTATTAAATATTTACAATTTTTTCACCTTAAGATACCAGAATAAATAATAATTTTATAATATTTGTATGGAAAATTATGTGTAGGTAATATGAGTTTACACGTACCTACAATACACATTATCATTAGTAAAATTATGGTTATTGGATTTATAATTATGCTTATTTTACGTGTAATTACGTAAATAAATTATACCAAACAATGAGTATATTTTATAAAACAACTAAATGATAAAATAGTTGACTACTAAAAATGATCGCATGCCTGTCTATGTTTAATGTACTCAAATATGGAATCAATAGTTTGAAAAGCATATATTTGTAACTATGTGAATTATTTTCTGTTTCGTAATGCGACATTGGTTTTGAATTATACGTGAACGTGTTAATGTATATATGTGATAGTACCTACTAGTAAACATCACGTTGGTTTGTATAATAATAAAATACTTAAATTTTAAAACAAATGATTTGACAAATGAATGCATAATGTATGATGCGAAAGTGTGTAATGCTAATTAAAATTGATGGGTTATATTATTAAGGTAAATTACAGTGTTAATAGGACAGCGCTTATAGTAATACGAAATTTTGTTTTTGTCCAACGAAATATTATAAAATATTACCTATCTAAAAAATGTAAAATACGCGAAACACGTTGGTTTTTTTCCCAAATGAAACCCACAGTTTTACTTACAATAAAACTATTCACAACATTTTCACCAAACCATGTTTGCGGTATAATCAAGGTAGGTGTTAGACACGTATTATAATAATAGTATTTTGGTAACGTACTTAGGTTACGTTTTATTTGGTATGCGCGTACCTAATTTAATAAAATGAATATTTTATGTGAAAATATCGATTATACAAACTTGATGAACGTATACAATTTCTATTTTCTGTTCAAAAAGTATTATACTATATATCTATTGAAATATTTATAAACAAATAAGTATATTTATAGATATGAGACATAATTTTGTATGAAATTTATTTAGATATATATCGATTAATTCCGATTTGTTACTGTCGTTTTAATCAAATTAACTTTAAAACAATATGGAGGGTCATTTGTAATATTATGAAATATTATATTATGAAAATCATATTGAACATTAATTTTAAAAATATTAATATTTCAAAACTGATAACATGACGTCTTGAAAAACTATTATTCTATTGGTATGTCAAAGATTATTGTTAGACAATGTTATATTCTGAGTAACAATTTCTTAAATTACTTCATTCTATCTAATATATAGTTTAAATAATATTGTCTGGTCAATAAACTGGCGACACAATAGCGTATAAGTAAAGATCGATGAAACTATCTACGTATAAATGGTTTTAATAAGCAATTCTCTAGTGAATTTTACGACACTCAAATCATATAAATTACTAATTAAATTGTTTTGGCTAGAAATGGGCCACTCGGCGGCAGCGGTTCAGTAGTCACATTAAAGTCCGTCGTACACTTAATAGGAAATAACCAACAAAATAAATGTCTTTATCAATATTTAATACACTCTGAAGTTATTCGAATCATTGTAACTCTTCTCTAATCCTTAGCTACATAATATTAGACATATTGTTATTTATACGTTTTACACATACGCACATTTTTTATGTTTAAGATTTTGGATTTTATTTTAAAATGTATTACAAATGCATATATTATAAATTATTAATATAATTACGTTTTAGTGAGTCTCAAACAATATTTAACAATTTTTCCGGTTGAGGTCACTGTTTGATGATCATGTAGTTCATTAAAATGTTAAATACGCAACAATTAATGAAATTGATTCCAAAGATCATAATGTTTATATAAATGTATGAAATAATATTAACTTTTATATTTTTACCATCCTTGACGGGCCAACGAGTATGAGTATGCGTGTTCTGTGAGCTGTGACTATAATGATTTACCTCTACGTCTAATGGTCTAACGCTTTATTCGGCATTTATAATAATGAAAAGAATACAAAATAAAAATATGCCAACCTTACAAACTTAATAGGAAGGAACAATACATCTAATAATGAAGCTTCCCCCATCAAATATAGATAAAATAATAAAGGAGTTATAATATTGTTTAAAATTTGACTTACTCATAAGTCACTTTATATACTTGTAAAGTTTTTGTCTAATGACGTATAAAAACAAATTACCCATGTATGATTTGTATGAAGTTATAGTCTCAATTAAACACTTACTTAACTACTTACCAAGTCTAAATATACATTAAGAACACTAAATTAATGTTAAGTGTTAAGTCTATCTGAACATTCCTAATCTGATCCGGTCCCGGAATCATACTATAAAAAATTAACATAATTTTTGACTTCTCAGAATAGCCAATACAATAATTCCTATTTAAATACCCTTTACATTTACCTATCGTGTAAGTTTGAAGGAGTTACTAATGAACGTCAATCCCACAAATTGATAAGGAGTAGTATTTAATTAAACAAATAAATCTAATACGATTCAACTAGCTGCTTAATTATAATATGAGAGTTAAATTCTAGTCACCGTTATTGATCATTTACGATGTGATATAATTAATAAGCATATTGATTTTCTTTCTCAATTCTGAATAAGAAATTGGAACACTGTAATAACGATTTAAAATTTAGTTTTTTTATATACCTATACAATATAGGTACATAAATAAAAAATGTAAATTGGTGCAAATTTATATAAGTATTATAGTGAGTTTGAGTTATACAATATAAAATATTATTACAAATATTCATTTTGTTGGTAATTCCAATTATTTATTTACACAAATATAATAATAGTATGGTGTGACGATCTAAATTGTCATAAATATTCGTCTACACTTAGTTGTGGTAAATATAATTAGCTTTAATTTTTATAAAATAATATTAATAATGAAGTATTTAACATTTTAATTTTTTTACAATTTTTGAATAGTTTGAATATGTTTTTGTATTATACTTCATGTATGTATATATAGGTATAATATAAAACAAATACTTTATAGACGATTTATCTTATATATATATATGAATATTGTATTCAAATAAAAACTAAAACTTACCAGGGTTATACACTTCGCAGGGTAATACAATTGTGTCTTTGGTAACAACTTTGTATGTACTTGGCTTATTCAAGAATTTAGGTATCTTATTAGGATCTACTGGCACATACAAATCGGCAGGATCCAATTCTGAAAACATAAAAATAATTAATTAGTTATAAATAATAATAAATTAGTTACTTTGGGTCCATTAAGTTATATGTTCGCGTTAACCAGCTAGTTTAATTATAAACTTAATTAAATTATTTCAACAACACACTTAAATTTTTGGAATTTTTAATAAAATAATTTACTCTCCGAAATTTATACATTTCATTGAGTTATTCTATATTGCGTAATTCTAAATATTGAAGGTAAATAAATATAGGGATAATAAAAAAAAAATAATAATAAACCATCTTATAGTTATTATAAATTAAATTAAAAACATTATTTTCACTTCTAATTAAATAAAGTTCTATTAAAATTTAAAATAATACCACCATGTTTTAATTTTTAGTTTTCATTATGGTACAGTTATTTATTTTACGTCATATCGAGTTTTCAATCGAAATTATAAATTTGATGCTAATCATTTTGAATTTTTCACGAGTTTCAATGTATTAATTTATAAAATATGAATAAGGTCAAATTTCTAAAGGTCTCCCGAGAGGATAATAGTGAGCAAATGTGCAACTGATTCCCATGATATTTTCTCCGATGTTTTATTTCGTAATGGTTCTACTACACAGTATGCACAAGACTGTTCAAACAAGACGTAGAAAAAAAAAAAGATATTTAAATCGGTCGTTTATCCATGCCACAGTCAATATAAGTTACTAGTTTTGTACTCACACCACTGCATATTGAAGTATTCAAAGAGAAAAGCCTTTTTATATTAACTATGGTAGAGTAAGTAGAGTGTGTAAGCTTTCTGAAATGAGAAAAAAAAATGAGATCGTTTACTTTTTTAACCCTAAAGCTCAGTTATCACTAAAAACTAGGGGTGCAAGACGACAGATCTTTCTTAAAAAGTTTATTTTTTATATTTTTTGTGCACATTTTTTTTCATAATATTACCAATATTTGAATATATTTTTATATTATATATGAATAATTGACTTCGGAAATGAACGTATCTATAAATAATTTAAATTACTGAACCATGTTGCCATCAGTCTATAATATAACTTATAGCATTTATTGAATATATTATTTATTTGAATAAAGTGAATTGAATAATATACATATATATATATAATATTTTATTTAAAACTTATTGTAAAACAAAATTTAAAAATGATATTAAGATTGATGGATAAAATGCAAAAAAAAGGATTTAAAAAAAAAAAAAAATTAAATATTTAAGATCTGGTAACTGGTTTAAAGTAGGTAATACATTATTTATGAAATGTGAGTAAAAGTAATTATATTGTCTCCTTTATTAATACTATAGCAATTTATTTGCATAAATCCCGACTGCTAAAAAGATCCAATGCGCCTATAAATAATTAAATGCACTTTATACATTGATAAAAACTGTAATGTAATGATATGTATTATTAAACATGATTTTCACAGCACAAATATCAATATATTATTATAATTAACATTAAATTAACATAAATTAACTCTGCTATTTAAATGCAATGATTTTGAACTTTTTTTTTAAAACAATAATTATTCTTCCGCTGACAATATTGTAAATTTGTAAACAAACCGACAGGGCTCGAATAAAAAAAATACATTTTGTTTAACGTTAAGACAAATTTATCGTTATAAATTGTATTTTGTTTAACGTTATTATTTTTTTGTGTTTAATATTATTAGTAATATAAATATTTAATGTGTTTTTCGTTATTTTTAATTTAATATAATTATATAAAATTAAAAATAGATGTAGATAATATGCAAATATGTAATTATAATTTATGATTAATATACAATAATTTAATTAAAACTATCAAAACTTAATTTTTAGTAGAATTATACTCAATTATAAAATAGTATACTTTTTTTTAATCTGTATATTTATAAAATATAAGTATACAATTAAGTTAGAACATATTTAACATTTATTACTTTATAAATAACAATGTCGTCGGAACCTTTTTTGGGTAGTAAACTAGTAGGTAACCTATTCAATATTTTTATACCTGCTAAATTTACATAAAATAATTTTATTAGAATATTATAAATTTTTACTATCGTTAATTGTTTTACAATTTTATTTGCTTTTAGTTAAAATATGTTTAATAGTATATCATATGTTTCGTTTATTGAACTGTTTTGTTATTGGCAATTTTATATAAGCGTTTACTGTTTCCGTTATACTGATTAATGTTTAAATGTTTTAAATTTCAATCTTTTTTTGAGAAGTTTAACGTTATAATTATAACGTTTTAAAAATGTTTTCTAGCCCTGTAAATAAATTTATTATTCTTTGTCCATTCATAATTACGTATCTATCTAGTTAAATCGTAAAAATGAAATTTTCATTTATGTAACACTTTAATATTATACACATTATGTTTGATTAAAAGTATTAATACTGGTAATAGCTGACGACTGGATGAATTAATGATAGTGAATATTTTACGAATATAGTACCTACCTACCTGGCTACCTATTGAGTCATTTAAAAACATTACGGTCATAATATTTACATAATTTATTTAGCTGACTGATGTAAATAATATCATCGTTTACCAATTGTCCGTATTTTATTGTTATCCGATAAATTACGAATAATATTTCGAAAAGTTAATATATTACTGGTTACTAGTGTAGGAAATACTCTATAATTATTTGTTGTATAGGTATAGAATTTAATATATTTTATTAGTGATAAAACACGATTAAGTGTGTTGATAATCCACTAATATGTATAAACGAGCTAAATAATGATAACCATTCATTTTGTATGTTTTAATTTACATTAAAATTAATAACATACAATTTATACTAGGTAATACTAATTTCGATTTTAGTTGTAATATTGTCGTTATAGTACACGAGTGTAATACAGAATGCCTGATCTATTTACTAATTACAATATCTCCGTAAAATATATACAGTTTTGAATGACGTTTTTTCCAAACTATTATTTAGGAAATGGACTATAATATAATCTTTATTAATTATTTAAAAAAAAGATATCTCATAAAAAAATAAACTATTTATTTTTTAAGTTACGTAAAATGTGAATATAGCTATTATAAGGAATATATTTATATGATAATTTTGACGTGATCTCGTAATTTAATCAAGATTTCGATTTTTATTAATTTTTATATTTATTAGAGAAATTATATTTTTGACATGATTATTATAATATTATTAATATTTTAATATCATGGCACGTAAAATTTGTTTTATCGATATTATCATAATCGCTTTCAGTGCTTACCACGATGTGAAATACAAACAGTTGTTGTAATCTCGTAGAGTTTCTTAGTAATCAACACAAATAAAAATAATATTTTAACTCGTTGTTATTAATTTTTATCGAAAAATTATTATCAATCTACATTATATCATATCTCATAATATTGATAACATGAATTTTGCATTCCACGATATAATTACAGACTATATGAAATACATAAGTTATAATAATTACGTCAGAAATATGATTTTTCCAATAATTAAAACAAATTCCTATAAAAAGGAATAATGATTAAATTAAGAGATCGACATATCAACATTCTCATATAAATATCTCTTTAAAATGGCTATCTTTAAATTTTACAAAACTTAAAAATAAAGAGCAATTTTTTTATTATTTTATGAGACGTCTTTTTTAAAATAAGTAATAAAGATAATATTATAGTCCGTTGCCTAAATAATAATTTGAAAAAACTGCATTTAAAAAATTTTAATTTATCGCGGAGATATTCCAATTAGTAAATATATCTGGGATATCCTGCATATTAAACTTTTTTCAACCGTTGAGTTACATAATATTCACATATCCAGTTCTAGTTATTTGGTCATTATAATATTACTGATCAACGCATTGAGAAATGCTAGATAGATAGATAGGCATTTAAATAATTATTTAGTATGGATTTTTATTAGTGATACTTTTTTGAGTATTTATTATTTAATGAAACTAAAATAATTTTTGCTCCAAAAATGTATGACACATAAATTATAATTAATACATATTATTCATACCAATATTGTTTTTGACATTTTTATTTTTAATTTTAAATAAGTAATTGTTTTAATAAATTTTAAAATATTTTAAAATTAATTTATATTAATTACTACTTATTGAATAAACAATATTCAATATCATGATATTGAACATTAAGTTTAGAATAATAACTATATAAAAATGATCTTTAACAATTAAGTTAAAAGTTACAATGATGTTTTTTATACAATACTTATAATTTATGATAAATGATAATAATATTTTGTGGGTATGAGATATATTTCATGAGATATATGATGATAATATGCCTTAAAGTTCTTACAAGTTGGGTATAATAAAATGAGATCTAAAATATTATTAAATGAGGTACCAATATTTAAATTGTTGTGTTATTTTGAACTGTACTGATTAATTTATAATGCCATTCATTCGATAAAATCTGAGCAAAAGCAAGGAGTGAAAATTGAGTACATTTTAATAACAATAATAAAAACACATTTCCCTTCGTCCCAAAGGTGTCGAGTAATATTACTAAATATGAATTAGTCATAAATAATCCATTTTTATGTACGTTAACAACACTGTCCACTTCTATACAATCATGCATAGACGTGTTATAATACTGCATTTTTTATTAATCATTTTTTCCTTTATTTGTTTTATTAAAGAAACATGAGACATTTTGTAAAGGACTAAAAATGACCTTTTAAAACCCTGTTAGAATACTGCATTTTCTCTTCATATTTTAGCGATTCTGAGCGTCATTGTTGTTGTCCTTCCCTCTTAGTGTCATAACCCCTAAAATGTGTTTAATGTTACAAACACATATTATTGTTTATTCTGTTTATCCATTCCAGTACCATTTTCTTTTGCGCAATACATGATGAAGACATTCACCTTAGGTCCTTCGAAACTTTTTGGAATTTCAAATTCATTATACCTATCCTCGATCTCAAGTCTATGTAGCCTTTATGGTATTCGTATGATAAATAAATAATACACTTTGACGCACGTCAATGGGTTTTTGTGAGACATTTCTAACCATTTGAATACAATACTAAAGTAAGTTGTGATGAAAACTTTTATGACACGTACTCGTGAAAAGTAATGACATTTGCTAGAAACTATATAAATTGCTTTTAATACTACTTAATGTTTAATAATAATATGCAAAAATAAAACAATGCAATTATGAGTTTTAACCGCAAAACTGTATTTCAATATGTAATGTAAAAGTTTTAGTTCGTGTATCCGTTTAAATACGTTTCAAATGATTATACGAAAAATCGTAGACAAACTCTTTAAATTCTTTGAATTTAATATATTACATAACATACTATATTTTGTAGGTATTATTTTAATTGTTGGAACAATGTTTGGAACATAAAGTCTAGAAAATATTTAAATATATTATAATATATGTAATATTTTCTCATTGTATTATAAATAAATTAAAAATATTTAAAAATAGACTAATAACAATTAGAAATCAATATGTTTTTAAAATAAGGGAAATTATGTGATAGGTAGTAATAAGAGAAAACAAATATTTTATATTTAGAATTTTAAAAGTGAATCATCAGAAAAATTGATAAACATAAACCCATATTATAGAGTGTAGATTGAATTGTAATTTATAATACATTTCCAATCTGATTTTTAAATTCTGACGATCTGTTAAATTAAAAACAATTTCTATGGAAAATTGTTTTTTTCTAGATTTTTCTACTTTTTTTTTCATTCCCTCTCTTTTTTACTGTAAGTTTTTCTTTTATTTGGTCTTAATCTACATACTCTTTGTTCTTACTAAATTCAAAATAATTCTACATATTATGGCCTCAAGTGCTGTCTAAACTCTAAGAGATGTATTTTTAAAAATAAAAACAATTAAACATGAATAGTTGTCATACCACCCAACTTGTACAATAATGTAACAATACAACAGATTGGACTTCTTTTCATGATATATTGTAAAGTGAACAAATAATACGATGTACATCAACAAATGAATAAGGGTTTCAAGAATGTTAATATTTATGGAAATAGTAATATAATATTATTTGTAAAAATTATATTTTATAGCTATAACACAATATGCTAGTATAATAACTTTTAATTTAATATGTTTATACTATATTTAATTATTTATAGTGCATAATATTTTGATAATTTTATTTATTATTATAGTTAGTTAAACAATGTTTTAACAACAAAAATATAATAATTGTCTGTACATAAAACTTAGAGTATTTAAAAATATTTATGTGCTTAACATAATATATTATAATTATATACAATTGATAATATTATTACATTTATATTTTTAATTTAAAATTGATTTTAGGTTTATAGTACAATTTTCATTTTATTTTAGATTGTTCACTGTATCTATATTATATCAAAATAAATTATTTAATTAATACTATAATCAAATGTATTGGATAATATATTATCTAATTAATATAAATTTATAATATAGATATTGATAATTTTAAATCATAACACTGCAGTAATGTATAAATACAATACAATTTCAAATATTATATTATTATGTTTTGATAATTTTGATATTATTATTACTAGGGTTATGCACAGATAACTTAAACACTTAAAACTATTTTCTGATATAAAAATGTTTTGTCAAAATGTTTTCTTAAAATAGGAAAATATGGAAATATCCTAAGCACACGATTAATGTTTGTATATTATTGGATCAATATAATCATAAAATAAAATAGTTTATAAATAAGGATTGAACAAAAAAAAGTATAGAATTTTAAAATTTTAAAATTTTAAATTCAATTCTTAAGTGTTCATTTAATCTTGGAAATGTTAAAATATTATATTGTACATAATTGGTATAACTAATAATTTAGTTGTACAAAATATAATATATAATAAAATAATGCAAATGTTTTATTTATTTATACATCAGTGTGGGATTAAAAATTTAAAACAAATGAAAAGTTATTAAATATCATTCTTAATGTTTTGACTTATAATATTTAGCTTGTTTTATAGTAGGTACATAAATTAAAGTTTAATTTTATGGTTAGATTTAAATATATTAAAAATAATATATATATATTTATGTTTTTTAAATTAAATTTATTGTTAATTGACCAAGTGTGAAAATAATTATAATTATGAATCCAACCATATTAAAATGTATTTTACAATACAGTCACATAAAATGAATGAAGGTTTTACAAATTTATCGCACTCTGTGTCCGTTTAAATAATTTATTACATATAATTTATTGTTTTTTATGCATTATGTGTAATATGCGAAGCGGTTGAATTATAATTTCCAGTGACTTTTCAGAAGGTTAAATATATGTTATAATTTAAAAATAATACAATAACTTTTAATAATATTTATAAATGTAATCAAATATATTTTTAACGAATTAAAAATTAATCGAAAGTCATTGTTTTGTTGAAATAGTTGAAATTAAGAACTGTATAATTATGGCAAATAGTTGTTAAAATAAAAAAGTAATGGTGTACGAGTATAAAACTCAATTTACCAAGTCTTCTCCTTAGAAAATCACACCATTACGTCAATGTATGCCTGAGTGTTAAACATTTCCTTATTTATTGTTCTCCTAACTTCAGACCACTATACTCGGTTTTCCGTATTTCGATATATTTCACGTGTGAGATACGTCCATACGTGATTGTCGAAAAATGATATTACCCGAATTGGGAAATTTATCATTAAAGTTAGGTATATTGCCGATAAAAGTTTATAAAACGTTTCTTCTACTGTATATAAACTATGAATTTTAAGACACTTACACAAACGTTTCAATTTTTTTTTTCTATATATTTACTGAGTTAAATATATTTATGATTTAAGTTTAAATATTATTAACAACTTAATTTTTATCGACTACTGCTCTGAAACTATGTGTTGAATATCTATTGAGAAAAAAAATAGGTACTTTTAAAGTTTTATCTTCTTTCCATATTAATTCATAGTAGTATGTACTTTTTTGTAAATAAAAAATGTATCTTATAATTTTATTGTAATCTAATGTAAATTGTATTGTATATAGTATATCTGTATATTTCAAATCCAAAGTTATATTAATATTAAATATTTATAATGTTATAAATATTTAATAGATTTCTATTATTTTTCTTTCCATAATTAAATATATTTTTTTCATTTAGTGTAATACAACATGTATAGACAAACTAAATGTTATTGTTACAGTGATATATATATATATATACTATATTATAAATACAACAGTCAACAGCCTTTTAACACAATATTTACGAAAAATAATTATACAATATATCTATATTATCCTCTCAAATATTCTAAGACAGAGTTATAATTAATTAATCATCGTTGACATATTCAACTAAACCTAAATATAATCTTGAATGAATAGCATATAGAACATTGGTATTTTAATGGAAACTGTTATCATGCAATCTAAAACTGCGAGTTTAATTATTGGAAATTGAAGCATAATAATGGTTAAAGTTATTGAGTGAATATAATGTATATTACATACATAATATATATGCATGTTTTTTATTTACTTAAAAATGTTACAAGAAAAGTCAACATTATTTTTTCTAAAAAAAAATATTATTATATTCTTAATATAAATAAAGTATTTCTATTTAACCTATAATATTAATCCTCAGTCAATCCACAAATAATTTTAATCGAACTAAACGTAATTAGTTTTATGTTGTTATTTTGCAAAATGTATTCATGTATCAAAGGATTATAATAAAATTGTTATTCTAAACTATTTTATATGTAATTTTATGATTATATTAAACTACATTCCTATGAAAACTTTTAATTTTGTAATCACCATTACAATTTCCAATTTATTTATGGATTATACAAGGCGTCCCAGATCTCTTTACTAATTGTAATATCACAGTAAAAAATATATTGTAATGCGGAATCTTTAAATTGTTATATAGGCAATGGACTATGATATTACTTATATTATATTTTAGTTTTAGATGTTTAGTAAAAAAATAAAAAAATAATAACTTTTTATTTTTTATGCTATGTGAAATTTGAAGATAATCAGCTACAGAGTATATTTTTATAAACGTTTTGACGTATGATTTTCCAATTTAATCAAGATGTTGAATATTAGAAATTTTTTTTCATTTATTAGAAAAATACAATTTCTGACGTCACTTATTGTAATTGTTATATCAACTATATTTTAGAATGTAAAATTCATATTATTAATGTAGTATGATAAGTAAGTTAATGATTTACTCTATGGTTGTTGCTACGAGCAGTGTTGGGACTTATCTAGATAATTATTTTTTTATCTTTTATCTTATTTAGATAAATGAATATAAGTTATCTAAATATTTATTTTAGCTAAAAATTTCACTTATCTAGATAAATTCATTAGATAAATTTTTTTGTGAAAATTATTCTCATTCTCTCAGGCACAACTTATACGTAACTTAATATCCTGAGCTAAAATATATATGACGTTATTCTGAAAAGACTACATTATTCCTATTAAATACTTATTACTTATTAGAAGTTAATATTCTGTGTTCGGTTATAAATTTATATAAAATATACTAATTAATTTATATAAATAGCCTATATTAGTATATTACTTTCGCAACCTATGTTATTTCTTAGAACTTAATAAACATTTTTAAATTCTAATTAAAATAGGAATAATAAAAACAGACGACAAGTTATAATCACCGCCGTCCGCCACACAAAATTTGGTAGAATATAATATTATTATTTATTTATTGAGAAATTTCTCAATTCTATCTTAATCCAGCCGTTTATTATTTCCGTATTTGCAATACGATCATCTAAAATTAATATAAATAATAAATAATTCATATTGATATAATATCCAGATATTTATGACAATTTATAAGTCTGATAAACAAATACTTGAGATGCTATTAATCTATTACGGGTTTTATATTTTGTAACTATCTATAAACCAAATTTAATATGCACATGCCATATAATAATAATAAACATTATTTCTTATACACAAATACACAATACTCGTAAAAATCATTTAAATGTTATTAATAATTTTATAGTCTACGAAAAGTCACGAAAAATGACTGGTGACACCTGCCACCCCCTCACTATAGACAGCCATGGGTTCTCTTGTATGTGTATTATTTTATGATGTATTCTTGGAAATATTATTTTTAAAGTAAACAATCAAAAAATAAACTTATTGTACAGGCATTTACTTACACGATGGTATATATATTTTTTTACATTTGTTATTTTAATTTTAATTTCCATAAATATCTCTAAATATCAGGGTAAAATATTTGTATCTTTTTGGTAAATAAATTTAATTTGTTTATCTTTTATCTGTATCTTAAATAAAATTTAGTATTGTTATCTTTATTTTTATCCAGATGATTTTTTTGTTATCTGTTCCTAACCCTCTCTACGAGATCCATAATAATTTCTCGAAATATATTGATAGTAATACAAATAGTAATTATTAATAGTATTATTAATAATTTTGCATTCCACGATAATATGTACATTTATTATATAAACTAGTTATTAAAAAAGATTTATTTCGATTTTTCGAATAAATGAAAATAATTTCTAAATATCAACATCTTGATTAAATTAGGAGGTCGACACATAAAAATTTTCATAAAAATATAGTCTTTAAAGTGATTATTATCAAATATCATATACTTAACTTAAAAATAAAAAAAATATTTTCAAATTATTTTTAACTAAACTTAATAATAGAGGTACTTAACTAATTTGAACTTTTATATAACCTATTGACAAAATAATAATCCTAAAAAAATCGCGTTAAAAAATTTTAATTTTTCGCGGAGATATTGTAATTATTAGTAAGTATATCTGGGTCCTGGGTATCACTGTAATCAATATTAAATAGTAAAGGTACTTAAGTATATATATCATAAAATCCAATTTATACTAACCACGTAATTGGAACTTCTAAATTTTTGACTTTTGTACTTTCTCTCTATATTATAATTATTTATAAATTATATGGAATTTGAATGAATTTAAGATAACAATTTCATTTGTTTATGTTTATAATTAATTTGTTTTTCCATAAGCTATAAAAAAATACATAGAAAACTTTGTATAATGTAGGGTTTAATTATCTTAATAATTACATTTTTAATGACTATACAACTTTTATTTATATATCTTTGAAAATATTGTTTATATAATTTTTCTCTAATAACCGATATGATCAATATTTATTAATACCGAATATTAAATTATTAATTTAAATTTTTGAGGTTATTATGGCAAGGTTATTATGTTGCTAGTTTAACATATTGTTTAAAAATACTGATCATATAATTATAGGTTTAGTTAATCGTAAGTACTAAAAGACAAAAATATAAATGATAACTGCAATTTTAAAAAGTAAAGAAAAATGTCAACACTAATGAGGAATGTTGCCATTAATTGTAACTCCTTAAAACCGTTCTTGTCAAACTTTTAAAATATACTTTTTTCTTTATTTTAATGAAAAATAAAGTTATAAAGTAGTATGGCCGATGTTTTCTTTTATACATCTATTGTACGGGACAATAGAAAAAAAAAACAGAAAAATAAAAACCTTGTCAGGTAAATTTTATTAACCGATCAATGAACTATCCGACCGAAAAGACACTCAAACTTTTGGTTGTATTCGAATATAAAAAACCTACTATTACGCAAATTCATGTTCATTTATTCCTAAATAGTTGACACACACACACACACACACACACACGCGGTGCGCGCGATTCGACATATCAATTCAATTTTACAAGTTCTAGATTCTGCAAATAGTAAGAATATATTGATTTTTTTTATATATAAATTATTGATTTTGTTTTTTCGTAATTGTTAGTAATACATCAGTAATTTTGGAGATAAAAACTCATATGCATTTATTTGTTAAATTATCAAATAAAAAAAAGTGAGAATGTCGATTTTAGGCGTTCCTCCGTCGTACCTTCGGTCCTCGGAGAAATTAGTGGTTTATTATAATTAAGATTTGAATGCAATAAAATTGCATTAGAAAGTACGATTCTGAATGAAACGCAGTCAGATATACAATACATTATACTGATAATTCGTTCCAAAATTTTACATCACTTGTATACTACCAATGCTAATACTCAAAAAAATTATCAAGTCCCTACGATCAAAACTCAATTAGTTATCACGAAATTAAAAAACTAAAAATAACAGAAACCTTAATTTTTCCGATTTTCCGCCATTTTATAGTAGTTTTTCCCCTCCCAAGAAAAAACTTTTGAGAAATTCGAAAAATGAGTTAAATAAAGTACTAACTAGACACGATTTGCTACCGAAAAAATACCCTACTTGTGGTAATAATAATCGGACCATTATTTTTACCCAAAAAAGTGTTTTCATACAGCAAAAAAAAAAAAAACATCTTAAAACCAATACATTCTTCGTTTTGCTCAAAATCTAAAATTATTTTAAATATGTTGATATTTAAACCTTTCATTATTCCCATTCATTTATATAATCCTCCAAATATGGTAAAGGTGATCATGGATGTTTGAATTTTGAGTGAAATTAATTATTCTTTCAAATTATAATAATATTAATTAATTATATTTAATATTAATATTTTCAAAATTATAACGTTTGATTGTAAAATCTAAAATTATCTAATGGATTATTTTTATTAACTGTTTCGATAATATATTACATGAAACTATTAATGCCGATTTACGGTTTTATACATTTAATTTTATAAAATATAACAATCTCCAAAAGTTGATTAAGAAATTGTATACAATATATTTTTCGCCTACTTAAAACTTTTCATTTTGTGTACGTTATAGATTAGGTATGTAAATTATATCAATTATTGTCCAAGAAAGTCATAATGTTGTAGATTTGTGTACTAATTTAAAGTCATTAAATCCATTAAGCAATTATTTATATCACAATATAACATATAATTTTTTAATTCCCAATGATAGTTAAATGATAATGTGTTTGAGTTTTTATTAATTATTTTTTGAATATTTCCTAAGTATATTTTATAATATACTCTAAAGGTAAAAGGGGGGCGTGTTGATTATACTTCAAAACTTAAACTCCAACTGGCACGCACTTTTGTAGTTAGGATTTTAAATGCTGCATACAATCCTGTCATTATAAAATACATTATAACATAATTTACACGTTTTCTAATCAATAGCTGAAATGGACAAAATTGCCAAAACAAAATTAACTGAATGAATCCTATTTAAGGAATAAAAGAACAATATAGATTTTTAGTGACTAATAAGATTGATCATTATTAAAGTATTATTTAATTCATTTTTAGTAATAATACGAATAAACAGGTACATACTAAACCTATACCTATTTACCTAAACAGCGGCGTTGGAGCTGGGGGGGGGGCAGAGGGGGCATTTGACCCCTCCGTTAAATATGTCAGGGAGCAAATTATAATTTTGCCCCCCCCCCTGAAAATTTTTCATCATAGTTATACATTTAATATTTAAACATTTTAGAGTTATAGTTTAAATTTAAATTACATTTTTATTATTTTGAATATTTATATAATATAATATGTAATAAAATGAATTTTGAAAAGTTGTATAATAAATAAAATTAAAAAATGTAAAACATTAAATTTGTTTTTAATTTTATATCCAAAATTAAATTAGTTTAATCAACAAAATAGTAATTAAACCTATTTTATATAATCAATGAGTATTTGTATTTTATTTTAATATACTATATATCGTGATTTTCATATAATTTTTGCTCCCCCACAAGAAAAATAATTCCTGCGCCTCTGTACCTAAAGATCACGCGCGATTAGATTATATAATAATTGTGATATTGTAGAATATTAAGTTTAAAAGTTTTTATCAACAAATTATTTCTGATATTTATTATTTTTAGAAACAATAGCATAGCATGCTTCACATGTGCGTCGTTTATAAATTTAAACTTAATGGGTTATATCATGACGATAAGAAAGAAAGTGCCAAGGAAATTATACTACCGAATAGAATTATATTTGAAATTGCTCTACATTTATATTCTCTATAAGAACGAACTTTAAGTATCAATTTTTTACACTACAGTTGTAGCATTATACACATTTGTGCTATATAAATAATTTCTACGTGAGTTACTTATCGTTAGAAACCTTAAACAATATTTATTTAATTGTGTACAGAAATATATTTTATATTTTTAATATACTATTATGTATTATACAAATATTAATACTATTAATCGTATTTTCGAATTCAAATTTTAATTCTAATTTAACCACTCTATTCAATACATTATATGTGCTCAATGATAAAATTATTATTCTCCTTAAAGAAAAAACTTTTAAACGACCATTCATCGATGATCATAACGATGTATCGATATAATTAATTATATTGAATTTTAATACATTGTGCAATGGCGTGTTAAAAACATAATTATCTACGGCCTGGTAACAATGATGATGATATTTTATTAACGAAAGATTGGATATTTACTGGTGTGAGATACTCGATTAAATATTTTATTAATAACAGCAGTAATCCAATTGCAAACGATGAGAAACATACGCGGAAAAAAAAAACTGCTTTCGTTTTATAAAACCTGTGAGTAATTATTATCACTCGCCCAACGATATTATTATTTTTTAATTACAAATTAATAATAACAACGATATATCATTATAGTTTTTTTTTTTTGCGAAAAAATTATTTGGAATCACATATTGTAATAGTGGCATTCATAATAAGAGAGAAAGACATAGAGAGAGAGAGAGAGAGAGAGAGAGAGAGAGAGAAAATGATTTACAATCGTGGTAATAAAAAACAGAAAAAATAGAAGAAAAAAACCTAAATGATAATTAAATTTCCAAAAACGGGCGGACGGTGCAGTAATTAAAACGTAACGTAACGTTGCGCGCGCATGCGTCGGCTAGTTTTGTTTCTCCAACTCGTGTGTGTCGCGCGAACAGCTGGTCGGCCGTCAAAAGGGGCGGATTGTGGTGGGGGGGGGGGAACGCGGAGGAGAAGGCAAACGAGTGTTGTTTTCCAGCAACGCGGTTAGTGCGCGAGGACCGCGCGGGTTAAAATATAATTGTCCGGACGGTGGATTGCGTGGGCGTGGGCGGGTTGTCGCCGGCGAGTCGTGCGGCGGACAAAGGTGCGTAGAAAGTGATGGCGGTGAACTTAAGAGAGGCCAATATGTGTTTCGCAGAGATAGTTTCACCGGGAGGCACTTGTTTTTACGCGGATGCAAATTACCGGAGCATGAAATGTAGATAATATAACACACCGGAGCGCATTATTCGCCTTAATGACGGCCAACTTTCCTCCCCGCGCCCACCCCACCCAGCGGTTTCGTTCCGGATGTGTAATAATACGAAAAACAAAATTAAACGTATAAAAAAGAAAAAGAAAAAAAAAAAAGAAAAAAAAGCACTCGTGTCTGTACGATATAAAAATATAAGCGTATATATATATATATATATATATTATTATCATCGTTATGCTATTATGTTGGTAACTTGATGTGAAGTACGACCTAGTTAATTATGGTATACCCCTTTCACGTTTTACCATGAAAATTGGACGTGATTACGTGTTTAAAGGGACGTTTTTTTTTTTTTTTCTTTGAAAGGGTGGGGGGAAAACGATAACTGAATGACTACGTGGCTTACATATTATATTATATAAAAATTAACGTATGTTCATAAATATTTAAAAGCTTTCAATCAAATATATCAGTGTGAATTATTGTAATTTTTTTCTACACGTTCGTTATTCATTAATTATTATTTTTTTATTATTATTTTTATTTATATAAAAATCACCCATTTGCGCTTTGATTTATTGAGTGACCTTACTGGTTAATTCTCGGGGACATTTGAATAGAATCAGTTATTTATTTGTTGATAAAAAAAAGTAATAAGTTAGAGTATACAGAATTACAATAATTAATTGCTGTACGTATTATACGTGTATAAATTAGATATTGACAGGTTGAACACATAAAATAAATCTAACGAACGAACGGATACTTTATTCACAAATAATAATAACATACCTTTGGTACCTACCTATATATACTTACAATATAATTATTCATAAATTACTTTACGTTAAGAGATTTACTTAATAATATTAAATATTCAAATCGCACGTTCAAATTGCAGATATAATTGTATGTATATATGGAAAAATTTAAATCACTGTTGAATAATGTCGTAAATAATATAACTATAATATTATAGTACATTTAATATAAATGATAGATAGATCCAGAATTAATTCATTGATTACAATTCCAAAATAAATTGAGGACTTTGAGAAACCCAAAACGACACGCATAGTATATTATACAAAATCGGGAAACAAAGTTAACTAGTTTATTTGATTGGTTATTATTATTATTATTTTATTTCTTTTTAGCCTGGAATGGGAATTGAATAATAGAATAAAAGTGGTTGATCTTTTACTTTTTTTACTTTTTTCGACAACTAAGATAATAAATATAAAATAATTGATAAACGGAATTAGTGATTTTATTTACTTTTAAAAAGTAAACGCTTAAAGCTGTATATTTTAAACAATCTGTTGATTTAGAACAAATATTTATATAAGTTTGAAAACCATGTTTCCGAGTTAATTCGTAGTTTAAGAAAGAATGAAAAATTTTCAGCACTTACCAAAAAAAAAAAAGTATGTTCGAGATTAACATGAAAAGTGGTGGAAACGAGCATCTGGTGACTTCAATCAATTTAATTTGTAGAAGATTACATAATACGAATTTCTATCCTTATTGTAATGCTTGAACGTTGTTAAATATTTTATCGACAATCCTCATTCCGTATTTGTGAGGGTTGTAAGTGTTTCGATATTCAAACCCCCTTTATAAAAATGTTGGAGACTTATAACTTATGAGTCATAAGAATTAAGTGCTCTACACGTACCTATAGTACTTCAAAACTTCAAAAAGACAGATTAAACCAGAAGTCCATAATCAAATGGAAAATTACGAATAATGAAAATCATTATATAATATATTTAAAAGTAACGATTGTTATACTCACGTTATCAAACAAAAGAAGTATATAAAGAAGTATGATGACTATGACATTTATTTAACGTTAAATTTGTGAATAAATGAATTAATTGTTTCGCATTATAACGAAAATAATTTTAACTATTATATTATTGTTAGAGGAAAAAATTCCGACGCGAATTTACTGACCATGTTGAATACGTTTATTGACTTGATAGTCTGTGTTCGATCGGTTTTGTGCGTGTATTTCAGGTCTCAGGTGAGCGTATTGCAGCTCAAGGTACTCTCACATGATGCTCAGTATCACCCACACATATAAAAGTATTTATAATTCATGTTTCACAATAGTATAAAACAAATAATGCTTAAAAATAAAATAATAAAACGCTTTTGTGTTAGTCTTACAATAAGATTAACCATCGGCGTCCGAACAATAATTATCATACGTCATCATTTTTTGTCACGTTAGTATAATACAAATTAAAGTAATATGTAACAATGAACACAAACTGTCTATTGTGTGAAATAATAAATAAAAAATAATTTTGTTATGAACTTTAAAAATTATAATAATATAATATTTCATTAGTAAAAAAAAAAAAATTGAATACAATATAATTTTAAATAATTGTTCGTTTATTGTTTGTGAATAAAGAAAAAACAGTTATTTCTATTTTAAATAATAATAATTTATTGGATAATAGTTTTATCACATTTATCAATATTTTAATATTTTAATCATTAAAATATTGATTATGTACGAATTTTCAAAATAATTAATAGCATCAGAAACGTGATAAAAGAAAGTCATTACAAAAAACCTTCAACTAAGTGTTTTTAAAGTGAAAATGTAAATTATTTTTTAATTAAAAATTTGGATCTTTCTTTGTCATCAAATATACTTTTATATTATTTAATATTATTTAATTGGATAAAAAATTAATGTTAAACCTCAATATAAAAGTATAATATTTTAATTATTTTCTTATTATTGTAATCGGAATATTTGTAAAAAAACTATATGTTAGCTGAATTAATAGTCTTGAACTAATAAATGCAAATGAAAGAACAACAGATAAAATGATTTTTTAACGATTGACACACAGCTATATTTTAATACAACTTAGAGATAATGTTTAATCTATTTTAAACTAAAGTCATTAAATAGGTGTATAATTGTAATAAATATAATTTTATTTATTTTCTGAATTTAAATATTGTTATATAATGGTGTCACTTAATAAATGACTTTCCCTCTCTTGTATATTATATATTATATATTTTACATTTTTCTTTTATTATTTATTAAGTTTAGGTACTTATTTTATTATTAGTGTTATATAACTGTGAATAAACTAATTATATTATTTTTAATACGTTTAAGTAAGAAATATAATAATAGTTTAGGTATACATTGGCGCCGAGTACGTCAAAATAGGTTGTGCAATTCTATAATATCTATCCACCCACCTCATATTTTAAGCTTCATTGCCTAATCTCTCCAAATTATTTAGATTATTTTTATTTCAATAATATTAATATAACATATAAATATATCTTTTATAATTTTTAACAGCCATGCCGATGAACCTTGTGCCGACCCCAACCTTAATTTTAGGTGGTGCAATTTCACCACCTCAAGTAGGTATTCAGCGCCACTTTAAGTATATAATAAAGGTAGTACTGTATTGTATAGAATATATTAATTATTACTACTACTAATAATATAATTATATGAAAAATTATCAAATAATACATTTTCGTATAGAAGAATTAACTATCTATTTATTTAAAATTATTCATAACCATTAAAATTTGTTAAAATTTTTAACAAAAATGCTCAATAAATAATAATAAAAAAAGAATATTCGAAGTTAATTTACAATATTTTTTTAATTTTAAAGTTTTATTTAAAATTAAATTTTACATTTTTAAAATTTCTGTACAAATACACAATGTGTTATTAATAATAAATTTAATTAATAAAATCATATATTTAATGGAATAATGGGATAGGTTATATCGAAATTCTCAACGTATGAAAAAATGCTTTATAGGAAGTGATTGATGATAGTTTGAATCTACCTAATAATTTTAAAAAAGTGTCTTGTCAACTTTGGCAAATTAAATTGAGTTAAAAAAATATTTCAATCATTTATATTCAAAATAGATTGGATTTTTCGTATTAAAAAAAAATTCATTGATTAAGTTCTCACATAACTATTTATAAATATTTTTTTCATATTATTTTGATGTGTAATATTAAATAAATAAAATTATAAATTAAAAATTTTTAAATATTTTATTTTTATATGACTACCATAATATAAATATTTTATCTATAGTTATATAAAAATAATATTTGTTTAAATTAAAATATTTATAGAATTTGTAAACCATTATTTTAAGATTTTGTACAATTTAATGAAATACTCTTGTATTATATTTAAAAATCAATTCTCAATTTTAAAATCTATACCTATTCTAAACTAATTTGAAATATAATTTAATTATGCATTTTAACATTTCGATATTCATATATTAAACTAGAGTATCTTAGTATCGTGTATTCAATTATAACATACCTACTCCTATTTTATCATAAACAAAATAATTTATATAGACACTTTTCAAAATTGTAATGAGTATTATGTCATATATTTTATATTTTATATTTAATTTTTTTTTTTTTTTTTTTGAATAAAATTTATAATTAAAAATATTAAATATAATACGCAAGTTGAATAAAAAATACAGTTTTATGCTGTTTTATCGTATATAATTTATAGTAGATTCATTGTGTAAACTGAATACAGAGTGATATAAAATTGTAGGGATAACATACATTTGTAATACAATTTCTATTCTTTAATATTAATTTTTTATCATTTTATATATTATTGTAATAAATTATAAGATTCATTATACAATAATATACTATTCTAAATTAATGTTACATTATATTTATTTATTTTAAAAATTGTTGTGTAAAATAAAATATTCTTTTTTCACTAATAATAATTAGTTAATGGAAATCAATTAATTATTTATTAAATTAATGTATACGTTTTAAAGTAATTAGTATATATTAGTAATTATAATATAATTTTAAGAAAAATCTGCTTTATTAAAATGTTTGATAAAATTCATAGGTAATTACTAATAACGTAATAATATAATTCTAAGATAGAGAAAAACAACAACAAACAGACTTTTCTATTTTAATTCCATGAAAATGTTTATGCAATATAACACATATGTACGTCAGAATGAAAGTTGAGAACTCAGTAGTTCATTGAAATCTGAAGAAAGGGATTCGAAACCTTCTTCAAATTCTATTTGAGTTAAAATAGTCATTATAATACTTTGTGGAATTTTGCATTGCAGAGTTTCTCTTCATACTCATACTTCGGTCATAATTAAGAATATTTCTATAGAGTATACTTTTCCGCACTAGATTAACGTAATGAAAACGAAGTACCTATATATTATTATTATTATTTTATTTTTTAATACGTTCAGTGATAAAATATAATACAAGAATAATTTTTTTTTTTATCTGGGATTTGAGTCTACGGGTAACTTTTAATTAATTTTTTTGTTCACTGTTGTTATTTTATATTAGGTCGCGCAGTGCCGTTATTTCGTACGTATTATTTTTTAATTAAACCCATATCATCTAGAGATTAGCGTTCAGACCAATGGGGTTAACTGTGCACAAAGATGTGTTAAAACGACAGTGGCTAAACGAATTACGGCGGAAAGTAGTATTTGTCTGTGTCAAGACATGAAGTTTTATCTAATCAGGAGACTGAAATCCAAACTGTGTATGCATGCATTTGCAAAATATATATTACCTATAAAATAGGGTTTTGCTTATAGATAATAAAAAATTAATAATTTTATTGATAAAAAAATTAAAGAATTTTTGTTTAAGAGTCACCTAAATATTAATTGAGAACAATCATAAAATGTTTTTAACATTTTAACTTTTCATATAATAATGAAAACAAGTTACTTTTATTGTATAAATAAATAAATAAATAATCTAATTTAGTTTAATTAGTCTATTAATTTTATAGCTAAGAAAACCTATAATGTTTATTTCAGTTCATTTTTAATTGTACTCAAATTGTATACAATTGTAATGGTATGAAGTGCCGTTAATATAATGCACTTTATCACTTATAATGTTTTTTGATTACTTTAATTTACGACGGTTATATACGCCACAGAATTCATATACAATACCTACTTAATATGATTGTCGTATTCGGATTTTGAACGTTAGATATTTAATTTGCACAGAATGAAAATTAAATTATTTAACCTGAAGATCTCAAAAATAATAACAGAAACAAAATACGTAAATGTTTAAATCACTTTTTCCTATTGAAATATAGTGATGTCTTGTGTGGACTTAATGTAATAAACTTAAAAATAATTTATTTATTATTTTAATACGGCGAAAATTGTATGTTATATATATTGAATTAGTTATTATAATGTTAAAATATTTATAATTATTAATGTTAAACTTATAAATAACTTTCTTTCAATTCAATATATTTGTGTACTATTTATTTTTTATTTAAAATATTTAAAATTGATTAACAATAAAGTATATTATTTTATGTCCTAAACATTTTTTTTTAACAGAAATTTGAATACTTTTATTTTATTTAGAAAAGTTATATAATTATATACACTCAATTTGAGACTAATGGTCGTAAAAGTATATTATCATTAATGTTATGGTGGAGTCAAATCTAATAACTTAGACATAAAATGAAGGATATGCCAAAACATATTATCATGAATTATTGTGGTAATAATCCACCGGCTGTTTTTGAGCACCAAAAAAACATGGTCGTGGTGATTCAAGATCGTTAAAGAAAATTTAAATATAAGTAAAATAAATATTATTATACTCTATATACAAATAAATATAGGTATTGTAAATATAAAGTATATTTTTTGGAACAATATTCTTCGATTTTTTTAAAATATTTTAACTGCTATTATATTATATTGATACCTACGTGAGATATTAAACGTATTATACAATTGTATCGTTTCCGATTTCCGGGGTATCAAAATGTTACTAAAAATATTACATATCATATGAATATTATAAACATCTAATAATATTGTATTACATACATTTTATAAATTAATTCGATTGAAAATAATACAATTCTAATTACTATATGTATGTGTTTTGAATTATTATAGACAAACATTATTTAATTTCTGTAATATATTACACGGAGATGAAGTTTATAAAAAATATTGTTGGTTTTTGTTACTGAATAATAATTAATGAAAACAATCAATGATACATCGAGACTCAAGATTATAATATTATGTTATAACTTATTATTTAATAAACCTTTACAAGCAAACGACTTTACAAAACGGTTATACAAGTATGTGCGTATGTTTCTATGCAGTGACATTGAACTACTGTAAATATTATTATCAGAAAATTATAAAACTAATAAATAATGAATTATAAAATATTTTGTCGCTTTGTAGTATAATAATTTATATTTGAAAATATATTAAAAAAGTAAATCTATTGTGTTTTATTTAATATATTATGAATTGCATTTCACAAATTGGATATACTATTGTGTAACTGTATTCTAACTGAATTTATGTTTGATTTTTTTGTGTCAATTTTGTATGTACATCAAAATATTATTTCTAAAGTAAATAAGTGTTGTTAATTTATGAAACTTATAAGTCAATTAATATTATTTATTAAAAAAGTAATATGTTAATTATTATTTAAATTTAAATTAATTAAGTTTAAACATATTTAATTGATAGGTATTGACCAAATTAAAAATTTTACATTGCATTTTAATAATAAAACATTGCAAAAGTAAAAAAAAAAATAAATAAATAGAAAATAAATACATATTAATAAATATTAATGAATTTTCATGAAGATTTACTTATTATATTTTGAATGAACATATTTGATTTTAAAAATTTAAATTTAAATAATATATTTTTCTTGTTTTTAGTTAAGACAATGCATTTTTTTATATAATTAATGAAAATATAACACAATGTGTATAGTGTATAGTATGTATACAAAATGATCAGAATTTGATGTTATAAAAATGGTTGGTTTACATAAGTTTTTTTCACTTTTATAAGACAATAGTCTGATCATCACAAATACAATTTTTATATTCTAATTTAAAACATTTTCTTTCTTATTTTTATACATTTTAAAAGCCGGGATGATTTGTTTTGAAATCATTTTTTTTTTTTTTATATGTTTTCCAATAGAAGATTTGTTTTCCTAAGGAGTGTGAGCTGTGTCGTCACGGTTTGTGAATTAGATTCATAAGAGCAATTAAGATACAACATTATTTAAAAGTTTGTAATCAAAGAATCGTTTTCTACTTTTTGTTTGCCTAAGATAAGGAACATTGAAGAAAGGAATTATCTTTATACATAAACATAATTAAAGACTAGTTATGAGATGTCAAGAAAAGGGAACTTTTTAAGTACTTCTAATTAAGAAAAGTTTTGATTTGCAGATTTAACATTCAAACTTGTTCGGTGGTAGGTAAATATTTACATATACCTACCTATATGATATATGATAATAATAGTTATTACCTTTATCCAACGAATTTATAATATTGTGAACTACACTAAAAGTCTAGAACTTTATATTTTATGCCGGCTAGATTGTTAAACACATTAACACATAAAAAATTAAATAAATATAAATAGATATATAATAATATATAAAAGAAACTATAAATAATACCAAAGAATAATATTTGAAACTGAAATGAATTATTTTATATATGAATAATATACATATAATTATAATAAATATAGGTATACCTAATATTCATGATTTTACTACATACTGATAATTGATAAGTCAAATTAAAATACCTAGTAGTATGATTATAGTTAGACATATTTAAAATAACTTTTTAATATAAATAGATACGATGATGTTGACATATTACAGTTGACTAATTATTAAATGAACTAATTTTGTGAATTACATGACAAAACATTAATTTAATTATATTTATGTGCAAATTATGTATTATTCTAAAAAATATGAACTTTTTCTATAAATTAAATTGAACAATATTTTTACAAAAAAAAAAAAAAAAATATATTTTAGTTTTAAAATGGCGGGACTGAAATAATCATTAATTATACGTTATCGTCCTAATAGTTATTTTACCTATAACATAAATAATATTCTTTTGTAATAAATTTTCGATTGTAAAGATCTCGAGGTGTTTTTTATAGTAAGTTGGTTTAATATATTTTATGTTCATAATTAAATAGTATTAGTCAAACTTTATGCTAATTTAAAAATACCTATATATTACCGTTTTAATAGTTCGACTGAAACAAACCATTCAGATTTTTAATTTCTAATAATAATTTGACCTAAATATTGTGTTTTATTATTAATATTTTATTAAAACATAATAATACAATATGAATTTTGAAGACTTAAATAATAAGTATGACAATATATTTATTATTTATATATATATATATAATTGTAAGACCGATAGAGTGATAACTAACAATTGATAATAGATAACAACAGTGTTACACTACAACACTAAATTCATCAATGGTAATTAATTATTAGTAATATGAGAACATAGTATTTGATTAAATTTAACTGTTCAAATTAAATACCATATCGACATTATTAGAATCTTAATAAACCGTATAGAAATAGCCAATAGGTATAGTTTGTCTATTATAAATATTTTGTTATCTCTAATCTTCATTGATGTGGTATTTGGGTCTTTTCATATTGTATATTGTTATAGTTTATGGGTAGGAGTTTAAATCTGTTTTATCACACAAAGTAACGTTTGTTAGTAAGTATAAAGATTTAGAGTATACATAAAATTTATAGATAAATCCTATGTGTATTGTTTGTAGAAATATTTGATAATATTAATGCGTTTCATTATCTAGTTCGTTATCAATTTATCATAAATGTTAAAATCAAAAACACATTTCTAGAACTCATAATTCTAATATTCAACAATTGAGTGTCAAAATAAAATAAAATAGTGGTGAACGGTTATATATAGTGACATGTTGTTGAAAACGACTCAGTATGTCTTTGAAACAAATAAGAATAGAATAGATAGAAAATTAGTAAAGATAGTTAGTAAAACTTAGTTTCTAATTTTTTATGGACTTAAAATATTTGATATTCTGTAAGTCTGTTCATTACTGAGATGGAAATTGTTATGCTAAATAAAATATTAATTATGATACATTAATTACAATAAGTACAAATATTCGAAAATCGAAAAATAATATTAAGTAAAATAATAAATAATAATAATAATAATAAATAATATTAAATTAAATAATGATATATATATTTTTTAAACTATTTATATGATAGTTTTATCGAGATTTCAAAGATATTTTTGATCAGAATTTTATTATTAAGACACCCAAATCATTTTTCAAAATTGTTATTAACATCGTTAACCGAGTTACGCCAAAATATTTTAAATCCCTTCGAGTCGAAAGCGAAAAAACAATTAATAAATTTACTATGACAATATTTAACCAGCCATAAGCTGTAAAGACTAGTTAATATAAATGAATCTAAATGATGTTTATATTTTTAGCAACACATATACCATAATATTAAGAAAATAATTTAAATTTTCTGTTTGACCGGGTGAATTTTTATTGAGTTTTAAAATATATATTATTATATATTACAAAGATTAAACAAAAACAATATAATTAATAATAATAAATATTAAATAATCATGGTAAATTGATCATAGTTTAAATTTATCTTTTATATTATTTATCTTTTTATAATTTAATAATAACATTATATTAGCAATCAAATAAATTATATAATATATTTTTACTAATTTACTAAATAAGGAAAATTAAATATTATTACCCAACAAATATATTAGTATAATATTCTATTAAAATATTTTATGTATTTTATTGTGTTGATATAGAATTGTGTACTTAGTCTGTTGACCTTCTGCATAGTTTTATATTTTAACATTAATATTTTATAATTTTATTAATTCCTAATAGAGAATTATGGATTGAAACCATTTATTATACAATTACATATAATATTTTTCAATGTAAAAACAAATATCTATAACAACTCTTAATGTTATTTTATATTTTAGAGCAGGAAATAAAGTATAATTGTTTATCCTTTATAGCATAATTTTAAGTAGTAGGTATTTTGATTTTATTATTATTATTATTAGTTTCAGTTTTACCATAATAATATAAAAAAAAATTAATTTATTATATTTTTGTAAATTTAAAATTAAATACGTATGATATTTTTAAAACATTGGTAATTATAAAAATGTTTTTATAATTTGTCTAGGATTTCCCAAATAATTACAAATTTAGTAAGGTTAGATTCACTTTGAATGGTTTTTGAATAAATTGTTTATAATTATTTTTTTCCTTTTAAAATTATAAACAGCTATGGTTACTTCACATACATTTTATAATCACTAAAAATGCGTTATTTCGTGACACTAAAAAATAATAAAAACGAAATCCTTGCGGCCAACCGGATAATAGAATTTATTATATTTTTTTTTACTGTCAATTCGACCCTGCGAGAAAATAAGCTAAATTTAAATTTAAAAAGGGAGAAAACCTAGGGAGCGTTCGCATAACATCTGGATTTGACAGGAAAGTTTTAGCAGATTTTCTGCATCCCCACCACCACATTATGTAAGTACATTCGTTCACCGTATACGAAAATTCTCTTGCCATTATCTGTTCACCATTCTAACGTATTTTAACGTAATTTTTTTTTTTAAGTCATATAAATATGCATACAGCATACATCTATGCAAATACAAAAGTGGTATTTTTCATTCATTGATCTTTAAAATTTTAATTTAATTGAACCATAAAGTTTTTGTTTATAATCTATTAATGTGAATATGATAACTAAGTATTTTTTAATAAACTGGTTAAGTTATAATAACTTTTAGAAAATTATACGACTATATTTGCTTTATACTATCATCGTGTTTTTTTCCATTGTTCTTTCACTCCTAATGATCATGGTAAAATAATAAATTATATACATTATTAAAATATATTTATTATAATATACCAATAAGGAAATAACGATTTTGTATCAAGTACTTATATTGAAATGTATGTTTAGCAGTTAAATAATTAATAAATTATTTTTAGTTTGATAAACTTCTAGAAAAGAAAAAACCATTAATTAATTCTATGTATTCATATTGACTGTATGTATTTACATAATAATACATTTGTTCATAAATACGTTTTTAGTTATAGAATAATACGTGTACATATATAATATAAATATTTGATTAAACTGTAAATGCGTAATTTAATAACACATTTATAATAACAAGAATAATTAGAACTGAAATTTGATAATGTAAACAAGGGTTTATATGTAATTTTAGTCATAACTAAACCTTATAATCTACAAATTTCAAATTGTATTCAGTAATAAGTTCTTACTTTCAATAATTTAAACCGTATGTACTAAATGTTAATTAAATTGAAATGTTTTCAAAATTTAGGCATTTAAATATTAAATTTAAATTGCATTCATACAGTTGTGCAACTTATACCCATTGTAAAATCATCAATTATTATTTAGATTAAGTTGAAATAAGAATAATGAAAATAAATTTTTAAAATATATTTATAATTTTTTAATGATTTATGTAGTTGATTTATAATTTTCATATGATTCTAATTTAAAAATAAAAAAAAATTGAGAGCTACAAGAAATGTTTAATGAAAATAACATAGCAGAGACGGTCAAGAAAAGAAGGTTGCGATGGACAGGACATGCAATGTGGAGCCAGAACTCTTTACTAAAAATGGTGCTGGAGCAGAATCCAGTGGAAAGGCCCTTGGGAAGACCAAAATTGAGATAGGAAGATGTAGTTAAGAGGGATATAGAAGACGTAGGAGGCAGAGCAAACTGGAAGAATTTGGCGATGAATAGAGATGACTGAAGAATTGGTTGTTTTTAGAAGGGATGGTCCTAGCGGTTGATTAACCCGAAAAAAGAAAAAGAAGAAGATAATGATTTTAATTTGTTGTAATTATTACATTTAAATAATTATATAATATAATATATTATTTTATTGTTTTTTTTTTTTTTTTTATAATAAGGAAATTTAAGAATAAATCAATTGAGTACCTACCATATATTTATGTATTTTATCGTTTATATTATCATTCAGAATATTAATTAAGATTCATTCAAGATTTAAAATTCAATTAAGGTCAATTTAAGATAATTATATAAATATTTCATTTATTATCGTTGATATATTTGGAATTTTGTAAGGATACGAACGATTTTTAGCAAAAATGCCAGACAAAATTTCGTTAAGTTATAATATAATGTATTGGTATATAGCTCTTATCAAAGACAAATTATACAATTGTTATATAAACATATTTTTTTTTATAACTAAACTAAGATATTTTATTATAATATATATGAATTACGTATAGGTATTATCATTTATGAAAAAAATAAATATATCTGAATATACTTAAGTTAAAAATTTTGATATGATATGATTACTATGAAGCAAAGTTTAAAATGAACGACATAATTTTTCAGAAAATCATTGAGAAACAAAATTTAACGGCTTTTAAACTGATTGGTATCAAAAAGGGATTTGATTAAACCTGCCTACGTTTGGAACCGATAAAATGCACGTGTTATCGAAGTAATGTGTGAGAATCATTCAGTCGCACGCGCGCGTGTGTGTAACGTTGTTGGTTGTAGGAAAATGTAAAATTTCACAATTGTGTTTTGGAAATAGTCGTTTTGGAAATGACTGAAGTGCAGCAGATCCATTATTTATATTATATTATGAACTCGGGGTTTCGGAAATGTCGTTTTGCGGGATGATAAAAAGATTTTCGGAAACCGAACAATCGAAGCGTATGCCCCTACCGTCGAGGTACAAATGTGCGTATGTTTGTGTGTGGAGAGGGACGATAGAATGAGAGAGTGCGAATGAGTGTGCGAATGACTATGCTGGGAACCGGAGGAGAAGTGGAGCCCCGCTGTTGTTAGTTCGTTGCGACCATTATATAATTATCCCAGTGTTCTGGATCTCTCTCTCTCTCTCTCTCACTAACCCACTATCTCGCTCATCAGCGAAAACCCGTCAACGTTTTCGAAGCCAATTTGTCTCAAAGTGCTCACCCTCCCCTCAATCCTCTTTACATCACAACTATCGGTATACGAAGGATATAAAGTCGAACGTTACCTTCTCCTCAACACCACCGTCGCTACGACCAATCTTGCGCGCACATCCACCTGCTGGGCGAACATAATCCGCATTCGGCACTAACGCACACGTCGGTTTTATGCCAATAACAATAAATACACTGCCTATCTGTTATAATAATAATACATAATATACGAAAACAGCAATTATATGCACACTCGCGTACCGTAATATATGCTGTCGCCGGCGATAAGTTTACATTAAGGCTAACGGTTCGCGTATACGTTCGCGTGCGATAATAATTCAATTTCGATTTGGTTTTTGTGGCGCGAGACCGTTGTGCCCCGAACTGCGACACACATTCGCACACACAGGTGTGCGCCTATCTGAAATGCCAGTATAACAATATTATAGTGATACATTATCCACACGTAATTTATCAAAATATGATAATATTATTATGTTTATTAAGCCGCGTTCTGTATGGTTATTGTAGTTGTTGAAAGACAGTTATTATATACGCAATTACCGGCTGTAGGTACCATAGTATTAAACGAATGGTCTGATTAATATGGATAATTTGTATTCTCTGTAATGTTTGAGGTATGTTTGCCATTATTATTATATTCGGTTTTCAACGGAAATAGAAATTGGATTATAAATTGAATAATCGTTACACCAGATATATATGAAGAATAAAAATTTGATCCATTGAGACTTCACGTGTAACGTTGCACGAAATGAATGAATGTAATAGAAATTCGCCTCTAGTTTTAATGAAGTTACACGCGAACAATATATTATTAAATACGTCATAATATGAAGATTTGTTTATGCATATTGTAGGTACAATTCATTATATATTCGTAAATTGAAACATATTTCAGGATAAATAAAAATAAAGTTCAACAGTATTTTTGATTTGATTATAAACTAAGTACCTAGGTATAGGTAATTATTAAATGTATAAATCATGCTATATTTTATTATTTATTTAATTATATATTTTGGACACCCGAACCCATTAGGTACTTACAATGGTTTGTGTAAAACAAAAAATAACAATAAACAGTATATAATGTTGCGATCAATATAGATATTAAGTTATTAAATTACTGAGATTTAGATGAAAAAAAAAAAACAGAATTAAAAATAAAACTATTAATATTGAAATTATTTATTTATTGTTTCATGGTTCAAATTAAAGGAGAATTTTTACTATATAACCTATATAATGTACGCTGGAATAGCACATACGTATCAGTCTGTCCAGTTATACGTCCAATATAAATGATAGTTTTATTGTAAACAATATATGAACATAAAACTATAAATAATAATATTAATAGCAAAAGTGGGCACTCTATAAATTATAAATTAATATTTACATACAACTTTAAAACTGTATAAATAGAGTAGTCTAGGACTGCGTGGTATGATATTATTTTACATAAACAAATTCATTAATATATATTATCAGCCTAATAAGTTAGTTGCATTATTAAAAAAAAAAGAAAAAAAAAGGTAACTACGATTCTAAATACAGCATGATTATGTACTAATTTGTTAATTATTATTGAAACAAATAAATATTCCATAATTCCATTACAAAGACAATGGTCCAAAATTATCTTTGATTATTAAATAATCTACATGTCTAGATTTTAACAAATCACATGAGTTGAAAAAATAAGAAATTCATATTGTTTACTAAAAGAATATTTATAAGTATTCTAATTTTTATAAGAATATTTCAAATATTAATTTATACCTATTATAACGTTTTTAATTTTTGTACCAAATTGTTTTCAATTAAAAACTAAAACTTTTAGTAGTATACAGATACTTGATGTTGGTTGAATAAAAAATATTATAACAAATCAAATCATTTAAATGAACGATAGTGATCGAAACACCGGACGAATAGTTCGAAATTACTAATTACTAATTTTCGTTGTTTTGTTTGTTCAGATACATAAAAAAAAACCCGCGTTGAAAATTAATGGTATATGAATGTTGAGTAAATAAGTAATTAAGTTTTACAACGAGTTTTTACATGTTAAAAAAATAACATAAAAATCACCTATTCCCCGTACCGTAATAAATATACATTCATTAAAGAATGCAGGAAAGGCAATAAATAGATTTTTTATGCCTGTTGCCAAATTGTTCAATATTTTTATTATGATATCATATATTATATATTTCGATAATATTAATAGTTCGATATTTATCGATTAAGTGATCAATATAGTAATAATATTGATATGAAGAAATCGTACAACGTAATTGACAGTTAAATGAAGCCGGATTTCGATGATTTCGACAATTTTATTAAATTTTATTTGAGTTTAATAAAATTTGTATATTAAAAATTATCCTGTGGCAGTATAGCTAATAATAATATGAAACAAGTACAATTGGAACGAATTGGATCTGTCATTCCCAGTTACGCAAATACAATGGCATGTAAAATGTACACGGTCATATCGATGTGTCTGCCGCTCTTTCATTTTCGAATTTACCTATATAATCGCAATCGTTAGACCAAATAACATACCTAATCTAATCGGTTAATTTCAAAAAGATTTTAATCGATATTGGACCACCACACAATTACTTTGAGAAAGACAATTAAAATGGTCAGTGCGATTACAACCCGAAATGTGTTTTCAACAAGATATTTAAATTAAATTATCAATACAATTGTGTTTTTAATGATTATAATAAATTATATACCGTAGTATTATACTTGTAACATTGATGACTATAAAAAATATAGTACTGAGCATTACGTAATAACTATGTGGTTATAGAGAACACTTTGGAAATTCAAAGCAAATTTATGTTTCAATTGTTTTACACATTTTACGACAAGAAAAATTCTATTTTATATACAATTTATTTCTAACGTACCATATTTTACTTGTTTTTCAAAAAGTTTTCAACAAATTAAAAATTTTCAAAAAATATTTTTTGATTTAATTTAAAAATACTTAATAAAATATAAGATACATTTTTATATCACGTATATCTATATATCTATATAATATCGTGTGCAAATAATTATTATAAATCAATAAAATATAATTTATTATTATTTCATTTTATTAATGTTTAATTATTAATAAAAGTTAACTTATAAATTATATTATTAACCTATTATATTATATTGTTATATTATTAACATGGCTTATTTTATTTTCACAAATTATTATAAAAAATTTCTCGTTTATTATTAACTATAAAATAAACTCTATATTAAAAAAATTTAAAAAATATTAGATTATATAATTTTACGACTCGAGTTTTTAATTTAAATTGTTCTGTTTAAAAAAAAAAAAAAATACTAGCGGAAATTTAATGCACAATTAAATTTAAAATATAGTTATGTTTTTCATTCATTCTTATTTTTTACAACACAAATTTGTATTTAAATAAATATATTGTTATACGTCATACGACAATGCTCCAAATTTGAATAAAATACTTACTCGCATAACTTTATAATACATTGTATATGATTAAGTCATACAATTAAATTACTACATTCTTATATGCATTTTTTTTAATACCATAAATTTATTATAATTATAATATTTTTTCTTTAAATTAATCATTATTTTACATTTACTTCAATTAAAAACATATAACTAGCAAGTTGAAGATTTTTTAAAAGTTTAAAATATGTGTACCTGTTATTAAACGATAAGGAGATATCTAATACAATAATTTTATTTTTAAAGCAAATATATAATGTAAGTTATTAAATTTGTGTTTATTAATGCTAGTTACGCAATAAATATTACGAAATCAAATTGTTACCGTTTCTGATAAATTGATAAAATAATTACAAACAAATTACAATATAGTCGAAAATCGTATATATAATAATTTGTGCTGTTTGTATAATTTATCATCCAAACAATTTATAATTATGTTTTTTATCATCTCTGTAAGTACAATTTATTAAAGTTATTTAGTTTGTTATATTAATGCGACAAATATTCGCAGTTGCTCTTTAAACGATTAGAGGTACAATTCGATGCGCATGGCTGAATGAACCCGTTGGTTTTATGACGAATACGTTTGAGCATATTATATTTTTATTATTGTTGTTATCATGATACGAATGAAACCAACAGTGTCTTTACGTACATTGCAATGGAAATACTTAAATAAACGTATAAAATATATTATTTTATATTTATAATATATATATATCCTGTATTATATTTCGAAAATGTATACGTATTGTTTCCTTGCACTATATTTGACCTCACCAGCACAGTGTATTGTTGTTGTAAACATTATAAAACCATTCGTTGTAACTCAAACGAATATCCGTTCTTGCTCGCAAAATATCGAAGATCATAATTTACGCGAATCCATCCGGAAGCAGTTTGACAAGGATGACGGGGCTCGACATGATGATTCCGCAGGATATGGCATGGACGTTTTTCCTTTTCACCACATCGTTCAATTATATAAATTTATCAGAATCGTTTATTTCTGAATCGCACGATCATAAAATATATATATATTTTTTTTATATATATATATATACAATCTATTGTTAGAATTTAACGAACAATATTTTACTAGTAGATTAACTGAAACAATTAATGTACAATTAAGTACAACATTACTTGTTTCTTTATATTATATGCATAATATTAGTATACTATTTAACTGTAATATTTATATCATTTGTCTATATTCTTTTTTTATTTGTAACTAGAATTTATGATTTCCAAGAGTCATAATAAAAACTGTAATAAATATTACAGCCAGTGTAATAACAAAAATAAATATTATAAAATATTACATATATATATACATATACATAATTATTTTATACCTACAAAGTTAAATTCGTTTATTTTTTTATTAATAATAGTTATTATAAGACTGTAATTTTAATTATTTTAATAATAATAAAAAAAAAAAAAAAATTAAAAATATAATAGCGAGTGATTATTAAGCATTATATTAGATATGAGTTATTAATTTAAAAATAAATTTGTTACGTACTGAAATATGAAAGCATTTCTAATGTACAGAAAAAACGACTTGATTTGAAAAAAAAATATGTTTCAGTACTTATATACGTAATATTTAAATCAATAATGGACATTTTCGGGATTTATTTAAATCATAGTTGTGATGTAGGTAACTGTAATTGAATAATTTTGACTAAAAATCACACAAAACGTTAGAGGTGACGTTAAGAAAAGATTAGCGTGCGATTATAATTTCAGACACGTTTCATAAATGACACAGCTGTTTACGTGCAGATTAAAAAAAACAAAATTATACTTATGTAGAAAGTTGATACACTCAGTCATTAAAATGTAATTATGTTTTCAAATATCTATAGTTTTTTTTTTTTTTTGTAAAACAAAAAATATATTTCATTAATAATTAATCGTTCCGCTGGGTTTACATTGTAAATTCACAGTTAATACCAAAATGATCAGTAAAAGTTTTACTAGTCCCGTTAAACATTTAAGTGATATTAATGATAATTTTGCCTTTTGAGGATTTGTTTAAAAGTAACTTATCTAAGTTAAAACATGTTAGCCATAAAGCCGATATATGAATTTGGCTTGACACCATAAATAATTATATAACGATCGGGTTGTTTTGTATAACTCGTTTTTCAAGTTACACTTTTTCCGTTCTAATCCAACTATAAAAAAAAAAAATTTAAAAAATACCCGTGTTTGAACAAAATTACATTTCACGACGCTCAACTCACGTGTGCGATCCATAGATTTCGCAATTCTTTAACAGTTTTGCCTAACACAGTTAATTTTTAATTTTGGATTATAAACCAATGATTATATCGTTAAAGCCAGTATTCTGTACCCTATAAAATATATTATACGATAAATAACATAACAATGGAGAATTATATTTTAAATGGTCTATTAGAATAAATAATTTGTCGTGTATTATATTTATTATTTAATTATAAATTTGTTTATAAGTTTGTTGTTTTATAATTTTGTACAACTTAATCAATTATTGTATTAATGATGTTGTAAGTATTTTTAACGAACAATGTATATTTATTTCAAACCATATTTAACGGGTCGACCAATAGAACACTACATTAGATACCAAACATTGTGAATTTAAAGTTTGTTTACGTTTTAAATAATTCAATAGCTCACAGATTTCAGCAAAAATATGCGTAAGTGTAAAAGTCATTTAAAATAATGTAAAACGTTTTATAACCGATAAAGGGATTTTAGTAAAATCAATTAATTTTTGCGGAAATTACTATCCAAGCTGCGTTAAAATAACGGTCGTAGAAATGAGAAGTAAATTATCTTTTAACATTGTTAAACTCGTCTAAAAATGAAGCTTTACTTTCTTTTAAAAAAAATATAACTATTTTTATTTTTATATTATAAAATACATAATATAATATAAATTTATATTATTTACAAACAATGTATAAATATATTATATTTTATATAATTTCCATCACCAACATTACTCTCTGTGGTCTTCTTTGAATCATGATCTTCTACTTCGTGATTCTAACTTGACTTGACAAATCGTTATTATGCATATTTGTATCTTATTTCAAAATCCAATTAATATTTATGTAATTGCGTTTTACACGTATGACCCAAACTAAATATTGAAATTCTACGATAAGTGACTTCTGTGTTTTTGATTCTATCACTTTGTATTATTATTATTATTATTATTATTATTATTATTTGTATTTATTAAGTAGTAGGTACTTCGTAACAATAAATAGGAATGTTTGTATTATTCCAACGATAATGAGCGACCGTCAAACACATACTGTACTGGGCTTATTGAGATACATATTTTGTTAAGTATCTAATGTATTATACTACTTACAATTTTAATGATGATGATAATAATAATAATAATAATAATAATAATTTACAGATTTATCAGCTCATTTAAATTACACAAAATATTTAATATAATTAAATTATTTCGATCATTATAATGTGTATTTGTGCATGTTATAATCTTTTTAAATATCTAATATTAATAGTAATTAATATATTAGTATACAATTAAATACTTATAATATTACGTGCATACTGTATATTATCAATTAACAATTATATTTATTGTATTTGTAATTATTTTCTATTTTTATAAATATTTATGTATTATTATTATTCCTATTTTTTTAAAATATTTTATACATAATCACAAATATTTAAATAAACGCGTTTTCCTATAGGTAAATTTAATGTAAAAAAAATAAACCTCAATACTTACAATAAAATATATTTATTACAATTTCATTACAAATAGATTATTAAAGTTAATAAACAATATTAATATTTGTTATTCATTTAATAAATATTTCATTACTATATTTTGTTAATAATTTTTCAGTTAATTATTAAAATATTTAAAGTCGAAATAATGCAAAAGAAATTGCTTTTTGTAAATATCTCTTACCTATACAATTTATTAAATTATTTAAATTATTTTTCACAAATACATTTTTGATTTTAATTCAAATGAAAAAAAATTGTTATTTTTCTAAATAACATATACGAGTATCTTTAGTATTATATTTAAATGACGTATACCTAATGTTATGAGTGAAATTAATTATTTATACGATTTCAGAAAATTAAGTTACAAATTTAAATTTGTTTCGAATATTTTTTATTAACATAATTGTGATAATAGGTTGAAAAGAAAATTAAGTAAACAATTAGAAAATTTTTATTTTTATTTTACAAATTACTATAATTATATAGGTACTAAAATGCATAAATATTTTCTCTTAAGTATGCGTATGATATATCAAAAAGACAAAAATATACATTTTTCATTATAATACTCCTATCACAATATGTTTTATTTAATTTCTTTCTTTGTTATGTACACATGTTTGCATTAATTCATATTTTTCATTTTTTTGTTGGACCATTAAACTGTAGTTATGAGAAAAATTATAAATAGCATACCATGCTGATAGCACTAAAATGTTCACAGCTTAATACTACTTACAAGTTAAATATTAAAATAAAATAAAATAATTTAAATGGTATAGCACTAAAATATTTTTAATTACATCATTTATTATTGTAATATATATATTTTTAATAATCTTATATCTTCATATTATAAAACTATAGAACTAGCAATTAAAATTGTAAAATGTAATTTTAATTTTGTTATAAATAGTTAATGAATGTAGAAATGTATTGCTTTATAATAGTAGTTTATTTTATTAAAAAATTAGAATAAATTATAACATTTATATTACGAATTACAAATAAATATTTTAAAGTATTTCAAATGGGTATTTTAAAAGTATAATCAGCCAATATAATAATAATGAGGATTGTGAAATGAATTATTCAAAAGGTAGTATGCTTAATAATAGATATTTGTTAATAATAGCATAATAATTAAAAAAAAAGCTTTTTTTTTAACTAAATTGTTTTAAAACTATTTATTTTGTAATAATTTAGGAATTATAGATATGTTATATATGACATAATATAATATAAAAATATAAATTAACATATAAGGACATAAGGTTGGTATTCATATATAATTAATCTCTTTGAATGTATTCATAAAATAATAAGGAAAAAGCTTTCTTATAAATTATTTTAATTTTAATGTATACTTTTTTGAAAGAAAATAATTATAAGAATAATTTGTATCCTGATGTTAAGTAGATTTTTTAAGATTATCGGACTCTTTTAGATGGTGAGAAAATACATTTTAGCGTTCATAATTAATTGATAGTTATATATATATATATAGAAAAAATAAAATATTATAAATAAATAAATTATAAAAACTAAGCGTGTTAAGTAATGAGATACCTAAAAATATTGAACGGAAATTTGATAACGTGACAATTTAACTAATTTACAATATTTTTTTTTTTTTTATAGCAATAATGTTATCGTTCTATCGAGATAAACTTGATGATTCAAATGACTATAATTTATGATAAAATATTATACTTTAAATTACTATAAAATTTTATATTTGAACCTAGTAGCTACTCTTTAGTAGTTTAGTACCTATAAGTACTTTATAAGAATAAAAGTCAAATTATATTACCTATAATTAGTTTAAGAAAAAAAAAAGTTATTATAGATATTTATATAAATACATTTTGGTGATCAAAATAGTTAAGCGTATAAGAACAGAGATCGTTTATTAATGTTATTATTATTTTCCTGCGATATTAAATAAATCATAATAATTATATTATAATGATATATTATGACGTTCTATTATTTGATAACGTTTAACACGAAAATTTTATAATGTTAAAATGTTTAATAACGATAATTTAAATTAATTTTTCAAATGCAAGCCCTATTAGAAATACAGTGACACCAAAGTTTTGTCCTCTATTCGGAGATGTCCGTTATTCAGAAGAGAGTAAATTATTGATAGTAAGAAGAGAACATAGTGTTATGAGCTAGGTTAAATTTAATTTAGTTACCTATTACGTCATTCATTACGTCATTCATTACGTCTAAAACTAATTATACAAATTGACAATTCATTATTTTAAAATTAAGACTAATCTTGGTAATATGTACGTATAATATATATTTTAATTCTAGTTGTGTGCTATATTCAGAGGTTTTCTGATTGAAAAATAATCAAAATTTCCCCGTTCTCGTAAAAACGTTTGTTATTATTAGGTGGCCATCAGGGGAGGTTTATATTATTAAAAACGTTATGAGGGGTTCTTCCTTCTCATCATCCTTCTTAATTATGCCCCTGATGTGTTATAATATGTATGAAAAACAAATACGTATTATATTGGTGTCCAAATTATGTGTCACGCACACCGGTACACCTTTAATCGGATTCGTAGGAGGCGATGGATTGTAGGGTGGGGGGGATCAGGGGAGGCGTCGAAAAGTGATAATGGTGCTCACGGCGGTCGCGGCGTGAAACGAACAATAATAATAATAATAATAATAATAATAATAATATTGGCCGCGGAGAAATGCAATTAATAGGTCGTCGTCGTAGTCGGTTTTTGTTGCGAATTATTGTTATCGCCTGGCTCGCACACTATATATATACGACAGTAGGTGACTCGCGGCGAAACGGCGATCGGACTTTTCGGTCGTTTAGCGCATCTGTTCCAAATCCGAAAGTGTCTCTCTCACACACACACAAACACACACATATACTCTATCCCACTCACTCTATCTCCGGTCTATATACCGGTCCGATTGAAATTATAATACATTTATTATTCCTATTCTATCACTATAACGGCCGCGTATTATTATATACGATATTATAATAGCAATAATAATAATATATATAAACACACATATCTACGAGCAGACGACTATGAAACGCACTGTGTGTTGCAAGCACATGGGCCACCACCGCTGCACACAGGTCGTATTGCCGTTTGCCGGTTAACCCGACGCGGCAGTTTTAAATGATTAATATCCCGAGCGGGTGTATACAGTATGATATGATACGACCTAGTGTGGAGATATATACAGAGGGATCGGAATCTCGCGTTACAAAAATAAAGTTGAAATACGTACTATTGATTACAAACATTTTTGTAACGAGACATTTTTATCACTCTGTATAATATATGTATATATATGTGTATACTGTATAGGTACCTACAACAGTACGTAATAATAATATTATTATTATTATTTTATGTACGTTGTTGGAATAAAAATTGGATGGCGGAGCGGGCGGTGGTCGAAATGGAAAATCTAATCGTCATAATAATAAATGTAATGTGCCGCATCCAACGTCTTAGTTTCATATAATATTATGTTATTTATCATAACTGTTACTGTTATGAAACACACGCGGGTGTTCGAATAATCATAGACAGTAACAAACGTTTCTTAGAAAAGCCCATTTTTTTTATATATAATATTATTTATTATGTAACAATTTGTAATCAAGAGAAATAATTTTCTAATCATAGTCAAAACTCTAGAAATTAGAAAATTTTTTATTAGCGATCCTACTCCATACAACCCAAGTCCCCGTTAAAATAGTTCATTCTGCCCTATTTACTAAGTACATATTTAAGTAGAACAAAACAACATTATTTTAAATAAAATTAACGTGATACTCAAAAAGTAACTATTAAAAGTCAGATTTATATTATCAGAGAAAAATATTAGATATAAAATTAGTAAAATAATATTAGTCTACACGAACACGACGAGATATTCAGCATCCTCACGGTTAAATAATTGATAACCTATTTATTTAATTAGATTTATGCTTATTTTTATAATAATATAAATATATATAAAAAAACATACTTATTCAATAACAACGTTGAATTTAATGAACAGTGATAAAATGCTGAATTTTGAGATTTCAATTAACCTCAATAATTTAATGAATCTAGTGTTCTAGACTATAATTTTTGTTTGTTCGGTTATTTATGTAATATAGAAATATATAACTGTCTCCGATGTAGTATAATATTTTAATAAAAGAATGCTATGTTAAAAATAAAAATAAAGACGTTATATAAAATTGACATAATTAATATTAAACATTTTCAAGGTATTTTATATAAGTAAGTTTTTAATTTGTTTTACTTCTATGTATACAATGGTGAACTATTTTATAGATGCAGTGGGAAATGTTTTTTTAAAATTTTTCTACTAAAATAAATAACGCGTGCTAATATACTAACATGTTATTAAATTTGCTTTCAAATATTATTAATTGTTTATGTTAACAAAGTGGATCGAATTCCCTGCGCAAAAATGTATGAACCACAGCAATAATATACAAGAGTACATAATGTTTTATAAATATGTTTTTGTAAAAAAACTATAGACTTGAAAAGTTTATATTATATTTTTACACGTTTAGTTTGTTTTTTAACAAAACAATTGTGTCATTATTTTCACAAACGTAATTATTAATTACATCATCGATCACGTATCTACGTCGTAGATAGTTATTTTTATCACTTCCGATAACATATTCAGAAATACGAAATAAATTACACGAAAATCATACCTAAGTGTTAATTATTTTTCTAACAATATACGAAAAGGGGTACTGTAAATACGGTTGAGGTACCAATTTAAATCCGATAAAAATGTTGTAGATAAATTCGTATGCAAATGTGTGTGTATGTATATGTTTGTTAGGTACGTAACCAGGGTTGTGTATTACTTGAAACCCTAATGCCGTACATTGATTCGTTATGTAAATGTAATTGACTACGCACGAGACTAACCCTCGACCGAATCTCGCGTAATCGAATTCGTTCAATTGGCCATCGGCGTAACCCTCCAAAATAATACGTTGTCCGGACAGACGTTATACTTCAAAATAATAATAATAATAATAATAAATATGAATAATATTATAAATATAATGCTTATTGGAAATCACTTTATTTTTCTTTCTTATTAGGACTACAAATTAGTTTCACGACCAGAAATTCGATAGGAATAATTTTTTGATGGAAAACTTTTCATATCCCCACATCGTATTTTACGTACCTATATATTATATTATTGTGTGCGGCTTGTTGATAAAACGCGAAAGTTGTCCGATTAATATAATAATAAAATGTGATTTTTTTTTTTCAAATCATATTCCCTTTCAGCCAATGATTTTATAATACATATATTATATATTATGTTCACACGGTGGTAATGAAGAGAATGATAATAAATAATAGCATACGAACATATCGATGTTATCATTATTATCGGTTTAATAGAAACGTATTATTTGAAAATAATAATAACACGAATATATACGAATATAGTGAAAAAACAAATGGGATCACGAAGAATAAAAACGTAGAGGATGAGAAAAAAAAAATGGCAAAAATATGTATATATTTATACCATTTGTTTGTTTGCAATATCTAGACATTATGTAAAATTTACGTTGAGATAAACGACGGGCCTGGAAAAATATTATATTGAAATTGGAGTATTGAAACACTATCGTACATAAAACGAAAATAATGGGTTTTAATACATTTCGCATAACCAAGGATTATTAATGTCGGTATATCTGTGCTCGGTGTGCATAAAATTATATATAGCTTTTGGTATTTTTCCTCCTACTGGCCGCTCTAATTTTTTTTTTTTTTTTAACCCGGTCCTTTTATTTTTGTAACTTTTCATTTTTTCCGCCAAAGCGCACTCCGTCGCATCGTCGAATTGTTTGACTTATTTGAGGAGGAGTGTGAAAAAAAAAAATGAGCAAAGTAGAAAAAAGTATATATATATATATAAATAAAGGATCGAGAACCGCTGTTTGTACTACCGATGTGTAATGGAAAAATTCACTGGCTTGAAAATAACAAGTTCCAACGTCCTGGTTATTACTTCACCTTATTTATTACCGTTATTATTATATTTTTTTTTATTACATGTTTTTGTGCTTGCTAGTTGTACATCCTGATCATTGGCTATGCGAGAAATGCCCTTTGGGACCGAATTAAAACAGGATGTATTAAAACAAAAAAGGACAACGAATGACGCTGATTAGGATCATAGGGAGGTTTGAAATACATAAAAACTAAATACGTCTTAGAGAATTATTTTCTTTCTTTTCGTTTTTTAGTTTTTTTATGAAACCAAAACTTATTGATTTCTAACCACATTTTAAGTTATTTACAGTAGTGTATGATGTACAATATTATAACAAAACAGCTAAACATCATTATCGTATAATCTGATCATTATTTATTTCGCCGATGATGCATTCGACCGAAATATATTTATTTTGTGCTTAATATGTTTTAAGTTTATGAGATCCACTTTATGTTTATCGTATATACAAATAGTTAAACTGCTAAATAGCGTGTTTGAGAATTATTATAATATTTTAATTTATTTTGTCAATAGGTTTTTATTTTAAATATATTTTAGAGATTCAAAGGCAAACAGTAAATACTCATAGTCGTATAGTATTCATACAATATACATATTGACAGGTATACCATTTATTGATTATAGTTCCTACTTAACTCGATTTTGGTATTCTAGTTTTATATTTTGTCAATTAAGAAATATATATATATAATAAACGTTGTTTTAATTTATTGCCGATTATCATAATATTATATCTTAATTTTTTAATAAACATGATTTTTTTTTAATACCTATTGTTAATGGTCTAATATTATATTTATAAAATATGATAATGATGTTTTTTATTATTAGAATTAATTATGAGTATAAAAATGTTTGTATAAATTATAAAACATTATTGTTAAATTATAATTTGATTGTATGATTATATGTTTATAACCAAATTTAAATTTTAGCCATAATGTTTTATTAGATATAATTATCAATTTATAAATAGGTAGATTATTTTGACTACAAATGTAATATATTTAACAGTTCCTGTTCAGTACACCTGAATCTATATTATTTTACTGGTTTCTATTTAACCTCATTTAAATGGAGTTACATTAATCCATTCAACCTTATTTATATTTATCATGTCAAACTAAAATTGAAATATATTTTATGATGATTTGTATGCTAGGCAGTTTTTTAATATTATTACAATGCTTTAATCTAGATAAAGTATTAAATTAATATTTTAAAGCAAACGTAACATATCAAAATGTAATTTACCATTAAATCATTCAACGATATAATCATTATTTTTAATTTTGTATTTTTATTCAAACCTTCCTATTAAATACGTATTTGCGAAGTTACTAAAATAATTCATGAATACATTTTCTATATTATGCTGTTTAATGAAATTTAATATATTGTTTTGTTAATATTAAATAGTTTCAGAAAAATAAAATAATTGAATACAATTTTAAAACGATTATTTTACTGAAAATTCAATATAAAATAATATTATAAATTAGATCAAACAGTACCTAACTATTAAGTATAGTATTTTATATAGATGTTTATATTTTTAATAGTTTAATGCATATGTCTGACCATTAAATTTTATACATATTCTTTTTGATAAAAATTATTTGTTTAATTATTATATTGCATATAAAGGATAAATCAAAAATAATCTTTGAGTTTAAAGTGTAGGTAATGAATGGGATTGGTTTAATATACATATTAAGTTAATTTTTGGTTCATGGAATTTAATTGGATTTTTGTATTCTTTTTGCTGCTGAACTAAAATCAATTTATGAATTTTGTATATATCTCGTATGAGATATACGTTATTATAATTATTAGAAAAATCGCAGACTATTGTACAGTATACTTGTATGCTGAGTTAATTTAATGTAGGAAATACCTACTAGGTATATAAACAAAATAGTAAAATAGTAATAACTGATCTTTGAGGAACTATTCAGTCACCAACTAATATTTTGTATTGGTTAAATTGAGTAATTTCTGATATTATTAATATAAAAAAAAACTTTACTTGAAATCTTTGATAATATTAACAAATATAAATAAATATCTAACATACACTATCTAATATAATTATAATTGTTAATTTAAAATGTTGAATTTTTTGAAAATTGTATACTTATATTGTTTTGATGTCAATGTGTAAAATATCCAAACCGATTTGCAAAGGTATTACTTCGTTCGTGTGTGGAAATTCAATTTCAATACCGTTATGTAAACATAAGATTTAAATACTTATGAGTAATATAAGTAAGAACAAAGTTAACATTATTATTGTTAAAATTCTACAGTTAATATAGAATGAAACTACACTGTATACATGTCGATTTGAATACCCGATTGAAAATTGAGTTGATATAAGTAGAAGCTGTGCGTAGTACGAAAATATTATGAGCAAATCCATTTTAGTAATAAAGTACGATAATGACTTCGAAAAAGAACATTTGTACTTACATTTAATATAATATGAAACTTTTAGACCAAATGAAGTAGGTTTTTACATAAAATAACTTATTTTAACATACAAAACACATGCTCAAACATTAACTTGAGTGCGAAAGTGAAATGTTAAAAACTACTTATGAAGGTTTCTTGAAAGTCATTAGGATTTTTATTTTACATTCTTGTACAATCTTTATGTGACTATTTATGTACTTATTTATAAATTAAAATATAATAAAATAAACAATTTTAAAATAAAAACATTTTATACATAAATCTAAGTACATATTTATGTATTAAATGATTAACATAATATATTATGTAAAATAATTATAGTGATCATAATAATCATTATGTTTAACGATAAGCATTAGCTAATAAACAACTATACAAATGAAAAATTTGATTAGATATTATATGATTATATCATGTACCAGATTAAAAAGAATATAAATAATATAAATTTTTGATAATATAGAATTAAATAGGAATAATCAAATTCAGTTTTGTACTTTTTTATGATTGTACTATCTTATTAATCATTATTAAAATACTTGTTTAGTTTATGTTAAATAATTTAGAAAACTTTTCTAATAAAGAAATATTTATAAAAATATGAAAATACTATTACGAAAAGCCTATAAAATTTGAATAATATTATTTTGTGTACTATATTTTATGTCATATCAATATACAAGTATAAAATAGTATTTATAGTATTTTGACTACTTATTAAAACGATTGAGAAAGTTTAAAATCACGATTCAAAGATGTACGAATGATTTGGTACAATTTAATGTGTTGACATTTTCCAGATTGGTCAAGAAATATGTGGAAATGGAATTTGGAAAGAGTAAATTGATAGCTGTAGTTGCAAATGTAATTTTACGGAATGGCAAGGGGATTTTACTTGACTACAGGCTAGGGGAGGTATGGAAAAAAGGGTTTCTTCGGAAATTCGTTACAATGGACAATTGTACTGTTTGAAACATCATTTTTCATTCCGTTGATTTTACGGTTATATACTTTGGTATCTGCCGTGTGGTGTGGGCGTATAAGGAAAAAAAGAGTAGAATGTGTTTTCACTCGTGCACAAACATACATATATATTTTACAGCATAAATTCTATAACTATTATGCAGTCAATGAAATATTTAGTTCTTATTCAACTTTAATTATTATAGTATAATAATCATTCCATATGACATAAATATATATTATTTAATATTTTGTGATATAAATAATAATAATAATAATATTTATGCGTCTTTAATTATTAAACACTTACTTTTTTACAAAATTAAATTTTAAATTTTTTATAGATATGCATAAAATTAAAAATATGAGTTTTCAAATATTTTGTTATATACATTTGTAAAATATAAAACAATTACTGTATTGGAATATGATGTCCGAAACTAATGAATTCTCTGGTCAATAATAATAACAACATATTTTGTGAACAAAAGTATTCAATGTATATGTACACACACACACACACACACACACACACACACACACACACACACACATATTCAATACAATATATTATTTTTCAGTACATTAAATTTCAAGAATAAAATTTTATTTTTTCATATTCAGCTGCAATATTCCGAAAACAACTGATTGTTATTACCATACGATGTAGGAAGATAATCTTATGCGTTTCACCTTTTGTTTTCTGAAGGGGAAACAATAATCACTTAGGCCCAACAATTTAAAACACGAAATGTTTAGAATATTCAAAGTAGAATAGGTACCTCGATTTTTCGGTTATAAAAGTATAATATCTGTGTATAATATGTGTATAGATTTTTCGTTTATTAAGTACTCCAATAGTTGAGTTGAATATTATAATAAAATATGAATGTATTTGGTGTCGAAAATCTGTATATTATTATGTAAATACTCATTTATTGAATGTTCGTAAATGGTTTATTGATATTATTTAATTCTGGTATATTTAAACAAAATAATTTGAGAGAATTTTATTGTACATACTTTATTGTAATCATTATAAATGTATAAAATTTAAAGATAATAAATATTTAATAATTGTTTTACTTGATATTAATAGGTAAAATAATAAATTTAATACACAATTATTTAACAAGATAAAATTGGTTATAGAATGATGATAATTTATTTAATAAATTAAGCTATGAATGCATAATTTTCTTAATTAATCCTTTACTCATCTCTCATCACTATTACTTGCCCAACTCAATATTCAATAATAATATTAGATATAAATTGACAATTAATTAGTAATTTATAATGAAATATAATTTTTTAGTTAAAAATAGTTATGTATTTAGATGTTGTCTTTATTGAGAGTAAATAATAATAATATTAAATTATTATAATCACATAACTTCTTTAATTGGATACACTCAAGTGCACTGAGCCTTTGTTCAATACATTCATATTCTATACCCGACAGTAGGAAAATATACCTACTATAATTTTATATAAATACAAGTAGTAATTCATGGAAAATTCAAAACCTATAAGATGATCATTAGAATATTATAAATTCGTATAAAAAAACTTTGTATCTGTTACGTCGTGCATTAATGCATCATTATAATAAGTAATTGAAGCGAATATTTAAAAAAAAAAAACAAACAAACATAATATTTATACAATTATTTTGATTGATTTGTTCTTATGCACCTCGAAAACTTATTTTATCGTTTTGGTTTGATCTGACTATTCTACGTTTTTATTTCTTATTCCTTTGGGCGAGTTACGCTGAACAAATAAATAACAATAAATATAATTTACTATGAAAAATCAAAGAATACATACTCGGGATTACAAAGGATAAGGAAATACATATGTCAAGGAATTTAGATTTTAGAACGTTGGCTTAGAGGAAAACTCTTAGAATTCAATGGTCTTCAAAGCCCCATAGGATTGACGCTTTGTATAATTTTAAACAAAGTGAACATTTTTAGTAATCTCGTATATTGTTGAACTTTGTTTATTAATACAAAGAATAAGTATATAGTTTGTCTTAACGTTTTCTCTTAATCTTATAATGCTCGACAAAAAATAAAAGGTAAATTATCCTAGATTTATATTAATCCATGGTCTACCCTTTTAATTTGTTTTTTTATATCGATGGATATTACAACTCATCTTACTTGTATGTGTTTTAATTAGATAATGAAAACAACGATTTTATATTATTTTGACAATTTTGAGTTTAAATTAAATATAATTTTAAAATTTCTTAAAAAAAAAACCATTAGTTTAGTTAGTATAATTATTTATTAGAGTTAACTAATTATATAATATTTGTAATATTATTGATTAAATTAAACAAAAATAAATCCCTGTGGATTATCCGTAAAAATCTATAAAAAATGGGTGCGTTTTATTTAAAATAAAATGGATACACATATTAATAAAACATATTATATTATCGATAATAACTAAAATTAAGAATTTAAATTGATATTATACTTAATAATAACTTCCTAACTATTAAAGCCATAATATTTTTCTCAAATTACGATAAATAATGAGAATTGTTTAAAAAATAATTTTAAATATAATGTTTAACTTTAGCCGATCAATTACATTGACGTTTTTAGTTAACGTTGTTTATAGAGAAAATTAATAATATTATTAAAATTACACATAATATTATTATTTATTAGTAAAAATGGTATTTAAAATATCGGTCTAAAAATGTTGTGTTATTGAAATATGTTTATATAAACAAATTAAATAGATTTTATATTTTAAGCTACGATAACACTGCAACAATTATTTTCTATAACCGTTTGGAGTTTTTAATTTTGACAGTGTATACGTAATCATTTTATATTAAACGAAAGTCGAAATATCATTGTTTTCGATATGCGGTGGACGATCCACCGTTTTTGTCGACCAAATCCCATTTCCTGTTTTTTTTTCCTATTATATATTATTTTTGTCAACATAATTTTCGCAGCGGCAGAAGCGTATCGCTTTGCATTTAACCGCGAACCGCGGTAAATTGTTTTAATTATAACAAACATTAGGCTAAGCTCGATATTATTAAGTGGCAGTCCCCACGCGAGAAAATGCTAGTCGCGTACCGTCCCTTTCCGCTATGTTTAGTTAATATACGTGGAATCGGGGACTTGCATTTGTAATTAGGGCGAATCGTTAGAATATATTCTTAAGTAAAATTAAAACACGAAACGTGTATACAGTTACAACGTCATCGCAGAAACGATGGTCGTAAATATATATATATATATATATATATATAAATATATTTAAAAAAAAAAAAATTAAATTAAAATACAAACATTGTTACAATATATTAATTTCCTCATAGATGTCGCGTTCCTCGTATACGACTCGTTTCAATTAAAACTTGTCTTTTAATTTTAGTTTATATTCAGGAAAATATATTTTTTCTACACTTGTTACTTGTGTTTAATTTAATTTCTATTTTGTCCTATAGGATTAACTTATATACTTACCAATAACTTAAGCTATAATTCAACGAATAATGTATTATAATCATATGACTGAACGTGCGGGAACTGTTGTAGTTACATAAAGTTTTCATCTGTTATATCGACAATTATCTTTGAAGTTATAATATCGATTTTGCATACACTTAAACAATTTAAATTGGATATATTATTACTATCTTGACTCTGTTTTAGCATTCAACCTTTTACCATATTATTTTGCTTCATGATCGGTGTAAAAATGCCCTTGTTGCTTTGTTAATATTCTAAGAGTATTGACATATAATAAATATGTAAAACTGTATAATATATTACATCAATTGAACAATGGCCTTGTTGCTTTGTTAATATTTTAAGATTATTGACACAAGATTAATATATAAAACTATATAATATATATGTTAGGTACTTATAATGAATAAGAATTACACACACACACATATTAGGATAAAAACATTAATCTACTAAGTTTGCTATAAAAAATTACTTAGAACTTATAACCATGAACAGGGCCGGATTAGATAAATTTGACCTACCAAGATATCAATATTTTACTAGCCAATATTTTATGATTTTATCGTTTAAACGTATATACCTAGAGCTATATTGTTTATAGTATGTCTAGCAAATTTTATTTTGAAATTCCTATGTAAATATAATTGGGGTGTAACATTAATATATTATTTTTCAACACATTTACTATGTATTTCCTATCGATCCACCGAGATTTTCTCGGTAACTCGCCAGGCCAATCCAGTCCTGACCATAATTGTATAAGTGTATTAGTTATTTAATGAAATACTATACCATGGTTTTTATCAAAATTAAAATAAACGATTTTAAAACAAATCATATTAATAAACTTATATATAAAATAGATTAATTATAAAATAAAATATGTAATTTGAAACTAATATCTTTGTTAATATTATGTTTTTATATGAAACATAAATATACGTGTCGAATAATAGATGGGTATCTAATTATATTTGTTTAAAATAATTTTGTTTGAAATACGAGTATAACTGAATTATACATATTTAAAAAATCATGATTTTATCCTTAATTTTAAAAATTACTTATTATAGTATTATTTAAAAGAATTTTAAATACTGAAATATTTTATAGGATATAATAGTAGTTTACTTCTTTCGTGAGTTCTCATATTTTTTCGGTAATTGGGTAAAATAGTATCTCAGAAAACAGAAAAATTTAAACTGAAATTAATTGATCATGCTGGGTAACATTTTACTATAAAATAAATGAAACTACCGAAGTTATATCATATTACACTCTGGATACATACATACATACATATATATTCAATATATGTTTTCAATATTTCTTTACGATACAATTGAAAGACTATTGGATGCGTTACAAGTTTTAGAGTAGTCGTATAACCCGAAAAAGATAGAAATGATTTACAATAAATAGATAATGAAAAATGTAGTCAAATATACTATTTATGAGTATGAAATGTTGAATAAACAATTATTGTAAATTATTGTGTGACTGTTATTATTATTATTCAATAATAATAATAATAATAATAATAATATAAAATTATTGTACAGTTATTATCCGATGTTCCAAAATTATAACATTATTTATATGATATTATGAGTCATCCTCATCAAAAGACCATATATCGTTCATTTAATTGTGTAGTAGGTACCTTCTTTAATACCTATTATTATTATTGTTATGATGAAAATGTCAACAAAAAAAAAAAACAAAAAAAAATCAATAATAATTGTATTATACTATTATTAATATGATATTCTAATATTATGATAGGTATATGCTATACGAATATAATACATTATCACTAATAATCAATGTAATTAAAGTACTTATTGTATAGCTAACAGATAGTAATATTTTTTAAATATTATGAAATTTGAATAAAAATAGATTTAATGTTTTTTTTACATTGCTTCTAAATAATAAATTTAAAACAAAATGCATATTATATATGTATATCATACATGTATATGTACAATGTTACAAAATACAATTAGAATTTCAAAACATAATTTTCTTGTGATGAATTTAAAATTTAAAATGAATAAAAGTTAAAAGCAAGAATCAAGTTATAAATAATAATTACAGACTTAAGTAATACATAGTTTGTATAAAATATACATTTTTTTATTGTTTATACAATAATCAATATTGATTAGGTTTATTTAATATTATTTATTGAAACTTCAATTACAAACAATTACCTAAGCAAGGATAAACAATAAATTATATTATTTAATGGTATTCATTTTAAATTAGTTATAAATAGGTACACAAAGAATTTAACATTTTTTATTAAATAGTTATTACTCAATAATAAATAGTAATCCAAACTACAATAAAAATCACTTTTACAACTTCGGTATATATATAAAAACTAAAAAGTGTAATTCAGTAATAATTTAAATATTTTAAAGAAAAAAAAATTATACGTTTTATGCAAATATATAAATAAAGTATACTTACATTGGTAGTAAGTATTATACATCTTAGTGTAAATTTTATACAGGATTTTGTTCAACTCTGGTATATATTATTACTTTAGAAATTAATGTATTCAAATATATCAATAAAAAAAAAAATTCAAAAAAATAAAACGAAATGGTCAAAATTAATGATATTCATCTGCAGAGAAAATCGACTAAAAATATATAAGACGGCTAATCACGAACAGATAGGACAATGGTGAGGAAAGTATTATTTATGAGTATACTCATGGTGTGTACCTAAGTACCACACGCGGTTAGACCTCTCTATATTATTATGTTACTACCCTTTACTGTGTATATTATATTCTTTACCGACCTATGGCTAATTTTGGGGTTCTGCGATTGAATCATAAAATTAGTCGGTTCGTATAAATCCGTTAAAATGTCTAGTGTTTTACCCGTCCTATATTCGTTATCTCTAGTGAAATACTGAACATAATAAAATTCTCTCCGCTTTACTATATACCGACCACGACCGATCCCAAACACACCACCACACCTATCTGAAAACTCGTTCAATCACCCGTACTCATACACACCCTTCTCAACGCTATTTCATGGTTTTTAAAGGCTCCGAGATTGTTTATATATATATATATATATATATATATATAATGTATATATTTGTTTATCATCGTAAATCCCATTTAATGGAATATAGAGAATAGATGAGAGAGAAAGAGAGAGAGAGAGATACTTTGGGGGTCGGATATAAGTCAATTACGTAGTGCGTGACGTGTCATTGTATATATTGTGGTTCGCGTTTTGATTTATTGACGCGCCGTAAAAATTAGTTTTTATCTTTCATATTACAACTTTTTTTCCCCCGACAAAAAGATGTATCTAATAATATATATTTTTTTTATCAATTACAAAATTGTTTTTGACAGTTATTGATAAAATAACACAATACGATATTTGATAAATAAATTTAAATGTATTTTTTATTATAAAATTATAAGTAGTAAAAAGCATGCTATTATAAATAATACCAAAACATTTAATATATTAACATAATGATTTTTAAAATAAAACAAATTATGCATAGTAATTAGTAATTAATACACATACTAATATTATATGTTAAGCCAATATACAATCAAATAAATTAATAATAAAGTTGAGTCTTGAACGAGTGTAATAAGTAATTTTTTTCACATTAAAAATAATTAATTTTATAAACATGATATAAATAATTTATCACATATTCGAATCATGTTTTTTATATATATATATATATATATATATATATATATATATATATAACAGTAAAAACATTTCTTATAATATAATTATAAGCAATTAAAAAAGAAAATAAATTATGAAGTTGGTAAGTAAACAATACTCGAATGGACGCAAAAACTTCATATCACGATGTGTAATCACTGTATATTAATTAAATAATAATAATTAATTAAAAACTATTATAAATGCGTATTAAATTTTGAGTAAACATCTTACTTTCTAATACCTACCAATGTTTGTGAGTTATTATAAAAAGGGAGATTATTATAATTAGGTTAAATTTAAACACTATGTATAAATAAACTAATCCATAAAGTTAATTTAGTTTTTATATTTTCCATTTAACAGTTGTAAAATTTAACAATCATATTAACATGAGATAAATAGCCAACTATAATATATTAAAAAAAAGCAACTGAATTAATAGCATATTATTTCTGTTAAATTTTTTATTTTTATATATTAAAAACACAAAAATCAATTTTATTTAAAATATACGGCATGTCAATAAATATGTTATTTTATTTTTTCGGTCTTTATAGATTGTTTTTCTCAGTTTAACAGATACTCCTGGGAGAATCAAGGTACTGTGACCCTTAAAAGCATGCTCCTTTGTGTAGTTTACAATATAAGGATGGGCTTTTGAATGACTTATTTTAAGGGTAAAATTTTAAATTCTTATATATAAATATTGTAGAAAAACCAATATATTCTCCCCTTTACTTAGAATCTAAATAATAATAACAATAATAATAATAATAATAATCGTAGTTGAAATATTCTGTAAAATATTCAGCTGAGCGATATCAGGTTAACTAGTATGGTTGGGTTGTTGCGCGTATTTCGTGCAGTCGTGAACAAACACCATTATAATAATATACTATCAGGCAAGCCGTTTCATCGTGTTGGGACTTAATTCTAAAATTAAGCAATTCAAATACACTTTAAATGAAGATGCTTGTCTCGTAGAGAAGGGTTGTACAGTGTCCGAAAACTTATGGCTTTTTGACATGTAATGTTTCCAACAAAACGCTCATTGCCCGTTAACGATTGCACCTCAACTTTAGTGTGGAATTAATTTCGATTTTATTTTTGCAGCTAGGAGCGTGTTATTAGTTCTATAGAAATATACGTGGTGTGAGTTTTTGCGCTAATACCAAACCATCGTCGTTCTACGGAGAGTCGTGCATAATATGATATTACACTACTCGTATATAATAGCAAACAACATACAAATCCCCAGAGAACTTTTCTCGTTTAATTTTATTAAGAGGTCAACTACTACCATTGAAGGTTACCAAACTTTAGAGTTGTCGTTTTCGGTAGAAACGTTTAATTTAATGTTGCAATTCCATTATATAAATATTACGTATATTTTGCGTGATGCACTTATTTAACTTTTCAATATTTATGATTTTTAAATGGATAAATCAAATTGGTAACCAATTGCCTACTTTAAATATAATTTTTTTTTTATATATACCATAAATTTGTTGATGTAACATCTAGAATTTCATCAAATTTCTTTAACTGCATTACAAATAGTTTATTTTTACAGTTTTTACAATTTTTTCAATCTCATAATTTTAATATTGATAAAATTGTAAAAATAAACTATTTGTTTTCTATATGAAGTCTAAATGTTACATAAACATATTTAAGGTATATATATATAAAAATATATATTTAAAGATTTAAAGTAGGCAATTGGTTACCAATTTGATTTGTTCATTTAAAAATCATAAAATTGAAAAGTTAAATAAGCGCATTACAAATAGTTTATTATTACAGTTTTTACAATTTTATCAATATTAAAATTATAACATTGATTTAGTTTTAAAATTCTGTTTGCTGTCATATCCTTTTATGGATATTGTTGTTAGACAATTGTTCCTTTTATCAAATCCTTTTATATTTAATCCTTTTGTTTTAGAAACAAAGAAAGTGTTAAACTCATTTCAGATATATATATATAGCTATATACATATATATTTTATTTTAAAATAAAATCAAAATCATTTAAAAATAATAACATTTATATAAATTTTAATATGGCTTTTGCGATAAATGACGGCCGTGAAAGATACAAAACTTAACCTTAATATGATAATATATCATAACCAATTAATTAATTAACTTTATACTAAATATATTTTTGTAATGTTCAACATAGTTATAAATTATATTAAAATATCAACCATATTTTTATTTTATACTAAAAAATATATAATATTATTTTTTAGAAATTAAATTTATTAAATTTTTATTTTATTTTTATGAGATTAGCATTATTTTAAACTAGTTTTAAAAGGAAAAAATGTAAAATAAAAAGGTAGACAGATGACAACCTTGTTTTTAAACCTTCTACATACCTAATATATTCTTGAAATTTAGGTCAATCATATAATGTGTTTATCCATTTTTGTTTTTCAACCATAAAATATTTAACTATATAATTTTATAAAAAAAAAAATATATTCTATATTAGATATTATAGTTAAAATGTATATTCTTAATACAAAACTATAAATAATATATTATTCGTACAACTGGTTTTAATAATTTCTTTATGAATACACTTAAATAAGGATAAAAATTATATGTATCGCGGCGTCTTGTATAGGCAATATTGGTACATACCGGTATGTGTGAATATATTTTATAAAAAGTTAGTAATAAATATTGAATTTTTTTAGGAAATAGTATTACTATATTCAGGAATTAGGTTAGTAGGTTAAAATAAGTATGCTTTTTGACTTATTTTCCACAATGTATTTTTATAAAAAAAAAAAAATTACTTTAAAGTTTACAATGGTACATTGACATATACTTATTTTATGTTTTAGTTTATTTAGATGCTAAACCAATTTCACTGTATATCATACAATACATATAATATTATACATTAATTAATTATTAGTAGTACTATTATTGTATGAAATAGATAATAATCGGTATAATGGCAATAATGTAGAATGATTAAAACACGAAATTCTCTGGAATTAATTGAATCGTTACGTGACGACCGTATCAATCGCATAGTTTAGAAATAAATAATTCACGAAATAGTAAAATTGTTTAAAATAAAAAGGTCTTAACTTTATTGTTTATTGAAAAAAAATGGGGAGATATAATAAAATATGAAATTCAATACATTTTAATGTTTTATTTTCTGTATTTACATTAAAATACACTTTTATAATAATATAATATTATTATCATATTATTATTATACTTATTCTTCAAATACTCAAATTATCATATAATAATGTTGTAATTTAAATAAAAATGTGTACTTAATAAAATATGTTTCAGTCATGTGTTCATATAGTATTAAAATTCAATATAATTTTTTTTTTTAGTTTTTTTTAAGAAATATTTTATTTTGACATAGTATATAATTATGTGATGAATTATTCGAAATTCGAATCGATCATAATCCAATCAAAATCAAACTTATTACAAATTTTCGAATCGAACTTTCGTTCTAATAACTTAATTCATACTATGAATTTTTTATTATTTTTAATTTTTAATAGTTTGGTTCAAACATATTCTTGTTCTTCACACCAATAAATTATATTATGTATCTATATTATAGTTGTAAAATAATATTTATTATATTTTACGATAATATAATTTGTCATTGGAAAATTTGACTTAATATTTATTTTATTAATTAAAAATATCTATATGTATAAACGTATACATATTCATATACATTTATAAATTAACATAATATTATTATTTTTTGTTTACAAATAATGGAAGTAGGTTAATTATAATATATACATAAGCATATATATTTATTATATTTCCAAAACGAGTTTTTATTATATCGAACAAGTTAAAATGTATTGAAAATAATGATATGTTCACCGTTTTTTTATAATTATAAATAAATACGGTAACCTACCTACTTATATTATGTTAACTATAATTACACATATCCAAAAATTTATTAATATTTCATTACACACATAAAGCACTGACACGTGAAATTGTAAATAGGTTTCCGTACACATTAACTAGGTAACATCTTGTATTATTATTATAATCACCTCTATAATAATATTATTTAAATTATGAAATGATCGAACAACAGACATTTTAGAATTTAAAATCATATTTAACTTCAATGAATAAAATATTGTAGACTTTTTGCCGGAAACATGACATGACAACAAAGAAAAACATTATTATTCTAAAGTCTATGGACAAAATTTGATAAGATAATTAGGTACTATAATCTACTTTGATATTCAATACTATTTAATAGATAATTAAAGAGCGTTAATTATTTTAGTTAAAATCGATAAAAAAAAAAAATAAAAATTTTTTTTAAAAAAATCATGTTTACAGTTATTAAATATTAAATTATAAAATCTATAGCAGGTAATTACTATTTTTGTCTAATTAAAAAACTAAATAAAATTGATTTCGTATAGTATGTCGTAAGTATAATTTACCTAGAATAAACTAATAATATATTGTTAGGTATAATGTTTGTTATTGGGTATAGAGAGAAAAAAAAAAGAAAAATTAAGTCTAGTTAAATGTAAGCGTTTTATGATTGAAATGTATAGATAGTCGTCGATGGTAGTTGTACAAGTAAGTCGCTGCTTGTATCACAGCCGAATGGTAATAATCATAATAATAACGAAAACAACAATGATATCGCGCATAATATATATATATATAATATTAATAATAATGTATCGGAGTGAGTCGGCGGATTAATTGCCCAGGAAATCCACCCCCTGGGGTCACCGTTGACATCAAGAAGGTCAAATGAGAAATGTCACTGGCGGCTCCCACCTCCGATGGAATTAGTTGTTCGTTGCTTATATAATATATATGTGTGCGTATTATTATTATTATTATTATATACTGTTGCAGCGCTCTTCTACTTCCGGTGTACTTCCTATGATCACCCTCTATCCCCGCCTCTTCTAACTACCGGTATACCGTTACCCCGCAACCAAAGACTCTGTTTCCTTGTGAACCTCTGGCGCCATATATATATATTCTCGTTCGGTAGAGTTTCCGGTCCAATAAGGAAACTCCTTAGCTAGCGAATTTATCATAATATATATATATATATATATATATATATATGTATACAGCGAAAGTTCAAAACCGCGTGTAAATACGGCTGTTATCAGTCACAATCTATACAATGAGGGTCATCCGCACTTGGAACGTGCTACAGACCGCAAAACCGGTCATTGCCGCGATAAGAACTCGTACCTTGTGTCTACGTGACCACTACCGTCATTTCGGACAGTTGTTGGCTCTACAAACCGTCCCCGTTGATTCACATTATTCACTTCCTCTCTAAGAAACTACAATGTTTTATTTAATGCACGAGACTATACGTCACTTTCGTCGTATGCTATTATAATATTATATTTTGAACTATAAAGTTTGGACGACATCACAACGTTTAACAACGTTCGATCCTAATAATAATAATACCAATCGACCAATAATAATAATTATTATTAAAATTAAAATTATTTTAGTATTATACACTCATATCCAGTGTTGGGACTTATCTAGATAGATTATCTGGATAATTATTTTTTTTTATCTTTTATCATATTTGTAAAATAAATATAAGTTATTTAAGTATTTATTTTAGCTAAAAATTTCACTTATCTAGATAAATTCATATCATATCATAAGATAAATTTTTTTATGAAAATAAGCTAGATTTTTTTGAAAATGTTTCATTTTTATTCTCATTCTCTCAGGCACAACTTGTACGTAAAATAACATCCTGGGCTAAAAATATATGACTTTATTTTGAAAAGACTATACATTATTCCTATTAAATACTTATGAACAATTAATATTCTGTTTTCGGTTATAAATAAATATAAAATATACTAATTAATTTACATAAATAGCTTATATTAGTACAAACATGTCACAAACAATGTTATTTCCTAGAACTTAATAAATATTTTTAAATTATATTTAAAATACGAATAAAGAAACAGACGACAATTTATAATCACAGCCGTCCGCCAAAAAAAATTCCGTAGAATATAATATTATTATTTATTTATTGAGAAATTTCTCAAATTCTATCTAATCTTTATTAATAAAGATAATCCTGCCGTTTATTATTTCCGTATTCGTTTTATGATCATATAAAATTAATATAAATAATAATTAATATATAATTAATATTGATATAATATCCAAATATTCATGACAATTTATAAGTCTGACAAGCAAATACGTGAGATGCTATTAATCTATTTTGGTTTTTTTATATTTTAACTATCTATAAACCAATTGTAATATGTACATGACGTATAATAATAATATACATTATTTTGTATACACAAATACACAAAACTCGTAAATATCTTTTCAATGTTTTTAATTAATAATTTTATAGTCCACGACACGAAAAGTGACTGGCGACCCGTCCGCCAATGAACAGTCATGAGTTCTCTTATGTGTGTATTATTTTAGGATGTAATCTGGAAATATTATTTTTAAAGTAAACAGTCAAAAAAATAAACATATTATCATTGGTTATATATATTAGTATATATAATCTAGTATATATACTATTATATAGACATGTACTTACACATGTTATTTTTATTTCTATAATTATCTACAACTTATCTAGATAAAATTTAGTGTCGTTATTTTTATCTTTATCTAGATGAGCTTTTTGTTATCTGTTCCTAATGTTGTTCATAACTATATTCTGAATAATTAATATAATCGTTCTATGCTAAAAGGGCTTGAGTTCACAATTCGGTGAATATATTTTATTTCACAGATTCCAGTTCATTATTTCAAGACGCAATAAATAAACATGTAGTTTTTTTGTTTACAAAAGTACACAAGATATTCTATGATATTCTATAGAGAATTTACTGATTTTATATTTTTTCACAAATTACTTATATAATATACGTATATGTATTGAAAATTTCATTAATTTAGTTTAAAATATAGTTTTTATGAATACTTCAAATACAAAATTATAAAACTGTATATTTGTTTGTTTTTTTTTTTTAAATAATTTTAATGAGTGGTATACAGGTTCTATTTTTCTTAAAGTTTGTAATTATTTTTTAAAGATATTTGTTCTTATTTTTAAAAGTTTAGACAGGTGATAAGTGCAGAGGTATAGTACTCTATATATTTTAAGGAGTAAAATTTATATTCACTAAAACCTAATGAAAATGGAAAATTCATAGGAATATCAAGTCTATAAACCGATAATATTACCGAACAATTTTAATTAAAATAATCGACTATCTTTCATTTTATTTTTTAAAATTAAAAAAATGATAAATAATCGATTTTGTTCATGAAATGTTTACTTACCTCATGATATGCCTATTTTTTTTTATCGAAATTAAATTAATTTTATTTGTTTATATATAATAAATTTTAAAAAGGAAATACATATGATCGTACTTTTTAATCAACAACATTGAACTATAAGTTTATTCATCATAGTCCTCAGTGAAAAATAATTTAAATTACACCATTACCTATATTACGAGACCAACTTTTGGGTATTTCGAAGGAAAGAGGAAGACAGTGAGTTTCGTATTTGATGTGGAGGACCACAGGTGTCGAACGAGTTAACTTATCCGTATCGCATGGAAAACTTTTAGCCACTTTGTTACTATCGATTCTAATCCTCTTCTCACCATATCTGATTACCGTTCCCATCTGCCAACGATTTGACGGAAGAACAAAGAGGGAATATAATATAGCTACAATGAATGCATTGTAATTAATGTAGGATAAATTTGTTTTTATTCATTTGGATACAATACTTTACACTATAAACGAGTTAGATGATTTAATATTCGAGAACTTTCCAGACATGAACGTTTAAAAGTATTATTTACTGTATTATTTCAGTACCTACGAAAGTATAGCACATATTTTTTAATGAAGTATAAAATGTGTTCTATTTTATAGTAAAAATGTGACCAGGATTATTTGTTTATTATTATTGATTATTTTTGTTCATTAGTAATTTGACTAAAATATAAAAAAAATAAATAAATAAGCCCACGAAATTAATTATATTAAAATGAATAAATAATAAAAATAAATTATTTTTATTTATTTATTTCAATATAATTATTCTCCACTCACATTTATATTATTTTAACTAATGTCACATTATTTAACAAAAGTAAAATATTTTTTCAAGAATAAAGTTCTACGTTTAAATTCAATGTTAACTGTATTTTATATCAATTTTTACCGTAGTATATAGTTCCTTTTTAAAAGTATAAATATTAGTATACAATAATACATTTTTAAATATCAAAATTAAGGTTTTATTTTATTTACGTTAACCATAATGACATAATACAAATCTATCGATTTCATGGTATCAATATATTTTAAAAATAAATAAATAATAATTTGATTGTATAATATCTATTCGTTAAAGTTCAATTAATAACTGTTTTCAAAAAATAGGCCCATTTGTAAAATGATTGAAAGGTTTAGAAAACGTTTAATCATAAAAAATAATTAATATAATACTATTTTGATAATTTATGTCTTGATTAAAGTATTAACTATTTTAATTTAAAAAAGGGATAGTTATTTTTTTTTTTTTTGAAATACCTATTATGTTCGTTAAATATTTAACAAAATAGTTAATATTAATTACGTCGTATGTATTTCATAATAATACACAATATAACCATTAAAAGACTGGATAATTTTATAATGAAAGATGAACAAATTAAACCGCATTAACGACCATAATAATATATAATAATTATTACATAATAATAATAACGAGGCATTTCGCATTTTCGCGTATGATATTTCCGGTTTGAATATATTTGCAAAAAAGTATCGATTCGAGTATATATACATACATATGTGTACGTTACGCAGAGTTAGGCCATACGATTAGAGTGTCATTGTTATACCACAAACAACAAACGTCGTACAAAGCACGATATATAATATCGTAATATAATATATTTACGTGATAAATTTGAATTATTGATAATGTGAAAAAATAAGAAAAAACAGCACATCTAGGCGTGTATTTAACTTTGTCGTTCTTGTGTTATCACGATGCTACAATTTATACACATACACACACACGCGCACACACACACACACACACACACACACATACAATACACAAGTATAATTATAATAATATATTTTAATGCATAAACTCTCGCGAGACAGACAATTGGTTCCTTAACTGTTTTATAGTTCAGCGCTTTTGTACGGAGACAAAAGTTTTCGCTGCGGTTACAAAACTGTCAAACCAACCGTGGATGCGACGCGCGAGTGCGTTCTACCGTTTTTATATTATTATAATATTAATATTATTATTGTTTCTTCTTTCTTAAATTGTACTGTCCGCAATAGATAATAATATTATGTCTCGACTAATCTAACGGTCGCCGAAGCGGGTATGAGTAGTTCGCGCGACACAAAGGCACACAGCGAGACGGCATTGAGAGTTGGTAAAACGATAATAACCGTAGTAAATTCATCCGGCCGAGTTATTAATTATAAACGCGTTCGTTAATCGAATTAACTTTAAAACGTACATATATAGATAAAATAAATTTAATATATATATATATATATATATACACGTATAATATGTGCGTGTTGTTCGCTCTTGAAATAAACGATCTTTTATTATTTGGATATGTGTAATTGTTGAACCAACTTTACGAGACGCAAAACGCTAATAAACGTTTACAAGACATTTTTACAGCAGTGTGAGTAGATTTACACGCATTTTCCGGTCAGCACATGTTCGTATTTTTCAACGGATAAGGATTTCAAAAACTTTTACCCACAATTTTTCGTAATTAAATTTACTTCAAACTTTTTTTCTCTCACTCTCTACACTTTTGTCATAATAAAAAAATATAATTTACACATGAATTTAAAAAAAAAATATAATAAAATATAAAATATAATAAAATTTAAAATATAATTTTCACGAGAAAGAAAAACATGAAAACAATAGGTTTATTAGTTAAAGTTCGGTAAATTATGCAAAGACGTTATGATTCCCGACTGTTGCGATTTAAAATATTTGAATTCATATAAATTAACGTTTCTTTCAATAACTTATTATAATTGTGCATAACATAAAATATATTAATTGAGTTTTTTTTTTTTATATTTTTTTATCATTGTTAATAAGAAACATACAATAAATTAACATCAGTCAGTGAAAATAATACTTATTAACTCAAATTAGAAATACTACTATAGTCAAACAATATAAAATAACCCGAAATGTATGTTTTATTATGAATCGTGATGACTATTGTGAATTATATATGATTTAACAAACATAAAAAATTTAAATTAGAAAAATTATCCAATAAAATGTGAAATTTTATATATTTAATTGATTAGTATACTATTTCAATATTTTATCTTAATAGTTAATACATGCGAGTTAAACGAAAATAAAAGCTAAAACGTAATTCAATTTTCATGTTATAACATCGATACACTTGGACAGTAGTCAATAATAGTGAATCAGTGACGCAACCAGGAAAACATTTTTTTGAAGGGAGGGAGACTCACTATTTAATTAACACTTATTATGGTAAACAAAACATCAAGGGTGGATTCAGTTCAAGATAACGGAGGGAGGTGTGAATGTTATATATTTTTTATATTTTGGAAACTATGTAGACGATTATACATAATGTCCATATTATATATATATATCAAATTTATTTTACCTATATTTAATTTTTTTTTTTTATCTTTAAAATTAAAAGGTAAAAATCTTGTTTACAATAAAAAAAAGATCTCTGTTGCAGTAGTTTTTTTTTGTGAATTGAATTCGCAATTGTCATATAGGTACTTCTTTGTAATAGTAATCGAATTACTACTGCTATTAATATGTCATTATGTCAGTATAAAAATTGTAAATATCTTTAAGTCTTAATAAGTTTCTTTAGAAATTTGTATTCCAAGTTTTGGTAAAAAACAATTAAAACTTTTTAATTTGACTTCATGTTCAAGAAATACATCGTGAAATAATGTTTGTTATTCGATGAAATTGTCAATAAATGGAATAAACGTTAAAGATCGTATGTTATACTAGATTATTTGTAAATAACTTACTTCGATTTGTTGTTCATGAAAAAAATATATATTAATTTCAAAAATAGAACGGACATTCTCAACTTTTTAACACTCAGCATCAAAATTCTCACATATTATGTACATTAATCTGAGTAGTATCAGCAAATTTTAGAGTTGATTTAAAAATTCGCCTTAAAAGATCACTTATTGTATTATTAAATTTTAAAATTTGAATTCAATTAATATTCGGAAGATCGATTTAGGACGTTATTCCTTCATTATTTCGAGTTCTATGAAAAATTTGTGGTTTCTTCTAATTAAGATTTGAATGCAATAATATTGCATTCGAAAATACGATTCTGAGCGATAATCAATATAATACAATATATTTTACAGATAAATCCTCTCCGAAATTTTACTATGGGTGTTAACTTTCTATAAAAACACTGAAAAAAGGTACAAGTTACTTTTTTCAAAATTGCATTAGTTATCACGAAAACCTAAAATCAATTTTGTTAAAATTACGATTTCAGTGATTTTAGATGTTTTTCTGTCATTTATTCGTAGTTTTTCTACTTCCAAGGAAAACATTTGAGAAATTAAAAAAAATATTTAAATAAAGTACTGAAAAGATGCAATTTTTTACCGAAAGCATGCTCTATTCGTGATAATCAAACCATTATTTGTACCAAAATAAGTGTCTTAGTCATAAAAAAAAAACATGATTGTAAAACCAATACGCTTCGCTCAAAATCTAATATCTAAATTTACATGAAGATTTATAGGGATAAGGGTTATAATTCTAAACCCACCGGTTGCGCAAATGCACTGATTAATATTTTATTGAACGGTTTTTTAATCGTTAGTGTATATAATAATAATATTATTAATATGCGGTTTCAATTTACTAAATAATACTTGTTCATCGTTTGATAAACACTATGAGTTAGTAGCATATAAATTGTATTCTTAATCATTACTCGGTTGCAGATAAATATTAGATAATTCGTGTGGTTTTTTTATAAAATTCAATATGGCCAGATAATTTTTATGATTATATTATTATGGCGAAACATCAAAAAATAAAATGTCAATACAAAAGTAAAACTATAATAATAAAATTACCGGAAGTCGCATTGTATGATTGAGATTTGCAGTATTACCGTAAAACCCGACTTGTCATAAGTCATAACTTATCCAACCGGAAATATATAGGTCCACCATATATAAGAAATTTACATGATAATAACTCATACTCGATTTGTCAACACTCGCAGTTTTTATTTACTATCTATTGAATGTGTATGGTTAGTACTAGTTCTGATGCGATATGTTATTGTAAATAGTATTTTCGATGTTTGAAAGTTTTCAAGCAATACGGCGTAAACGGTTTGCATTATAGATTACAGTTCCCGGAAACTTAATTCTACTTTGCTGTTGTTGTGGTTATTGTTAGTTTTTAATGGTACACGTCCGTGTTTTGATTTATGTGCAAAAACCGAACAAACGGAAAATTACAATCTGATAATATTTTAAAAATAATATTATAGCTCTGGCGGACACTGAAACATTATACGTAGAAATAATAATATTTCTTTTATAATTGTTTGCCTAAAACACGCATTATCATTTGTCATTACTCATTTTATGCCTTGTATTGGTTAGAGTATATACAATATACAGTAATAAATAATAATGCATTACAATTACAAATTAGTAGAGAACTACAAAACTCTTTAACTTGTCGTTAATAAATAATAATGAAATTAAATAATGTAAATATACTAAAACGATGATAACTACGATTCATGATATGCGATATTATAAAATCACAAAAATAAAAAAAATGTAAATATTGTTTGAGGACATGGATATAGGACAAGTATTTAAAATATTTTTAATATAAAATACTCGTGTTGCGTGTGTGTATTTTATCATATCGAAATTCAATGAATGCATAATATTATTATCTTATAATATATTGTTATTATACGTGGTACCATGGTCTGAATAAAATATTAAATTTTTAAAACAAAATATTATATCTAGATGCAATGATAAATTATGTAAAACTGTTTGTTTTAAACACAAAAAAAAATTATATAAACAAATATATTTTATTTATATTTATTATTGAGTTAAAAATCTATTAAAAAAAAAAATTATATATGTATAAATATAATATTGGTGGATTGCATATTTTTACAAATTTGTATTAAGTAAAATATGAAATTCTCGGAATGTAATACAATGTACTTAAGGTATTCATTTTAAACATTTTCTAAAGTGTAAATTTAATATTATATTTTATGTAAATACCGAGCTGGCATGCTGTGTCATTGGCGGTATGTATTTTATACGTAAGTTAAGAATTTTCTGAAAACAAATAGAGTTTATTTGTTGTCACTTAATATAATTATAAAATATATAATTATTATTTTGTAAGCTGTTTATAGTAAACCATTTACATTTTACATTAATTAATTAATAATTTTTTTTTTTTTATGTGTAGGTAACTGTTTTTATTATGTCAAATGAACATTGTAAAAATTATATTTAAATGTTTTCATTATTATTTTAGTAATTAAAAAAAAAAAAAAAAATACTAGGGAATATAATAGTAGTAATACTACGATTCGGATTGTTTTAGTTATATATTAAGTTGGCTTAACATAATTTAACGTTATTGTCGAACAATATTAATGTATCAATGTGTTTTACATCTAATGGAAAACACTACACGACTTGAGTTCATCGAATAAAGTTTTAAACTATGAAATGTAAAAAAATAAATAAATAAATAAACCTAATCCAAAACAAACACGAACGTGCGTATTTTTTTCCCGCAGATGTTTCAATAAATAAATAAATGAAACGAAAAAAAAAAAACAAACAATGCGGTTTCGCGACGGCATCCTACTCGCGAAATTGCGAAGGTGTTGTAATGTATGTGAACGTGTGGGTTAATTTTAACTGAACAGGCACAGACACGTCTGGAAGTCGACGCGGTAAAAATATATAGGAAGGTATACAGTATGAAATAAAAAACAAAAAAAAAAAACGAAAACGGATATTTCGAGATTCGCAGTTTTTATTGTTGTTATTTTCAGTAAAACCTAACCTACACGTCACCACTGTAACGCGCGGCACGACGTCTTTATACGCCTGATGCGCGTAAATAATAGATAGCGATGACGATCTGCTGTGGTTCCTCGACGGATACCACGGTTAACATGGTTAACACGGATGCGTGTTTTTTTTTTTTCCCCGCGAGTCTATATTCGGTTTGTGGTTGGTATATAATAGCGGTCGAGGTAGGTGAAAATTGAAAATTTCTCACTGACCGGTGCTGTGTATATTATTATTACGACAACGAGGAGGTAGTCGTAATTGTATCCCGGTGACAAACGGTTCCCGGGGGAAATTATTGTTGTGCGGCGGCGGCGGTAAAACCGCTGTACGATATTCACTTACTCGGTACGCCTCTAGATAGCTGCACGGTTTGCAATATACGCGTGTCGTAACAATATTAGTAAAGCGTACAATGTACGATAATAATATTATTTTTATAAGACGAACAGCGGGGTACGATGAAAAGAGGTGACGGCGGACGTCTGTCGAAAATTGGTTTAAAGAAAAAATAATACCGTTGGCTCCCTATCAGGACTTTGCACCGTAATTAACCCGAACCCGTAACACCACTAAAAACCCTTAAAATTCAAATACCTGAAACCATTATTAACCCGAATGGTATTTAATCGAAAAATCCGAAATAACCCATAACCCGAATAAAAAAGTCTTATCAATCCAATACCCCAATAACTTTTTCAAATTAAAAAATATTTTAATATTTTATTTTGTAGATATTTTCAATGCAAATTTGGTATAGGTTTACGTAGCATAATTTTAAGTTTATGAAGGGTCCAAGTTATCCAAGAAATATCCAGAAATATCCAAGTTAGAAAATTGCTTTTTTTAAGTTAACCTAATCCTGCTCTCTATTGCACGTATGTGTAACTATATTAACATAGAAATCACTATATTACACGTGTGTCTGCTGTCGTTGTTGTGACGCGTGCGGTGTCAATATAATATAATATTGAGTTAGATTCTTCGACAACGCGTATAAGTATCTACTTAACATATATTTTTATTATTTCCATATCCATCGACAACGTTATTCCTCGGATTCTTCTCCGATTGATCTATTAAAAGATAAATATTCTTCTAATGATTGTGTACCCAGCATCAATTGAAATCAAACTCTCTCAACGATCTCGCCGCGGGTGTGTGATATAAATTTCTTAATAAAACGTTGATCAGGAAGTAGCGTAAACGATATTTGTTAGTTAATATTTTAGATTCTGAGCAAAGCGAAGAATGTATTAGTTTTACAAAGATGTTTTTTTTTTTCATGTATGAAGACACTTTTACGAGTAGAAATAATGGTCCGATTACCACAAGTAGGATATACTTTCGGTAGAAAATCGTGTCTAGTTGGTACTTTATTTAGCTCATTTTTCGAATTAATGTGTCTAATGTACACAGTAATGATTATTAATTATTATACATATTTAAATTTTACTCTATTTATTCTATAAATATATTTTAAAAATTATGAATAAAATATCGTGTAAGTATATTATTAATAAATATAAATAAATATTGATATGTTTTAATACAAAAATTTATTGGCTAAAATAGGTGAAATTATCACGGATAAATAATAATATAAATTATTACATATCTGTTGATATATTAATATACTTTATACATGCCTCAGACGTATTTTTCTTTATGACTCAATGAAAAATAATAGACGATAATGTATAACAAGAAATCATTTTATTATTATTAAATATTGTTTACTTGAAACATAAATAGCTTGTAAATGTTATATTCAAAATCGGAATATAGATGAATTTTTGAATAGGACTCTTAAAAACTTTTTCGGGGCTCGGCAAAAGAACTTTTCAGTCCTCCTGTCAACAGCTCTGCTTATGTAACACAATATTCAGACTACCACAATATATCCAATCGTGTATGGTCCAATAATATACTATATCATATTAGGTTCAGGTATATATTAATTCTCTTGAATGCATACAATTTTTCTATACGGAACCTCCAATCACCACCACGTCTACTGAAAATTCTTAAACAACAGCAACCGATTACAATTTATAAATATAAAACTATGCGTAATCCCAGAAAGAGAAAATTAATATAAGTATTGCACAAAATTAAAAATGTTTTAAGTAAAGAACTGTTTCATTGAGGTTTTCTACTACCTACCGAAAGCTCCAGGCTAGGTAAGAAATATTAGCCGAACATTTAAAATCGACTAAAATATTGTCTCTTTTATTCTATTTGATCATATACTCCATAGATATTTAATCATAACTGCCAATCAAAATTAAAATACTTTAAAACGTATTATTATACAAATTGTTAAGTAGATATATAGTTTATTATGCAATAAATTAATGAATATAATAATGATAATATTACCGGATCAATTTATATAATAAAAGTCGTTATTTTGTTATGCCTTACAACGTATCGCAAAGGAATTTAGTGGTATTTTCATCATTTGGTGGTGAGGGTTATTAAACCAAATACGGTCATTTAATACAACAAATCGGACCTGCCGTCTTATATTACATATATCTTATTGTATATTATTAAGTATATATGGTACATCAAAATAACCGTATTCGGTTTAATTATTAAAGCGCACATAATAATATCGTAGAAAAGTACTAGAGAATACTACGACACTTTTATTACAATATAATATGGAAGAGAACCCAACGTATTATTGAGTTTATCCGTATTATAACAATAATAATAATGTATCACGGTATAAAATATTACAATAATATGTACATAATATATTGAAAACACTCCTCTGCTGTAAGTTCGCGAAAATAGAAGTGTACTTTTATAAAGTCACGTATACGAGATGGTACTTGTTGCTGGGACAACTTTCATTCGAACAAGACGCGCGCATTATTTATCGGCTTGTAGATTTACCAATATATTCTAACAAATAGTATTATATTTGTATTGTTTATTTATTTATTTTTACTTATCGAACCATCCTTATATTATCATAATTTTATTGCAAATGTAGGTAGCAGAAAATAAATATTTCTTCCACTCAACCTATGTTATGAAGCTTGCCTAACACGTCATAATAGATAGGATTTTTTCCATTGTTGGCAATTTATTATACTTCCGAGATAGTATTAAATACGAAAACATTATTATATCCAAACAAACATATTATATAGAACGGACGGTTTATAAAGTATAAATAAAATTAAAAATCGAAATTACTTTTTAAAGTTTATCGTGTATTATATTTTAGACTACGTAGTAAACATGTTTTCCTAATTTTATTTGTAATTGAAAAACTTTTGAAAAGACTCTAGATATTTTTTGTCATTTTAAAACACAAAATATTATATTAACTCTGTAGTTGCAAACATATTTGTAAATATTTTTTAGGTAAACAAAAATTATTTAAATGTAATTATCTTATTAACCGTTAATACTAAAATGGATATTATTTTGATTTTTGAGTTATCAAAATATTTTTTACCTAAACTTAAATTTCAATTATAAAAATACTTGAGTATTTTTTTAATATTGCACATTTAGGTAAGAGTACTAAATCTAAAAATTATTTGTGTATAATGAGCGTTAATTATTAATATTTCTTTTATTGAAACATAATTTTAATTGTTATTTTAATTATTATTAATAGTATGGTTCAATAACGAAGTTTATACATTAATTTCTATATAAAAATACTAAACACTTTTAAACAGTTGGACAAATTAAAATAAACAAAATTATCAGCTTTTTTTTTATCATCAAAGTCGTATCAATAAAATATTACAAATTCGATAACAATTTAATATGGTTTATTATAAATTATAACTAAAAATATTATGCCTTCGATGCTTTTAGTTTATTTTAGATTATTTACCGTATTTCACATCGTTGTAAGCATTTCAATAAAACATAATATATGTTTTAGTTTAAAAGCAGTAAACAAGAATGAAATCTAACGTTTTAGTTATGCGATATATAAATAAATAATGTATTATATCGTAAGTATACACTCTAAGAGATAAAAATAAATAATCATAGAAAATAATCTCTACAGCTTATATAGAGGTTTCAATATGAATAAGATTTTCAGATTACACAATGAATTCAGTCGGATTGTAAATTATTATGATGTAAAGTCAGGTGGGTAGGTAGCAATAAAGGTGACTTGGGCTCTCAAACGTGACTAGCAGTCTTTGCGCGTTTGGCGGTAAAATTGCCGTTTTACAAAGCGAGTGCACGTTCAAATGCACTTTAACGTTAGATAGTATAATATAAGAGTTTATACTTAGCACTCAAAACTGCGTATTTTTCAACATCCACAAGTACACAGTCGCCGGTAAAATAATTTGCTTTTACGTGTTCCGCCAGAGCTCCCGAAGGCGATTTCAAAACAATACAAATAATAATGATTACAGTAAAACGGGCGACTATAATGAAACTTTTTGCGTGCAATCAGACCGTGTCGAATTTCAATGAGCCCATTTTATAATATAATTATAAGCATTTAACTATAAATATAAAATATGCCGACTGAGATGCGATGATTTTTGTTTATAGCGTTCGGTCAATACGTTTCCGTCGCCAACTGTTACCAGTAATAATATTGAGCTAATACAGTATGGCTGTAAGATATTATAAATGATAGGGATTAATAATATTAATAGTATGACATACAATTTAATCATGGTTATTATAATTTTATTCTTTTGCAATATTTTTATGATAATGGTACAATATTGGTGTTTTTCATAAACTATATACACTTTTCTTTTGTAAATATAGTGTTTCAACACTGAATGTTCTATTATAGAACTTGTATTATAATTGTGTGCAGACAACACATTCGATCGATAGTGAGTAAGGGGAAAAATTCATCCTCTAGTCCAACCCTTTCCGTCGTGTACGACACTGCAAGAACAATACGCTTGTAGACATAGACGATATAATTATTATGACTTCGGTTGGTCGCGTAACGCCGCAGGATTATATAATAGTGCCGAAACAACGCCAATAATCATTAGAAAGAGTACAATAACAATATTACTGAGCACGAGGAGTTTTGTAAAACCGACAGAGTCAAAAATATCACGTAACAGTCGTTGAATTTCCGCGTAGATATAATATAATATTTATAGGACGCCGTTTTAGAAGTTAGGACACGTTCTATATATTATGTAACGGTATAAAAGGTTTCTAAACTTTTTTTTATACGATCGCGGTCCGTATACAATACAAATGTAAAATATTAAAAAAACACATTAGGCATCGCAACGGTTAGAATAATGGCGATATTGATACAGCGATTCAACTAATCGTTCGAGTACGAGGAATATTGGTGAGGTTTCGTTTTTATCGCCGCGTAAACGGACGCAATCGTGCAAATAATATAATATGTTATTATTAATATTATTATTTGACTTAAATAAAAAATTATCGCGCTTTATCCACAAATTGATTTATAGCGAACGCCGAACGCAACAGTCGCTCGACCGTAATCCCCGCACTAGCCCTCGAGAAATGGAACCTTGTTACAGGCTCAGTTACCGCGATTTCTAGTCTCGTACCGATTAATATTATGAAACGTTCTTTTGTTTATTTTTAATAATAATTTTTTGCAGGGTATTTTTTTTTTTACAGTTTCAGTTTATTCATACAACGCGCGTAATCAATATACTGATTATTTGTATATTATATATTATAGTATGAGCATGTAAAAAGGCGTATGTTGATCCTCTATATTATTATGTATATGTATATATATATATTATAATATATTATAGTAGTTTAAAAACGTACTCATCCTTCCCGAAAAGATTTATAGTGAGCTTAACAATATAATCTGTATTCGAGTATATGCGTAAAATACCGAAAGAGCAATTTCGAATAAAGCGATTTTTTTTTTTTTTTTTATAAATAAATTATCAAAAACGACCGTGGATCGATACACAGCAGGCGGAAATGTTTACGTGGAAATCGTCACAATTCTCGTTTTTTTCTATTTTCATAACCACGCATATTATATGTCTTATTTTTATCGTATTGTGTACCGCTTGTCGTCGACATAAAATGCATTTATGATGACGTGATATTATGTTAAACGCTAAACGGTTTAGTATCGAGTACGCTGAACTGACTTTTCGACCACCGAAAGAACAATTATCTAGGTCAAATAAAAATAAATAAAATAGATCCAACATTAAAATAATTACAAAAGCGTTATGCAATGCACGGTTTTGTTAGCAATCGTAAAGTAATACGTATATTTCAAAACAATTTTTATGTAAAAACCCAACGCGATATATTGTTTTATAATCGTAATAAATATAATATTTAGGTCGATATTCTGTGAGTAGTTATTTTTAGGAGTATTTTAAGCAGTTATAAACAACTATGCTATTACTTAACCATACCCGAATGATAGATAACTAAGTTGCATAATAATTATTACAAGTCTCGAAAAATTATTATATTATAGATTATTTTATTATTACGGTGACAATGACGTTGTGGCGACAGTACCTAGAACAAGTGAACTGTTCTAAATTCCAGATAAAGATATTAACGGCGGTAGTGTTGTTTCTCTATTAAGTTTTACAATTTTTAATTTGAAAACAATTACGTATACGAGTATTATCGTATAATGCTGAAAATGTGAAATAAAACATTTTGTATAAGAGCTGATGGTTTAACATCATAATATTATATAATATGTTATTTATGTATACTATCACACTTGTTGATCGCGCGTGGTCTTCGACCCCTCTGGGAGAGATTTAACGTGCACGCGAAAACGCCATTGCTCCGACCATCCACCTCCCGACGACCGATTACCTCTCCTAACCTAACCATATACGTATCATAGACTGAAGCGTCCAGAGTTTCCCACAAAAGTTTACCGATATAACGACGTGTATAATATAAAACAATTGTTTGACTATAATATGATTAATTGTTATAAACTTACGTGACATATATATTTTTATGAATATATTACATAAAACGTTTGTACACAATTTTTTGTTGCTTAAACTTTAGAAATATTTATATCTTTCTACATAATACGATAAATATAATATGGTTTACAATTATAAAATTATTGTTGTTTTATCAATAAATATAAAGATTATCTGGAATTTATATCGTAGCTAATAAGTATCACAACATTAGAAAATTTGTTGCATATAATATTATAAACATACGAGTATAAAACGTATATAAAAAATAAAGCATTAACGATAATATAATTATAATAATAATATGATGAACATTTAATGACATTGAAATTTCAATTGGGGATTGGTTAAAAACGTTTTTAATAATATTGAATTACCAGTTGTAATATTATAATATATTTACCTGCATTACGATTTTTTTTCAATTTTTTTCATTGGTTGTTTTCTTACCTGTAAAATATAAAATACAATTTATAAATTTCATGTTAGAATAGATCTTATTTATACTATTAAAAATATTAACATTATAATATAATGTACATTAATTTTAAAATTAAACAGCCTTATCTTGTAAGTTGTATTTATACTTCAGTCATGATGTACAATTCAAACTATTAACTGATTACTTTTGATGAACGATACGACACAGCTATTTTTTTTTAACATTCTATTTAATGATTGTTTCTCATAATTTAAAATTTAAAAAACAAATTCTGCAAGTATTATAATACGGTATTATAGTATTTTTGTAAAGAAAGTTTGCACAAATGGAAATCGTTCGAATTTTTCAATTATAATAATATTTATGCCACTACAAATGTTTATTCTCAATGACAAGCTCAATGTGCTAGTGTAACGTAAAATAATTCGAATCCATTAAACCGTAAGAAGTAAAAAGATATTCTACGCTTCATAAATTCTATACAAGCAAATAATATCAACTCCCTACGCCGATTTTGTCTTAAAATAAAAATGATTATTTTGGAAAATACTGTACGATTGCCGTACAAAGTGGTTTTATTTAAAACATTAAATACAAATTTTCGTGTATAAATTCGTAAAAGCCATCTCATTATACAATGTTTAATATACAGACAATGATTATTATTATTAATATTACTATTGTTTACGGACCTCGCAGTACGGAAGATCGTTTAGTCCTTGTCGTAAATAATTTATTGCTTATACGATAAATGCGATAAAATACGATAAAAGTAGAACTAAGAGTGAAAATATAATGATAATAAAAACGTTGAGCTTAATAATAACAACATCATAATATTATAAATGGTTCATACTATATTATATTTTCAGTTACCTATTATATATATATATATATATACAAGTATGTTTCCATTAATTTCTATGAGAGTATACTGAGTCAACGAGTTGCTATAATATACTAATACAACAGTGAAGAGGATATTAATCAATAATAACAAATTCAATTATTTGAATTAAAAATATTACCCATAATCCATACCCACCTACGTCAAATTTCTGTAAATGACAATAATAATAGACAATCGTAATATATATATAGGTACAAGTCACCAAACACTATAAATTACTACCTATATAGAAATATAACAGTACAGAATTCCATGTGTAATTACAAAAATCTAACGAATATATAAATATTTCTTTTTACTATGCGATTTGCTTGAGACTTTGAAAGTATACATAGTATACCCATGATTTTTAAAAAAAAACTTGAGAATATACTCCGTATATGGAGTACCTATGGAAATACTACTGTATATATAAGTTTACTTATAATGAATAATAATTAGATAAATTAATATGAGCAGTATTAGGAATTTGGGAATTCGTTCGTTCCAATTCACTCAAAATTGTTTTTTTGTAATGTATACATTGAACCAAATTTTTATATTTTTAATATGATAATAAAACAATCGTCTGCACAATAATGCGATAAGAAATTTGTATGTATCGGTTGCATGACGACTGCGTTTCATTGGTTGTTTAATAATACACAATGAAACGGGTGTTACATTATTATAATATAATATAAGTAATGTGTTTTTCTGAAAGCTGTACGATGTTTCTTACACAAGAGCCAGGTAGACGTATAATATTACGTGACGCGGATACTGTTGACGATTTTTTATAGAAATTCTCGACCGAGAAATTGTGATCGTATATTATACCGGAGATTCTTATTATATTATCAATTCACTAACATTATTATTATTATTTTTTTTTACGATCTCATGTTACACGTGCATAAGACAAAGTATAAAAACGAAAATGTGAAATACTATAATATTATTCTTGTAAAACGTCGAACGAAGATCAATAAAAATCATTCTATGGACTATTCGATATGAATAAATTTGGAATTTATTACAGTATAACAAGGCCAAAACTATCGCATGAATTTAGATCCCAAGAACAAAGAATAATTATTTGTAGCCTCTGGGTGTAATTGTACCAATAATCATTGATTGTCGGCTTATAACATATCAATTCGTTTAAACAAAAACTTGTTTTAAGCTTCATTTTGATTGTGAATTGTAATAATTTCGCTGACCATGATAATTACCTAACTGTCAAAATATCATATTCATTAAATCTAATTAAAATCGGATACAGTATTAACAGTAATTTAAATTGTATCTAATTTTATATTTTTGTGCACCGTATCATTAAATATTTAGTTTATAATTGTATGTTTTATTCGTATTTAATATGGCAAGTTAATAATTAACAACAACAAAAATATAATATTAAATTAATACGTCAAACCATACTATAATATCATACCTGGAAATGAAAGTTAATTTGCAAAAGTGTTTTCTATTATCTACCTAAATTATTTCGTAGTACAAGTTGCGGTTCAGGTTAAAAGTTTTATAAACGAGAAATACTTAGATGTTACATAAAAATGTATTATAACAAGAACTATGGTAAATTAAACTCTTTTGTGTTAACAAATTATAACACCAAGAATATAACTCTTCAAACGATTTCTTTAATATTTCTATAATATTATTAATATTAAAGACGAATATTTGAATTCGTTTTGTGTATATTCAAGGAAATATGTAAACTTTATAAACGACAACATTAGACCGTAACGAGAAACAAAAGTTAAAGAATACTTTAATGAAACTTTAATGAACTTTGAAAGAATACGTATCTAGTACGTGATATATTATTTGGATATACTACGATATTTTTTTTTATATATTAACTCAATTGTATCCTTTTCCCTTTATTTTCCAAAGAATAAAGATACCGATAAAATATGTATAGTATTTGTTACAGTATACCTTGTAATTAATCTCGATAAAAATTTAAAAGATTTATTTTTTATAATAATTGCATACTACAGTAAATAATGCGTAGCCTAATATCTAAGAAGTAAAAGCATTCATTTGAATATCTAAACATTATAAAAACAAAACAATTATAATTTTATATTGATGGTGATATTGAAATTGTATTGTTAATAATACACAATAAATTATAAATATTTAGTATAATTTATTGTGCAAACAATATAAACTCGAAAAAATGGCATTCGATTTTATTTTATAACAATTTGTGTACTCGATAAAATTGTTAAAACAATGCTTATATTTTGGTAAATATATGTGTTTTGTAATATATTGAATAAAACCTTTCTTTAAGAACGTGGTAAGTACAAAGGCCATTTCAACATTTTGGTTTAAAGCACTGTGTTTGTTTTTAAGCCTTCTTTATAAGGACTATAGACTGCGTCATTGAACGAATTATGGGGGGGGGGAAGTATACATAAATAAACCCTTGTATAATATGCGGAATTTGACTGATTATTTGTTATATATATAAAAATACAAAATTATTCCAATCTCAGCCGAAATATTGTGTTCCAGCAGTATACAAGAAAAATAAACTACAACGTAATAGTTGTGCAAAATATTGCAAGTTTTCTGTTGTATTGTTTTCATTATTAAAAAAATAACTTGATATAGATATATTATTATTATATGGATATCTATTTATTAATACTGAAAACATTTAAATTTATTCATCACGTTATATATAACGACGAAGAATGAGAAAAACTAAACAGTCGATAAACAAATTAATTTATACGTGTAATATAATAAAAAAAAAAAAAAATACATACATACATACATATTTTCTTTTTCGATTTAAATGAAAAACATTGTTTCTTTGAAATCAAATTTAAATCAAATTCTAAATAAATACATTTTGACGTTATTGTGCGCCAATCCGTATACCAAATAACGACGATTCAGGTCATGGTTAGCTATATAAATAAATAGCATCATTGCGATTCAGTCACAGCCAATTGATGTTAAGTAACTTTGTTTCTATATAAAATGTAGTCGACAGAATTATCTATTACGGAAAAATCGTATAGAGATAAACACTTAATTCAGCTGACTCGATAATTCTAATATTACTATAATTTAATATTACAATTATTAGGTATGTTAAATGTTGAATTTAATTTATGAAGCGTTGAAAGATTGTAGTGCAATTGTAATATTTATAATAATTATATTTTTATACTATGAAATCATTTTCAATTATTCAATATTAAAATATTATGGAATTGATTAATGATATTATTATAATTATCATCATCGATTATAGTTAAAATTAGGTATTATTGTGGTTTTAAATATCTTAAAATGAATTCAAAACCTAATTTGATAATTTAAAACGATTAAATATATTTCTCAAGTTTTTACATTTTAAAATTATTTAAATGAATAGTTCTAAATTTGAATTCATAGCAAATTGTATATACAATATAAGATTTTAATTTTCAGGCATAATAAATGTAAAATAAAATACGAACTGTATGACAAGAACAGAAATATTTGCAACAATTGTGTCTATTTTTAAACATAATATAAAATATAATAAATTGTATTTATATAAATTTCGCCCTAGGTCTCCCCTATATCTCGCCTATTCATGCAATATCGCTCTCTATTTTATGTACATACCTCTAAAATTATACTAAAAATATAAATAATTAAAATTAACTATAAAACTCTATAGGTTATTCTATAATATACGTGAGTTAAAATAATATAGCATTAAATACTGCATATAATGATTTTTTTCGTGTTTATGGCGGTTTATTAACCACGTTTAAAATTCGCTTGGCCTTCGCAAACCGTTAACTTGGTGACATTAATACGACCGTTGTAACGACGACCAAAACAACAGTAATAATAATATTTGCGTGCACTCTAATAAGTATAAATACTATTGTAATATAATTTATTTATAAGTATGTTACCCAAGTATCACGGCTATTATATCAACATTTCTCACTTGCACAGTTCGTGGTTTTATTTTTTTAACGGTCTAAATAGTAAACACTATTACGCCCAGGAAAAAAAAAACACAATACAGTCAAATATTAAAAAAAAAAGTGGGAAGGTCGATTATGGACATTCCTCATTCGTCCCTTCGGTCCTCGGAGAAATTAGTGGTTTATTACACTTAAGATTTGAATGCAATGAAATTGCATTAGAAATACGATTCTGAGCGAAACTTAATATATTACAATATACTATACTAATAATTAATTCTAAAATTTTACCTTTATTGTATACTACCTATGTTAATACTCAAACAAAATTTTCAAGTTCTACGATCTAAACTCAATTAGTTATCATGAAATTAAAAAAAATAAATAACAGAAACTAACAGAAATTTTGCCGATTTTCCGCCCTTTTTTGGTTGTTTTTCATCTCCCAAGGAAAAATTTTTGAGAAATTCAAAAAATGAGTTAAATAAAGTAGTAAAGAGATGCAATTTGCTACCAAAAGCATACCCTACTTCGCTTTGCTCAGAATCTAAAACAATAATAATATTATGTCCATAACGATCAATCTCGTTAACGGGATTCAAGTCGAAGATATTTGGTCGGTCCTAGATTTCGATAATTCAAAACGTTCATTATCTGATAATAATTATCAATATTATTATTTGTTATTAATAATAACTTTGTTATAAACGTCGTTGTTTAGAATTTTTGATCAATACTCTCGTCACCAGAATATTTTTAAGTCACGTCGATTTTATTGTGCATATCAACAATAGTGTTCTCAACAATTGAGCTTTGAACATAACATAAACGAGGAAAAAAAAAATTTAATACGTAATAAAAATATTTATGCGGAGCCACATAACAGCAATTTCAAATTTATGTAAAGAAAACTAAAATTTTAAAAAACTATTACCTACTTTTAATTTTATTTACATTGCTTTAATTATTAAACTTGTAAAAATTATAAATATTTCATTATAAGCAAATACAGTCAACTTAAAATAAATAAATAGTTCATTATACTTAAAAGCCTATTCCACCGTAAATAACATGAAAAAACAAGAAAGTTTTACAAGTCCATAAAACCGTATTGATAACTAACCAATTATTTTTGAGTTTTTAGAAAGTACGGCATTGGTTTACGTATTGTTACAACAATATTAAGCAGTTTTATTTCAGATGTTAATATACTTAAACATTTCAATATTATCGACATTTTTTATTACTAATCATTTTTACTTACAACAGTAAACATTGATTATTGAAGCACAAGATAAAGGTTTGACATAAATTATTTATGTATTTATTAACTTAATTATTATTATTTATCAGATTTTTTTGGTGTTGAAAAAAAAGATATAAAATTGATAATGTTTTGAAAATGTCGTCATAACATGAAAATATTAATTCCCTTTAATTTTACTAAAATCTTAAATATAATATATTATAATATAAGTTCTCAAAATTTCTTATTTTTTGGTTTAAAATAAATACTGATGAAACAAAATATAAACGATAATAAATATGAAAATAATACTTTAATTTCATGTATGAAACAATGAAATGTTGTATCTTGACTTTGTGATTGTTAAATATATTATGTAAATTAAGTATTTAGAATGAATAAACAAAGCTATGAGATTGTTATCATTACGAAATTAATAAAGCTATTTTTTTTTATGTTCCGGTAAATCAATAAGCACATAATATCAATGTAATAAAATAATTAAGAGTCTATTTATCAAATAAAACATAATATATATTTTTTTTTTTTAGTTTTGCTCTTTATCTAATGCAATAAAACAGTTCAAAGTATTATTATATACGAATCCACTAAACCAGCAATTAGTTATTTATATTTATAATGTATGAGCAACATTAAAAACACGAACATTTTTAATTACGAATGAAATACCTACTTACTATAATTTAGTTTTACAGTGTTACTAATTTTTTTCACACTAATTACGTCATTTGTCGATTAGTAGACGGAAACAGTAAAATATGAAATTGAAATAGTTATTATTATTAATCAATCGTTATAACATTATATAAATAACATTATTTGAATATTCAGTTGTAATATAATTTTTTATAAAGGCAACTTTATATTACTATTTTATTATTTAATCATATATAAGTTAAAATTATTATTTGGTGCATAAATTATTAGAATATCAAAATTTGTAATATACCGAAATGAAATTTCTTAATATTTTACATTAATTTGAATTGAGGTATCATTTTTAACAGTTAACTTTAATTAAACATTAACATAATAGGTTATAATATACCTAATGGTATGAGTGATGTATTTTCTCTTCAATTAATCGTTGCACACAAAGCAAATAAACAACTTACATAACATATTACATTGACTAACAAGTTTAACGCACGTTTTATCATTTATTTCTTATTTAATATTACTTTTTGAGTAAATAATCATGTTATAGTATTTTTTTTTTTTAGTTTTACAATATGTTTTAAAAGATGAATAAAATAAAAGAAAAATGTTAAGTTTGGTCAATTTTCCTTACATAACGTATGAGTGAATTTCCGGAATCATCGTGGTTTTTAGTTCTTGTTTAATATTGGAATCTTGTGTACACTCCCAGTGTAGTTTATTGTTGAACGCAGTTTGACGGTATTGAAGTATAAAACCAAAGGAACGCAAACAAACATTGACTCTACTCTACTAAAGTTAATCTTTCTGATGTGAATAGAAACAAGAAAACTAATTTGGATAGAAACTATATGGTTTAGAACAAATTTAAAAATTTCGATAAGTAACACAAAAGTCTTCTGTTAACAGTAAAATGTTTATAATAGTACATTTAAATGAATTTATCTTATTATAAATAAAATATTTTTGATATAAAATTGTTATAGCATCGTACTAAAAAACAACAATTATAATAATTTAGCTTGTTAGATTATTTTAATAATATTGTATTTTATAATTTAACTATTAGGGATTTAAAAAATACCCATTTCTCATTGTTATAACGCCGTTATAAAAATATATATTTTAAAAATTAACTTATTGATATAAATATGTTATATTGGATTCTTACATAGAATTAATATTGTTTTTTTTTTTTTCATGCGAATAAATTAATATGTATAATGTACATATTATAAATATATTAATTATAATATTATCACAATCCAATATAATTTACATATATAATGATAGCATTCATAATTTTAATGTTATTTTAAAATTTAAATTTTAAACATATATATTATAGTTGAAAATTAATTTATAAATTATAAATATATTTAAATAGGTACCTAATAACATTTTTAGTAAATGGAGAAATCGAATTTTTAAAATAATTAATTACATTTTTGAATAATAATATTGATTTTGAACCGGTACTCGCTATAGTCTTATTCTTTTCTGCCTCTTTTTCTTACTCTTTTCTCAACTATACCGTGTTAGCTACCCTAGGTGTAAGACCTCCATACATTTCGACCACCTACATCTTGTACATCCTGATAGCTGGTGTGAGCTATCATAATATCACTCTCAATTCTATATATCCACCTCTTTATTGGTATTCCTCTCCACTTCCTATTGTCCACATTAATTTGTAGCAGTAAATAGTTGTATCAAAATAATAAACGTATACAATTTTTTTTAACATTTTAAAATTTACTGTAATATTATTATAACATAATATTTATTGTTATTATTATTATTATTTAATACGATAATTAATGAATAAGTTGTATTTTAACAGGGAGATATTGAATTACATCGTTATTTCCGTGTGTTGGACGTGTATGTCTAGCTTCTTGGTAGACGATTCATACTTTCAGTCGTTTAGTCCGACAGAGTTTTATCGTGATCGAGTACAGATGTTTATATAACAAGAGGCTCTATTTCGGCTGTCTCATATCAACGAGGGTACGTATTTGATTCCGAAAACGGATATTTATTCGCAAGAAAGATCCTGTCGGCCGGCCGCCGGACCGAGTTGAAAAATGAAAATACCCGTTTCCGCGGCGGTTCACGTTTGTTACGAACGGATTGCGCGTGCAACACACGTTCGAGCGCGAAACCGACCGAGGCGGACACCAGTAGTATTTATAAAACCATTGTGCGGAGCTATTAAGTCCACGGGAACAAAATAATAATATAATCGTCTAGCGAACGGAGCTGAGTGGGGAGAGAAAAATAAAAAATAAAAAATAAAAACGTCGGCTGTGGCGTCACGAGGCCGCGGCGTTCAGAAAAAGGTCCGGTTGACGGACGGCTTTCGAGGGGGCGTAGGAGAGAGTACACTGGGCGTTTACGCGTGTAACGTACAACGTAGTGTATAATATATGTACATATTGTATTGTGTATAGCACGCAGAATTGTAGAGAGAAATAATTTTTAAAAACTCTAATGTGTGTGTGTGTATTGTGTTTTTTTTTTTGTTTTTTTTTTTTTGTTCCGGTATATAAAACGGGTGGTGGCCGCGTGAGGGAGAAAATGAAAAATCCGGTAGGGAAAAAAAAAAAATTATCGTCTACGATCGCAACAGTGGTTTCCGCGGCAAAGAGGGAGGCCACGATAGTGTATAAAAGCTCCGCGAGGCGTATTCTCCGCGTCACTAGCGCGTGTGTTTATTTCGAAAAGAGTAAAAATAGTCGTGTTTGGGTACAGCAACGCGTGGGCGTGATTCAAAAACGATAATTCGTAGTCACCCGCACTCGGCGAACGGGGGCCAAAAAGCATTTTCCATCGTCCGGTCCCGCAGTTTGGTCGTGTCCGCGAGACAACGGCACCATCAACCGGGTATACGGTCCGACAACATATTATATATAATATACCGCATCGTGTGTAATACCCGAAATCGGAGCTTTGTGTCCGCAGATCCAAACGTATACTATGTTTTCGAGCACAGACATCTTCGACAAGTACCCCGCCTGGCCGTAAACGATCACTTGTCAGTTTTTTTTTTTTTTTTTTCCATCGTCCCGCATCATCTCGATCGGAAACTATTTCGATTTGACGTGCCCTATACGACTAACTCAACGTGAATCACAAAATTCAATATGTATTTTTTGACCATTTTCTTGAACATGCGCAGTTTATTTTATTTTACTAGATGATTATCCAGGAAATTGTACGCAACGCGATTGACGTGTGCCTTAATCGCAATCAGACATCGTGTACTCTTACACCGACAAAAATCACAATAGCAAAGTCAACGAATTCGTATACATATCCAATAATATCATTCTGTGTAGGTATATTCTATTGTAAACTTTCCTTCCGTTGTTATACACGATAATAAATTCTCACGCAAAATGTAATTTTTGAGGCTTTATATATCGTAGTTACATTAGTTTGTACGGTCTTATTATTGTAACATTTAATTATATTATGGTTATATTATTTTTGTTATCACAATGCATTGCGATAATTTCATATTTTGAAGCGACATGCAACTATATTTTTTGTCATACAATTTTAACGAAACTAATAAAATTACAATAGTATTTATGAGTTAGAAATTCACAATTTATTATTATTCGGTATAATATTATTAATTTGCTCGTAAATTGGAATCGATTCAATTATTGTTGTATAGACAATATTATCCTAAGGTATAATTATCATTATAAGCTAGAGTAAAATACTGAGTGAATAGGCTGCAATAGTTTTGACATTTTATGAGAAGAGATGATTCATAGATGTTATAAAAATATTTTAGAAGGTAAGAGAGAAGATACAGTCTTAAGGAGAGGTGGATGATAGATGGTAGGTATGGTATGCATAGCAACATAGTGATATTATGATATGTATATAGCTGTCGTGAATGGATGAGAGGTAAGAGCTTGACATCTATAGAGGCAGAGACGTATTTAGCAATTTTTAAAAGGGGTTCAGATTTTTTTTAAAAGTTTCATGAAGCCAAACCCCTCCCTTCTTAAAGTTTAATAATGTAAAAAAATTAATTGCAAAATAAACATGTTCTGTATTTGTATACATTATAATGAAAAATCTAAAATAGGTGGCAAAATATAATATTATTAAGAGCATTTTTTTTCTTTATTTTGGTCATGGGGGGGGTTTAAATACATTCAACCCCCCTATAAATACCCCTCTGTACTAAAGGTGTAGGGGGACGAATCCACTTAGTTAGTAATGTAACTGAGTAAGGTAAAGCAGGATAAGAAGAATAAAAAGAATCATGAGTTCTTAGGTAATAATATAATAGTGGAATGAGGTACTATCAATGTATACGTACTTAAATAAAAAAGGGTTAAGAAAAACAAAGATTTTTAAGCATTTCTCACTTCATTTTTATATTTTTTTTATCATATTTTTGTTAGATTTGTATAGAATTACATTTGTTTGGTTTTATAATAGTCTAAACTAATCATATAATGACAATTATAATCAACTTTTTTAATATTTATTTTCGAAGTAATGTATTACATAACATATAAATATATAATTGATATATTTAATATATGACAAGTGTTTATGATACCTAGTAAGTATTAATAAAATAATTGTACTTGCTTTGAAATTAAGAACGTTTCTTAGAATATAACAATATAATATTATTATAATTTTTAAAAAAATATCTCGAATTCCGCTACATTGATTTATACTTTATTTTTCATGGTTTGTTTTAAAAAATTAAAAAATATACTGTCTAAACAAAGTAATAAGCTAATACATTGAAAAAGGTATATATTATACTATAATCGTGCGTGCATTACGAATACTCTGCTAGTTATACATAACATTGAAGACATATATCATTATATGACTGTCAATTTTTCAATCATCATTGTGATTCATGGAAAATATTGGATAAAACAGATTATTAGATGACAATGGTGTCCACGAAACCAGCATATTTCAATACGAATAATAAATTATTTTAATATAGTTACTTGAATTTAAATATGAATATATTCGTAAGTACGAAACAAATTCATTTAAAAAATAATATTATAATTCATGTTTATAACCGGTATTCCGTTGACAGATTCAGATTTATCAAACTTTTATTTTTAGTATCTGTAAAATAAATTGCATTATTTATCCTTTGGTTTGTTCGGTGTAATAATATCAGAAGCTTTCAAAAAATTGGTTGAACTCATTGTTTAGTGAATATTGACAGATTAATATTATAATCTAGTCAGAGGAAAATTTAATCTTTTCAATGTATGATACGTTTGAATAAAATTTTAAAAAACAAATACTTATTGTCAATCATTAATGTAAATATAACTACCAATTAAAATATTTGATTTTGTTAAAAATAAGTGCCTATTGTAAGAATATTTGTACTTCAATTTTAATAATATATTTTGAAACACGAATTAGAGTATTTCCTGTTTGACGTTTATAAAAATATGTTAGTGCAGTTATGATTAAAAATAACTCTGATGTAGCAAAAATAAATTTGTAATGTTAAAAGGTCGTTATTCAGCAATAAAAATCTCTGTACGTCGTCCCGACCTATTCGCCTGGTTTCAATATCCTTTTTACCATAGTACACGTATTTATAAACATTATAGTATTATTATTGTTATTATTATTATTGTTATGCACAGAATACATCAATTTCGTACATGCGAGTTATTAAACGTCGGAGGTTTCCGGCGGTAGTGATTAATTTTTCGCATGCTTTAGCTGCGGGCGGTCGCGTCGTTGAAGGGGTAAAAGGTAAACGATTAATGGTTACATACATATATAAGAACTATCGCAGTTGACGTCGTCGTTATCTGCTCTTGGGAATTATGGATTATCGTTAAATTATAATAATTACTGTTATAACGATACAAAATAAACTAATTACATATTTCATAACAGAAAATTATATTATTGGTTTTTTAATTTTTATAACGTATAATTAATTTATTATTGTTATTTTTTTAAAAAAAAAAACAAGTGAGAAGGTCGAATGTGGACGTTCCTCATTCGTCCCTTCAGTCCTTGGAGAAATTAGTGGTTTATTATACTTAAGATTTGAATACAATGATATTGCATTAGAAATACGATTCTGAGCGAAACTCAATATATTACAATATAATATACTTATAATTCATTCCAAAATTTTACCTCACTTGTATACTATCTATGTTAGTACTCAAAAAAGTTTTCAAGCCCCTACAATTAAAACTCAATTAGTTATCACGAAATTAAAAAATGTAATATAACAGAAACCGTAATTTTGCCGGTTTTCCGCCATTTGTTGGAAATTTTTCTGCTCCCAATAAAATACGTTTGAGAAATTAAAAAAATGAGCTAAATAAAGTACCAACTAGACGCGACAAATAGCCATTTACTATCGTTTTTAAATTGTACTGAATTAATTTTATAGATATAAATAACATTAACCATTAACATTTAAAATTAATTCTTAAATTCATTAGTTATCAATCATAATCTTTTCATATTACATTGTTGATATCAGAAAAACTATTAATTAAATTAAAAACATACGCATTGATGCATTTTATGAAAACATAATATCGTGAAAATTATGCCTAAATATATTATCAATGTGAAGATAGTAGAAATAAAACAAATTTAAATGTAATATATATATATATATATTAAAAATAATAAATACAATATAAGCAAAAAATTGTTAGACGAAAATTTATTTTTTTATGTTTAATTGTAGCCTGTAGGCAACTAATAACTATATTAATTATTATATCTACCTATCTATATAAACATTCATAAAATTACGCAATCACACAAATTACACAGTAATATAGGTATATGCTTACCATTGAAAATGATTTTAATATTTTGTTTATTAAACGAAAAACGGTAAAGTTTTCCATTTTTATAGAAAAATTGTATACGAGTTTATTAGCTTTTCTTTTGCAATTGCACATAATATCATAAATATTTCCGAGATTTCGTATGTGTTTTCCACACCATGTCATTAGCTCACTAATACATGTATGAATATAATGTTATATATGTACATCGAAATACCCAGCCATCGATTTGTGAACCTTCCGCACAGTAATAGCTTTTGGATATTTGCGCTTGTTTAAAAGGCGCAAACAGTTCATTGGTATTCTTTAGGAATTCCTGATATGTTTAAATATATAAGCTTTGTAGACTAAAACGATCGGAAGCCTTTTTCAGCTATAGTTTAAGTAAAATAAGGCCGTTAAACATGTTCCGGCACACGTATAATTTTCATTCACCTAGATCCATAATAAAATACTAAAATTCATTGTTTCTAAAAAACAAGTCCACTGTGTTTACTTTCAATTACAATAAATTAAGAATAAACACTTACAAACTACAGCAGTATGATAATATTATGGTTTTAAAATAAACTATTTAAATTTTTAATGCATGTTTTTTTTTCAAATAAAGTAACGTGTAAATTAATAGTCGTTAATGATCAATAATGTTTTATACAAAATATTTATATAAAAAGCTTATATATTGCATCAATATTTTAAAAAAAAAAAAAAAAAAAATTACTTATATTAACATACTTATTGATGGCGTAGGATTAAAATTAAAACCTTTAAAATATTCAGAAACTACTTTTTTAATATCCACCTAGTGGTATTTTTGTTGTTATTACAAAATCTGTAGATTTCCATTAGCTTAGAATTAAATTTCTTTTGATGTTAATATTCGTATTAGTGACCAATTTTTCACTGTAGATATTTAGTAAGAAAAATCTGTAAATTGTTTACGTGTTACGCTTTTGAACGTTGAAAAAAATTCGAAGAATAAAACAATATACTTACAGTTGACAGTTCCATTGTACATCAAACGAAATTATTTTATTACTACACAAGCTCAAATTTTCCCTCTAATTTTTTCATCTTTTATCCTATTTTTCTATAGTAAGTTTTTGACAGTTAAGTTTTTCTTATCCACGTTCGTTATACTATGTAACTTTAAGATCTTCCATCTCTGCAATCGACTCAATAGGATATATTGAAAAATGAAAGGAGTGTTTCCTTTTTGTTAAATTTCAATAAAAACATGTTCGATAATATCCACCTCTTGCGTGTTGTATACTGACAAATACACTCTCTTTTTGCACCTAATATAATATAAATTATATAATATTTTATCTTACTCATTTCTATTACCTATTCAAATATTTATCAATAAAAATCATTTAACACATTATTATACATCATTTACAATTTAATTAATTTTGTATACTAGTAAATTAGTAGAACATTATAAAAAGGATGAAAAAATTATTATTGAACATGATTAGTTGACACAAATAATAATAATAACAACAATAATAATTAAATTTTTAGTTTTAATATAAGTACATTAATTAAATCTACAAAGAAAATTTTAATTGAAAATATATTTTTATATAAGGTATAGTTTCAAACATAATATAACCATAACTAAGTTTTATGATCTACCATACAAAATTAAAATAGTACCTATATAATTTGAAAGTCTTAAAATTAATTATAGAAGGCAAAAGCATATTATGTAATTAAATTATTACAGTTATTTATGAACATTATTAATCTGTTTTTATATTTCGCATAAAAATTTCAAATAATAATTGATTATCAAATAATCAAAAAAAAATTAAAAACATAAATAATTAAAGTTTAACTAATATAATCGAAAATATATATTTAAATCGATGTTAACCTAAATCAAGTCGTAATTTCAAAAAATATTTAATATTTTTATCACTTTACTGAAATTTTCAGAAAAATAATCCTATTACGATTACTATATTATTAATATAGTACTACAATGTATATTAAATATGGATGACAATTTTTTACATTATTAAAACTAATAATTTTATATAATATTATACTCTTAGTACTTCTATAATAAATTTTTGTTATCTGATTTTGTACGTTGCATGATAAAAATAAATAGAAACATAATATGTTCATAATTGATATCATTCATGTAATTACGACTAGATTTTAAATTATTATTAATTTTCTGATAGATTAAGAATAGAACAAGATAGTAATATTCATAGACATTATCTAGTTATACATAAAATATTATAGATAATTTATTATGGAAGAGTTAAGTGAGTTATTGATATTTTCAGAGACGTTATGGGTAAAATATGCGGTATAAAAGGACAACAAAGTTTCAAATCACTTAAAAACTTATATCGAAAGAATACATAATATGTCTAGTTCATTTTTTGTTCTTTTACATTTTATATCTTAATGTAGTCCGCCAACTTTTTAATCCCGTACTATATGCTTGACTACCTGCGTAATAACATACAAATGTATTTATTTATCGAAATTACCTTCTTGTTTTTTAACGTCATTTTTGTGCTTAGAACGCTCATTTAGCAGCTGTTATTATATTTCATTTCATCATGATAAACATAATATTACTCAATTGTTGCACGGAAAAATTTTATACAAAACTCTTTGAATGAATACAATATTATAATATAGTTTTTTAATCAACCATTATTTTGTCCGTCTGTAATTCTAACAAGTCCGAAGCTTGTTACGGATTATTCGAGAGCCTGTCTCTCGAAGGAATTCTCATTAACAAAACCGAGTTTTTTTTTTTAATAATAATTATAAGTCATATTATAAAATTCAGTACGGCCGGCTTTAGTTTTTCGTAGTTTCATAAAAATAATATTGACTGCGCAGTTGGCTAAATCTTTGCAATCCCTTTTATAGTTTTATTAGCACGCATCATCAATTCAATATTCAATGGAAAAAAAGACGATGTCGGACATTAAAGTGTTTAAACGAACCTACGATATATGTTTTACTATTTCGCGTATACATATTATATTATATACAGATGAACTTCTCGCCCTTCCGACTACTGGCGGCGGGAATATAACTTCTGCAGTTCGGTTTATCGGTCATTACGGTGACAAACCAAGTGTGAACATTTGATTGCGTCACTAAATCACGTAGACACCACAATCTCCTTGTCGGATCTTTCAATCGCATCCTTTTTAGCGTCGCAAAGAGCGAAAAAATCCATTGTCGTAAGACTACACCGCCGACGTCGAAACTTACTTACAATGTTCTCATGTTTCTTTCTTCTCGTAGCACACCCAACCACACTGTGACGACGAACAGTCGTCATTGTTCCCACGCGAATTTTCTCACGAGGCGAGCAAAAAAAAAAAAAAAATTAAAAAAAATACGAATACGAATACGAATACGGATAATAATAATAATGTAGACTTTTAAAATTATCACATTGTTCGTACAATACTGCGTGCGTATTCGCGAACCTACTTGGACTTAGCACGCGATAATAATAATAATAATAATAATAATAATAATTTAAATGCAATTCTACAATTAATCTTTTGGGACAATTATGAAAATTAAAAAATAATAATAATACATAATATATACATTTTTTAATTTTATTTAAAGCTTTCGTACAACTATTACGCATGAAAACAAAAATAAATAATTACAAATCTTTTTTTGATCGAAACCCCAGTAGGGACCATTACTCGTAAATAATTTATTTATGTATATTAAAACAATACAAGGGTTAAACATGCATTTTGCGGAGTCTGCTTTTAAAAAGTCCATAGACTTCTGCTGTCGTGGCTGACCGACCACCACGACCAATTAAATTATTTATAAATTGAAACCACAACTTTGTGACTGTCTGAATACAAATATGGATGATTCAGAACAACTTTGATAGGTTGTAGCTATGAAAAATTATTAATATTATCGAAATAGATTCAGAATACATAATTTTTATTTTATATCCCTATTTTATTATAATAATTCAATGTAAATAAGACATTTTGAATATAATACAAAATTTTTTTTTCGTAACATAGTTATATTTGTATTATCCTTGAAATATTTCATTTTCATATACCAAATTCTTCGACATGGACGACAAGGTGTCTAGAAAATATTATGTAAAACTAAAATATTTAATAACGTCATTTAATACAGAGTTTAAACAAATTATTTGACATTATTTCGTTATATTGTATATATTTATGAATGTAAAATGAAATAAATGTTTTATGTGAATAAGTTTAAAAACTCAACTACCTACGTATAATATAGATAAGTTGTAATGTGTTTAATTGATGTGATTATACACCGGTTATAGTATATGTATAAGTTGATAAACACATCGTTATAAATTACTAACATATTCACATATTTGTGTTTTAGTATTCATTACGCGTTGGGTAGTCTTACAAGACGATTTAACATTGTGGTTCAATTCAGTCAATTTTCTCACTTAGCAGCTAGGTATTTATATATTATATAATTTATTTATACGCGTAAAATATTTCACCAGTAACGCTTTGCGTCGCTGACTCAAAATTGAATTTATTCCGGGAAAATGTACCAACATAAATCTGTGAATTTCGCAACATTAATTTTTAACAGTAACAAGAGAGTGTAATGGAAAAGCCATATGAATCGGTTCGAAAACAATCAGATACGGCGGAACACCCGGATCATTAAACCACCGCCGGTTATTTATGCCGTCTCTTGGTGCTTTTATTTTATTTTTTAGACGTAAGCAAAGGTTGCAATATAAAACCCAACATAGCTGGGCACATAAATGAAAACGCGTCAGTAAATAGATAGAAGAGATAGCTATAATATGGCCGGTGGAAGGACTGTTGTAACGGTGGTAGGGGCGTTTTCTCATTATAGAATCCATAAGGGGAGGGCAACATGGGCAGTAATAAATACAGATTTTATGCACGTTGCTTCTATCTACGGTATAAAAATGATGACTTGTGTACATATTATATAAACACGTTGTACGCCTTACCACCTTTTTGTTTTCACCCCAACACCCGATCCGAGTATAAATATTTAAGTATATGTAGGTGAAAAAAAAAACTCCGTTGCTTAGAGTTTTTAAATGTATATATAACAATGTTTGCGGGATATATTTAATTTTTGGTTTTGTGTTCTTCGATATTTTGATTTTAATAATTTATAGTATAATCGATTGGATGGTTGATCATATACAAAAAAAAACTCGTTTTCAATTCTCTGGAACCTATATTATCTGTGTGAATAAAATTTTACTAGTATGTATTGTTTACTAATATTTTATATTTTTGATATAACAACTATATAATATGGCTAGTACAAACAATGTAAATCAAATTCGCAAAATAAAAATGAAGACATGGGTAATGACTTTTTTGATGCTGAATTAAGTACAGGTTATTCTTATAATGATTTTTCTAATGATTTTATACTACATTATAATAATCAAGACACACTAATTATTTTAAATTATCCTAAAGTGTAAAAGAAGTTTTTAAATTATAATACAGGTATACCGTCAATCGTATCAGTAGAAAGTCTATTTAATACTGGTGGAAGTATTATGCTCTTAAAAATATGTTTATAACTGATGATATGTTTGAAATTTTAGTTATGTTGAAATAAAATAAAATCTATATTTAAATATTAATTATGTATATTATATAACTATTACTAAACTTTTGTCTATTTTAGAGTAATTATAATGTACAATGCTTAAATAAATAATTATTATTATAGAAACTAAATATTATCTTTTAAATTTTTATTTCATACATTTTATATTAAAATTAACTTATACGCAATAAACAAAATAAACATTTGTAAAACAATACAATTTTTAAAATTACTAAGGAACAAAATAGGTTCCTTATTTAGGAACTAGTTCCTTTCTTTAAACCAGGAAGAAAATATAATTTAGTTCTTTTTAATAGAATATATGATTTGATTTTTTACGAATAATTGATGCGATAATTCAATAGACGTGCAAAAGAAAATAAAAATTATAAACTAACTGCAATGTTTATAAGAACGATAAGACCACGAACAAAATATTGACGAGTTTATACTGTATGATGCATTTGCGGATAACATGCTTATTGTCCATATTTCAACGTTAGAAATACGAACAATAATAATATAATATGACTTGTGCGATTTATACGTTTTATGAGTTTAATAACATTAAATTCACCGCAATTACAGTCTCTAATATTGAATTATAAGAATTTGTAACTGTAATTGTCCGCTATTCAATTCCCATAATTTACTTATGACTGAATTAGGATTTTGCATGTACAGATTTGCATAACAACTAGTTGTCCTTTCTAAAATGTTCAAAGATCGTTTTCGTACTAACATTTACTTTTCATATAATTCCTGTTAAAGTTAATAATATTCACGTGAGGACAATTGGCAAGCACTATTGTTGTGTTTGATTAGGACTAATGTTAGCACAGGACATTTTCTAATTCAGTTATAAACAAGGATAGGCAAATTGGGATTAAACTAACGGTTTTTTTGTATTCGTTGAATATTTTAAAATTAAAATTCTTAAATTATTTAATACTAGATTCATCCTATTTTTTTCATTATCTATAAGCCAAATTAATTATTCAATTCAATTTGAACATTGCATACTTGAATGTATTGTATTCAGAGTCTCCAAACGTGTTCATCCCACTATTTAACCTAACCTTTTATAGTGACGCATTTTTAAAATTTTTTTTTGTACAATATTATTTTGCTAGTTTTCTAAACATTTTTATGTATTTATTTTCATTCTTTATTATATAATAATAGAATAACTATAGGTGTAGGAATAGGGTGCCAACCCCTTTTGTAAGGTGTGCTAAAAGGAGATTGAATATTGGTTTAAAGAAAATAGTTTCCATTTGAAAAATAATCATTGTACCTCTACGAGAATTCAAGATAAAGTTTAAGTGACAAATAAATCTAAGTATTTAGGAAATATGTAAATTAAGTGAACTTAATTATAAAAAATGTTTTTTAAAAATATGCATAATTGGAGCATTAAAGTAGGATATATAAATGTAAAATATACATAAATATTATACTATCTCAATTTCAAGTATGTCGTTACCATGTTATATAGAATTTTGTATTACAAACAATGGTGGTCCATATTACAAAAATGTGTTTTAAATGTTCAATTCCATTATTTTTGTAACACAATTTCTATTCAGCATGGATATATGTATTATGTATAAATGATTATAATTCGTGGATTTTAGTATTTGGTATTAGGTCATATTATTAATCAAATAACTAATATATCATAGCCAATTATTTAATTACTTTGAAATAAACTTTATTGCATTTGTATTATATTTTACTGCATTCATCGCTATTATACTATTATAGTAACTATTTAATAAATAACAACGTTTTGAATAAATTGTTTAATCAGAAATGGTGCACTTATTTATTTATTTATTTTATTTTCACTTATTTAGTAATATATTAATGTGGATAGTTATTATAATATTATTATTATTGGTTTACACAAAATAAAAAATAAAAAATTGTATCATAAAAAATTTATTTTTTTTTAACAATATTTTCTGATATGAATTTACAATACGTATTTGCAATTATAATGAAGGATAAATTGATTTGATGCGTACCTACTTGGTACTGTATAAAATATAAACATATTAAAGACTTGTTTATTATAATATTTTTAAAATTTCTATTCATTCTGTCTTAAATAATTATTATTAATACTTGTTTATTTAAAACATATATCAACTTCAATTTATATACGATAGGTGTTTTTCATTTTCAATTCTATATTAAATGAGACTCTGCGATGTATACTCAACACTCGTAAATGCAAACAAATCTTAGACTGAAGTAAATTATTTCACAAAACCTCTAGACAAGACTGTATTATATTGGTTACGAGTTTATATATTATACGTTATAGCGGATATTTTTTTTATCTGTATAGGTACTGGATGGTTAAAAGATAGATCACCGTCGAGTGTTTTTGCAGGAAAATGATTCTACCTCGTATATCATCTATAACCATAAAAAGTAATTTCGTGGAATAGTGATGCTAAATGTAGAATGATTATATTATAGACGATTATACAATAACTATGGTTTTTGGATCAACAATCACAGAAAGATTATGCAGTGTAAACGAATAATTTCGACGTGATCGTTATTTGTTCTTAAATGGAAGCAGTTTTGAACAGTACAAAACGGTCAAAAACCAAGCTAAAAGGTCCCAGTCAAGGAGTGAATAATAGCTTATAGATCGATATAATTTAAACGATAAAAGGTTCACAGATTGCAATAAAATTTAAACGATAATGAAATGAAAAATTATCATCACAAAGATCCGAATGTTGTGTTTTTTTTCATTGCATTTTTAAAGTACTTACTGAAATCTAAATAATCATTTAACTGAAATAAAAACATATCAAAATCATGGTATTAGTTTCAAAAATTGTTTAATTTCGCAACTGATATAGAACCCCAATATAAAAATGAAAAAAATGTTTTACTAAAAGTTATTATAATAAAGTAAAATTAAGTACTATATCAATTTCAAATAAAAATCCGTAAAAAAGGAAATCTATTCATTCAATCATATTTTTTTAAAATATAATAGCTTTTAGAATAATATTTTATTACCGTTATGAACAATAGTTATTTAATAGTTAAAATGGATATAGTTTTAAGTATAAATTTAATGATAATTTGTAATGATATCAGATCAGGGCTTTGAAATTTGTCATTTGATCTATTCAATAATTAATTGATATTATTTTGTAAATTCAAATATAATAATATATAATGTAACATACAATCTGTCTATAACCAGAGAAATCGTTTGAAGAGTTATTTTTACAAATATTTCGAAAAAAAAAACAAAAAAGTAATCATACAATATGTATAAAAGTATACGAATATTTTAAATTATTCTGAATAGTTATTCAAATACTTAAATACGTATTCAAAAATAAATTGAATACATATTTTTGTAGCAAAATAATAAAACCGAGCGAAAAGTGATTCACTTAAATCTTGTATTATACTAAGGACGCAGAAGAAACTAATATTGAATGTTTAATATTATTGTCTGTTTTTTATATGCATATCATATCATTATATGCAAATTAATGTCAAAAAGAATTTTATGATTTCATAGAGCCCATAGTATTATAATATTTAAATATTACAATCTAAAATAATTCCATTACTATTTTTGTTATCAAGCTACCAAAAAATAATTTGAATATCTGAATATAAATCATTATAACACAATCAGTATAATATGCGAGTGTGAAATTATAATTTTTAGAATAAGAACATATTTTTAACGAATAAGTTTATGTCGATTTTTAATGCTCAACTTAATTTATTATACTATATAACTTATCGTATACTTGATTGTGGTGTATAATAAATATTGAATTTTATTCAGAATTGCACTATTTTTGAAATCTATGAACATACGATTATTATACAAAAATAATGTATCAAACATATTGTATTGGAATGAAAAAAAACTAGTTATAGTTAATTTTTTACGGGTTATCAAAAATTACCTCGACGTCTATATGCAAAATTATTTTTAAATAAAACAATAGAATGTTCGAAGCTTAGGTATAATTACTAAAATAAGATGAGAAATACAAATAGGATACGAAAATAGTGTATTACGGAAGTGCAGATAAAAGGGACAAGAAATTGCAAGATAACAAAATATGTTAGTCAAAGAATGATAAAACAAATAATAATACTAATATAAACATAAACGTATAGTAAAAATTGTAACATAAAAAGGTCACGGGCTGAATTGAAAAAATGCATTACAAAAAAGGTACTTAGTTGAAATAAAATTCTAACATATGAATGAATAATATTATAATGGAAGAGAATTTAAATATTTCTATACATTTCTTTAAAAAATACGATCGACTCATCGGTGAATATAATATAATTATAAAACTGAAAGATTGTATTTATTTAATTTGTTTTAGATCAGTAAAATGATAAAATAGGTGCTTAATATTTATTTTATAACATCGAAACGAATATATTATTTAAAATATATCTATGAAAATTTACCAATAATTTAATAACGTGCCAACAACCTCTTATAACTTGTAATATTGTGTTAGGTACATCATTTTTTATCATTTTCATCAAAATAACTAAAATCGATTTTTCTTTTAAACCCCATTTACTATGAACTTTAATAATTTTTTTTTTACATAATATTTTATTTCTCAAAATAATCGTTCATTATCAAATATAAAATACGTAATACTCTTTATGCGAAACCTAATGCACTTTATGTGATTAGACCATTACTTTATTTAATTATTAGTTCTACCGAACTGGTGTGTTTTATTGAATAACAACAAAAAAACATAGATACAATGACTAAAATTAAATGAAAGTATCATTATGAACGTCAACGATCCGTTTAATTATTTTTATTTGAAATAACATTTGTTACTCTTTACATTTACACATAATTATCAATAATTTTTAGAATATATTGCCACAATAACACAATCTCGTGTAAGTATATACACTTTATAATATTAAAACGTAATAATGTAACAATAACTCGAACATAGAACACTCCGAATAATTCGGTTATGTTTGTTTATCATACCCTTACATGAATATTTCAACGGACCCTTAGTTTTTTTATGTCTTCATTGTGGAGCACTCACATAGTCAAATCCTCTCTCACTACATTTACAAGTTCTATTTACTAGACTATTTTTTTTATTGTGTACGACCATTATTGTGAATATTGAAACTATGTAGGTACACGAAAAATCAAATCAAACTGAAAAAATATTATTTTTTCAATAACATATTGCCAGGGCCGTATATAAGGGGGCACTTCATAGGGAGTGGTAAATTTATTGTTAAATAAATAAAATAATTTAAATTATGGTAAATAAATATGTACATTTTTGATAAAATAATTGTTATGATACATTTTACTGTACAATTAAATTATTTATTAATATTATATAACACTAATTACTTAAATTTTAAATTTATAACATTAAATAATATTAAAAAAAAACAATAATAACTGATAAAGTGATAAGTGAAAACAGATAACAATGCGTCTTAGACTGTCAAGTAATGCCATTATATATTATGACATTTCCTTCAAAATATAATTCTCTCAATAAAACCTTAACAATTACTACATTGATTAAATTTGAAATTTGACCCATTACTTTATTTTTTAATTATAATATATCGTATAAAAATCATATCTTAATTTATCAAAAATTAATTACTGGTTGTAATTTATTATTGTATTCATTTTAATTACTCAATAGATTACTCTATGACTTTTGTACTTAGATCTAAGATTATATTTGCTCATGAATCGGTAGATATTTATGCAACAATATTAAACTTTTGTAGGATAGCACACATAATTTAAGTTATTATTTATTAGTATCAACTAGTCAGTATAAAAACTAATGTGGGTTGTATACTTAATGGGTAATTAATAATTTTTAAAAAATATGTTTAAAAATTTACAATTTTCATGGAGATATTAGAAAATCTGCGACATCCAATATATTTGTGATTCTATATTAATGTTAAAGTGTCTAATCTATACTAGATGTAATTAAAAAAAAAAAAATCTAAAAGTCAAGGAGTACAATAATAATTTTGATTATTTTAGGGAAGAAAATGAATTTATTTTCCATGGGTACCAATTCTTTAATACAGATTTGCATTTTTCGAATCGTAGAGTCATACTTTACATATTATTATGCACTATTAATACAAATTATTATCACACATTATGCATAATACGTATATCATACAATTTTAAAATAATATTTTAAAATTATAATAGTGTTAACATTGTAATGGTCATAGTTATTTGTATGAATTCTATGTGAATCTTTTCACACTCATTTAAACCCATGATGATAATAATATTATAAAAATACGAATCGATCTGTTTTGACGACTGTAATGATAATTTGTCACCCGTTCGGTTTTTTATTATTATCTTTTTTTTTACTTTTAACGTTATGACACAATTATAATAAATAATGGCATAGGTAAGTACGATAACAAATTAACGGAAATAATAATGATAAATCGTATATTAAATATGATTATGTGTCGCGAAACGTTAATGCCATTCCCGTGTTCAGACTAACGAAATACTGTCCGCGCTGTACAGGTAATGAAATGTTGACGTTACCTGTAATACAGCGACGGACAGACGATACTATTCCATTAATGTGACATTTACGGACATTGTATAATAGGAAATAAACAGTGCAAATCATATTATAGTATGCAATACTATTATGTTTTTTGAAGAACGAAAAACCCGAGTGATTTTGCAAATTGGAATTTTGAAAATTGAAAATTGGGACGAAAATCAAATCTGGACATAATAATATACGCTGTGAGCAATGGATTATTAATATTTATTTTATGACGAGACTACGATGATCAACTTTAATATTATTATTGTTTATTATAATATCGGTAACACCTACATGTTTATGACTCATTTGACACGATTAACGTAAATCGTTTTTTTTTTTTTTTTTAATTTGCGAATTGCGTTCTGGCAGTTTTTAATTAGGTAATAATCTAATACAGATTATGGTTTACGATGAACTATCATTTCCGTTTTCAATATAATATTATTAAATTATTGTTAAATTCATCTCTACAGAAGTGGCATATTAACCGAAATATATAGGTAGACGTATTTATTACATCTGTATATTATTATCACTGGAAATATTATAACACGTATCCACGCATATTTTTTCACTTTGAAATATAATATTCCCAACAATCAATGTGTGCACGTGCTTCTCACGTAATATTATGCAATATGGATAATCAGTAATCACGTATACAATACTATATACATTATACATATTACATATATATATAGGTTTATCTTTTGGAAAATTATACCGTTCAATTGAATCGAAAAAGTTATTTGTGATCGAAAATTTGATTTTCACACCCACATTGAAAGTTTATCCGGAATTTGCTCGAAAATAATATTTAACCACAAACACGATAAAATTGTTTTTATTTAAAAGTCGTATAGATATTCTTTCAATATTATTTAAATTGAAATACATTTATGGTATTATTAATTTCTAACTTTTTGATATAAACTTTTTTAAAAAGTGAATTCTTACCTCTTAATAAAATAAAAGGTAATAGGTATATTATATATATATATATATATATACAATTAGGTAGATATTATTTGTATAATTAATTTACATAATTATTCGTTAAACACTAATATGATAAAGATTTAATAAGTCAGGCAGGAAATATTCACATCATTTTAATATAAGTTTTTTCAGATTCCATAATATAGGTACTTATAAACGTTGAACTTTTAGTTTCTCATAAATAATATTTTTATTTTATTTTCATTATAAATTATACGGCAATGAAAAATAAATAGTTGGTAAATGATTGTAGTGCCAATAACTTCAACAATTTTATTACACTTTTATTAATATATTTTTATGCAGGCAATAACTTTCAGATCGAGTAAGTAGGTACCTACCGAAACACGACACAGTTAGGACGGATATATTATTTGTATAAATACTATAAGGGTCATCAAAAGAGAAACTATTTAATATATAAAGTGACTAATCGTTTAAAAAAAAAAATTGGAAAATCTTTAAAATTATCAATATCACTCGGCACTTGCTAAAATTTTAATGAAGAACATCTTACATTTCCACTTATCTGTCAAATATGAACGATAGAATCTCGTGTAAACAGAACAATATGGAAATAAATGTATATTTTTTTTATCATTAGTTTATTGTCACAAGACAAACTATATATAAAATGTATATATATATATATATTATAAAAATACTAACTTTACCGTAAAAAAATAGGTAACTAAGTTGTATAAGAATTATTTTATCTTATTGTATTATATAAAATATAGATATCTGATTAGTATTTATTAGAATTTAAATTATATAATTATTTTATTCAAATATCTATATTATTATTATTTTATCCAATCCAATCTTTATTACACGTTTTTTTTTTTTTTGATGTCATGTTTACCAAACGGAAAACGATAACATTTTTTTCTCTTTTTTGATTATTTTTTTTATCAAATTATTTCCATATATCTAATGAACTACACGTACGTATATAACCGTATAGGTAAATATTACCGTCGATCGATTTTTCTACTCGTATAATTATCAAATATTATCGAATAAATAATTATATATTATACGTATATACATCGTTAATATGACACGATATTATGATTATTATTGTTATTATTATTATTATTATATGTTGATGAAGGGACGAATGTACAAAACCGTTAATAAATATATCATAAATTCATAACCGTAAATAAAATAGTAACCTGTCAATAACTAATTATTTTTGTATTTTGAATACGTAATCAGTAGAGCATATCTATAACATGTCATGATTAAAAAAAAAATAAAAAAATAATTAAATTTTATAATCATGATTGGTATCGTTTTTCATATTATATTATATTGTATACTACCTATTAAATCGGTTAATTTAACATTATATAAACTATTATTATTACTTTAAAATAATGCACATTAAATATAATAACGATTTTAAAATGAATGTAAAAACAAATATTTGGTTTATTTTGTAACTAAATTTTTTTTTATTTAAAAAAAATAATAATTAAAAAGAAATGTAATACGGAATGTATTTTGTTATAACAATAATGTTTTGAAATTAGTTTCAAAGGATATAAAAACTCTTTATTTTTGTTTACAATAGTTCCCATAAATGATTATTGTGTTAATTTCCACTCTGCATTGTTCCATAACTATAGGTAGTCGATGAAAATTCGTTAATCAATTTGTAATTAACCTAGTTTGCAATAAATACGTAAAGAAAACATTTTCTGATGTAAAAACTGTTAACAAATAGGTAAATCGTAATTAATATTATTGTTATTTTTTTTTTTACATAATTATTTCGAGCTTGATATTTTAAATTTATATATTATCTAAGAAAATTATCTTGTTTTTCGAATAGTTATAATATAATAATTGTCATATGGTTAGAAATATAAAAAAATATATACACATACACAATATATTATATACCTACACAATTTAATGTTAATAAGATTTGTAACATTAATGACTTTATAAATCATGTTTATCTTAGTATAAAATATTGGTATAATTTTATTTAAAACTAAAAGTACATAAAATATATATCTCATATACCTAATTACAAAATTTAATATCAATTTTACTTTTAAAAACAACTTAAAATGAATAGTTGTTTATCGATAGTAGAAAATATAAAACTAAAATAAGATCTAGAACATTATTTGTTTAAATAGTTCTACAAATTGAAGTTTGTACTTTTAAAATCGTGAATTTTAGTTTCATATAAAGAAAATAATTCTTTTGGAAAACGAAAAAAGGAAAATCAATTTTTCCACTACGATTACCTTGGATTTAAGTTTCCGGAAAAATAAGAAGTGTAGTTTTCTAACACATTCGAAAAACTTTTCAATTCACTGTACCAGAAAAACGTTTATATGATGTATAAGAGAAAAAACTTGTACGACATTCAAAATGATATTGACATATGATATACAATTATATTAGATAGGTATAATAGTAATAAAGTATAATACAATAACTCTAAAATTCCAATAGTGTTTTTCTCATTATAAAATTTATCCTTATTTAATTATATACTATAGAATGCAAAGTTAGAACTGTACATGAAACAAAGCAATATGTACCTCCTATATTATGAAATATTCAGAATATTCTAATATAAATCATAAAATAGTTTATTAAAAAAATGAAAACATCTGTTTTTTGCTATATTTAGGGCCTATATAATTGTAGCTACTTTATAAAACATTCTAAGAAAACATTTAATGTATTATAATAATAATTTACTTACCCAAAACAATGAATATAATATTATTGTCAGTTAAATAAAATGTATTTAATGAACTCCAGAAAATTATTGTTCAAAAAACTTTTCAGTAAAATGAAATTTGTCTGCATAATGTACCAATATTTATTATTTACTAGCCATTAATGAAACAAACGATATAAAAATTATCCAATTGACATGTTTTACATACATAATAACGGAACCATTGTTATCAAATTTAAATTTATGGTCATTAATTTTTAAATTACTCTTAATTGATTGAAGTAAAATATAAATTTGAAAATTTGACTAAACTTATAGTTACTGTTTGATGTGAGAATAGTTAGTTTCTATAAATTGAACTTAAAATGGTATATAGTTGTACATATAATATAAATAAAATTTAGAGATCTTAATAAGTTATTTGCTATTTTATATAGGTATTGTCAAACAAATCATAATTAAATATGATTTTAGAGCATTTGACGTTAGCGTAAAGTTCATAAATAAACAATTTGGACAGAAGTTTGTTGATTACCTGGGTTCAGTTAGTTTAAACGCATTACCCATGTATATACAGAAAATAACTTTCCATAGTGCCAAACTAAAATATAATTACAATAATATCTATAATAAAAGCATTATTAAATCTTGTTTATTAAATACATTTTTGTATTATTGAGAAATTGTATTTTCGTATGTGCATGTAAAGTTTTTATTTTCTTTGTAACTCATATTCCACACCACAAGTTATGCTTTTGGAATAAATTTTATTTCATATTATGTATTGAGTGTATAATATAGTTATATATTTTATCTAATGATGAATTCATATATCATAACAACCTACTTTAAAAATTCGACGTATTAAATTGATTTTTGTAATATTTCAAATCGCATTAAATTTGTCGGCATATGTTTTGTCCAAATGTCCGCTACATACCATTTTAATACTCTAATGTATATTGTATTTATATAGTGTTATTAGAACAACGGTGTTGTTTCATTCGTCCTTATTCACTAGGCCTTCGTGTCATTTTGCATTTGCGTGACAGAGCCACATAAAACAAATAATAAAAAAAACAGCAATATTTTCTTTATAATTTATTTAGCAGTAAATATTATTAACGACGGGCGTACCGTCGGAACGGACAAAACGAAACGATGTTTAAATTTCAACCGTATAACTAAATAAGAAAATTCGTTGGCGGGTTGGTGTATGGAAAACAATAATCATGACTGAAACCGTTATACTTATATAATATTATAATGTTATACTATTTAGTAGTATTTAGACGAAACAATTCAAATCTAACCTTATATATTTATAATATTACAAATTTTTGAACCGAAAATTCGTCCTAAGAATTTATTTCAAATTATGGATTTTTCATAGTTTTTCATTTTTAATAATTTTGTTTGGTTCGGACATTAATTGAAATGTTTGCTGCGAATTCGAAAAATTTTTTTTTTTTTAGTTCGATTCGAGTTCATCACATCGCGAATAATATTACATTAACATCGACGACGTGTACATTATTGTATTACTTAATTAAAAATATATGTCCTCAGCAAGAAAATTATAGAACTTGTTAATTGTACACTATGCGCATACGACATTATATTTCGATCGCGAATCGTACTTTAATGATATTGAGTAACCCCAAGTAGGTAGCTAAATATACGTTTTTTTTTTTTTTTTTTTTTTTTTTTTATCATATCGGGTTCTTATAAGCGCATTATATTTAAACGACGAATAATAGGAATATTTTTTTTATTGACAACAATGGGTTTCGTGTAGTTTATATTCCACCATCGGATCTATCAATTATCGGTAATTCTATATTTATATACATGCCACGACCGGTCGGCTGTAACGTTATTTCTTCGGTAATAACAATATCATATTGCTTTTGACATATTTTTTCACATCTAATCGAGTTCTTATCCACACTGAGCGGTTAAAGCGTATTGTCTTAATACAGTGTATGTATAACAATATGATTGGCATTCGAACAGCGAATGTTCATAATGCGTAAAAATAGTTCAACATGTACTCATATAATATTATAATATGTACGTAAAATGGTGGTGTACTAAAATCCTCTTAAGATTTTCTCGAATATTTCGAGGATACAATTTTAATAAAAAACATAAATTACTAAAAATAACAAAATATTTAATATATTTGTGAGTTACATTTTTTATGTATAAATTCACTAATTTGTTTATGGCGATAGCTGCTGAGCAAGTATTTTGCACTGTTGTTCATTTATAACAAGGTATTCGTTTCCGAGTACAACATAATACACTATTAGGTACCTATCTATATAAATTATACTTATCCGGTTATACCTATAATAATACTACTCTGGACATTATGGCTATATATATATTTTCCCCTCTAGATCACATTATTTTTGGCTGTTGATCCAACTTTTTCATTTTTCATATTTGAAATGTTTTTATTACAGTGCTATTTCAGAGCACAGAAACGTATTAAGAATAGTTAACGGACGTATACAAATTTAGTCATATTATACGTTTTACCACCATATTATTATAACTGCGTTTTTTTTACGATCTAATAAATATCTTTTTTTCTTGTCGTATTATAACCCATATTTTAATACTTATTTTCTTTTTATTACTCCTAGAAATCCGAGCTCTGGACTAATTACGAATATTTTTTAAAACTTTAACTTCTAAATCATATTCACGGAAAGGTGTATATTTAAAATTAGGTAATTTTTCTTGTTCGTAGTATTATATTTTTTTTGAATATCATACCAAATAGTTGTTAATAATGCTATACATTATAATGTCTAATTTTTTTCACTACAAAAATCACAATTCTGTTACTCAATTGGAGTAAAACCAAATAATGAAACAAAAATATATTTATTAAGTAATAACAGATTATTATTATTATTATTTTTAAAATTTTGATGACAATTGATTTTCATTTATATATTGTAAATATCGTGCGACATAACATTCCAAAACTATAACGCTATTTTATTATTAATTAAAAAAAATAAAATATGATTACTTTTCATTCAGTTACACAATTGTTGACTGATACACTGAATCTGATTGACGGAACATAAAAAATGACGATTTATATAATATTACTTGTTATATTGAATGTAATAACCTGCGGCACAAATTAACGCCCATAGATACATGATTTTCATAATAATTATAGTCTCATATACAGTAAAAGAAATAGTACTTATATTAAACCAAGTACTATCTCCGATACCTTATTGTTATGTAATTGGTGCCGGCCTGATAGCATATCGTTAAAAAGGTTAAAGAAACGGTTTTATAGATGCGACTTTATTCATGACGACTGATCGCTAAGACTGAACTGATTTCCTAAGGGCGGCTATCCAGATAATTATTTATTGATACACGTAGAATGTGAACACGCTAAACAGTTTGATTTGAAACGTAAAGACGTTCAAACAAGTTATTTTTGCAAGTTGTTTATTTTAAATGATAATAATTTTAAATTTATTAGATGAAAAAAAAAGTGGAAAGTAATATATAATATTCTATATTAAATATGAATCAATCAAAATATTGCTTAGTCTGGATATTATATTAATAATAATATAATAAGTTTAGTCCTTCAATAGGATTCAATAGGAAATAAATTCGATGATCATATTAGTATTATTGACGAGTCGCAATGCACAAAGCTTTCAATGCAGTACAGATTAATTAGCCGTTTAATGAAAACCGTAGATGCCTCAAAACTACTAATTTTTAATATTGCAGCGTCACTACTTTCATTCTATCGGACTTTCATGGATATCGGTGATAAACGTATTATTGATAATGTCGTTCATCGATACGGTTACCCAACCTAACCGAAATATTCTATTCGGTCCGAGCGGTAACCGCACCGGTGTTATATTTCGTATATCCGTGTGGGTTACCCGCGGTATAATACCACGCTTACCGAGTTTGTACACGTTGTATACGTATATGTCGCGTCTTTTAAAGCAAAATCTTGTGTTTTCTTCCGTCGAGTTTGGCTAATTAATGTACGTCGGCCGATGGCGGTGCTAATGGAAAGTGTCGGACAAACTTCTCGCTCACACGGTCGCGCAGACGAAATTATGACCCAAAACTATATGTGTGCGGGCGGTAGGTATTGTGCGCGCGTATACGCGGCGCACGCGCACGCGAGGCGTTTGTGTGCGTATCACATAATGTACGTTAATATATTGTTAAAGTTTTTGTATACATCGTGTTTTGTGTCACGCGGGCCCGGCATTTAATTAAAACCGGTGTTAACATTTAATGAAGGTCGGCGGCGGCGATGTCGGTAGGTAGGTAGATAGGTAGGTAGGTTGGTTAGGGTACACGACGAAGAGAACCGGCCGCGTGGTCCACGTGTATAATAATAACACGGGCGGCCATTATAATATACGTACACATAATAATATATTATAACGTTAACGATTAAATATTAAAGTAAATTTCACTATCCGACCCGAGCGGACCTCTCAACCGCGGGTATCGTATGGTATATATGGTATGTATGGTATAGGTCGGTATGTATACGATACTAATATATATATATGTATGGTATTATGAATTTTAGTCTGCGAAAAAAAAAATATATATATATATACATAAAACATCTAAATAATCACGTAGGTTATAAGTACGTAATATTATATTAATATCCTATATATATATATACATTTAGTCTCGTTAATAAAATTATACTTAAAACAATCGTTAAGCGTCCGGTGTTAAACGAGATAATTTCCATTTTCGAATCAAAAGAAAATAAAACATTAGTAACGAGTTCATCAGCTACGATTCAAACATTACACATTTCAGTATAAATATAGCCTAAGTATAAAATCCAATATCGAGTTTTTATTCTACGTTGTAACTTTACAACAGTATTCACCACTCCGTGAAAATAAGTAATTACCTACGTCTTTGTGTGTATTACAAGAAATACATAAAAAAAAAAAAACAGTTCTGGGTAGTATTCAGAATACTTTTAACAACTCCGAATTTCTTTTAAACACTTATTTTCAAACGAATTTAATACAATATTTTTAATATATTTGAAACGTATTTTATTTCTCGAAAATACTATTTTACCACAATAATTTTTAAATTTAATATAATTTAATGTATGAGGTATAATAATTATGTTGTCAAACACAATTTCTCTGAAAATTACTGTCCGACGTAATTGGTTATAAATTGGTCATACAAGTATACAGCGCACTATTGTACAGGACGACTGACGTTAGTGCATTTAGGTATAATATTGTAGTTTGTTTTAAGAATTATTTTTCATTTATAAATATTTATCAAAGTTTATGCTAATAAAGAATGCATACACTGAACAATAGTAAATATAATTAAATTGTTAAATGTCTACATAATACGGTAATAATTAACAATAAAAAAAACCAAAACAAAAAAAAAAAAAAAAAACCATAAGTTTGCCAATTTCGTAGAGCTGACTTTAGAGCTGACATTAAAATATAATATGATTAATATTTGTTTGAGCACAACAGGAAACGCGTTCTAATATGCACTTAATTTATATTACATAGCAATAACAATTTTAACTTTCGTATATTTATTTTTAAGAACATTTAAAATGCGCATACCTATTAACAAACGTCAACGCGTTGTGTGCACTTTTATTATTCAATAGCATACGCTATTATATTATTAAATCGTCATTTTCATCAAAATAACAACGCATTACCTACATACTGTTATTATTATTTCAATCACCATAAAAAATATATTTCTATAGGTACCGTATAGAAAGTTCGAACTAGTTTTATGATGCAAATATAAAATAGCAGTGTACGAGTACCTATATAGTTTAAATTGTTTGTATTAAAAAAAACCCTACCAACTGACGTTTAAAAAAAACGACAGTATTAAAAAGTTATGCAACTTAGTTTTAATTTAAGTTTTGGCGGTAAATATATTTGTATTTAGTATGATTATTATTTTTGTTTTTCCTTGAAGTGGGTGTATTTTCTGCGCATAATATAATAAATAAAAATGTAAATATTGCCTATAAATATTACAAATATTAAAATAAACAATACGAAACAACGTCTCTACGTGACAATTATCTTATATAATTCCTAGTTAGATAGCTACTCAAAATTAAATTTTCATCAGAACGGATCCCTATTGCAGTTTGTAGACATAATATTATTGTTCAAATTGAAAAAAATCGTTTATACACAAAATCCATTAAAATAATTGTATTATTAATATTTATCCTGAAATTATTTTTAAAATACAGTTTTATGAGACATGAGTCTCATCCACTTAGCCATTAATTTGTGCTCTATTTTATATTATTATAATTAATATTGAAGAATACAAAATATTTATAATGTAAATATGAATTTATATACAAATATATTAAGTGTGTATTGCATTATATAAATTGGACTTTTACTTCAATGACAAAAGCAATATAATAGAATTTTTATGTTTAATAAATTTAAATAGGTGAATATTAATTTATAATTGTATTTCATTTTAATATTAACTTCAGTATAAAAAATTTATATTATTTTCTTATTTCCTGCTGAGATTTTTATATTATAATTATGAACAAATTTATCTCGACAAACTTTGTAAGATTATATTTGATTATGAAAATATTTTAGAAATCATGTCTGTTGGCTTAAATTAACAGGTTAGAATATGAACCTATTCAATACCAAACAACGAATACCTATATATTATAGTCGAAAGCAACTAGTGTATTCGTTGGATAAATAATAACACTGAGTAATAAGTATATAAAACGACATAATGTGTACAAAAAAATAGTATTAAAACTTTACGTCTATTTTAATCCTTTTTGCAACATAATCGCGATAAGCTTCGGCTTTAAATTAATACATTATTAAATTATTTAATTGGAATAAGTTAAAAATATTAAAACATTAACATACATTTCAGCAATAACTATTATTTACAACCGCCCTATTATTATTAATTCTTGATATAAAATGCTACGTTAAATGGACTATTCGAAAACACGCAACTCTTGACTGTATGTTAATAATATTACTATTATTATTATAAATGAGATTATTGTAACTTTTAATTTATTGTTAATTAAATACATCACGCACATATCTGTTGATCATCCGTCATAAAATATATATATATATATATATATATAAATTTGTTGTTATAATATTATTAGTATTGTGGTTTACAAAATTAAAGATGCTTAATGACATAATAAACAACGTATCAAAAGTAAATTAAACAAAAAAGTACTGTACTCGTATTTTTGTTGATAAACGTTAAACGTACTTTCTTTTGTTAATATAATTTATGGTAGAATACTATTCAATAGAAGTTTACTTATATATTATATCATTTATATAGTATCCATTTTATGTGTTTTATTTAAAAGCTTTTTAAACATTCAATTTTGGGCATATGCATATTGAATATATTTTTTATTATTTTATATATTTTAATCCTCCTAAAAAAATGTCTTATTAGTAAAAATTTGTGGCGTTTATAAATATATTATTCATAGATAATATAAGTAATGTTATGGTATTATAACTTTCTTGTTTATATACTGTTATGAACATTTATAAAATGTTTAATTTCCTATTTCAGTAAAATTTTTTATTAAAATAACCTATAGTTATGACATAGTTCTATTATAATAATAAAAGGTATTTATTGTATTTAAGTTTCAATCAACAATAAATAATTGGTTGTGTCAGATGATGAAATAACAAAAACGAAAAAAGAATAATAATATCATTGGTTTTAATATTTAATATAACACAATTTTATTACATAAAGGTATAGCTAAGGTACAGTAATAATTTGCAAAATAATATTTAAAATATATACATTAGTCAAATAAAATATTTACTTTAGCAACCAGATGGGGACATTTCGTATTTTTGTAATTATATATATTGTATTTTGAAATACTCTTAATGCAAATAACTATATGGATTTTCCATTCATCTCGATATTAATAATGTTGAACTCGATTTTAATGCAAATCTTTAAAAAAAAAAATTAAAATATACATAATTATAGTTTTATACTCCGTCTTTAATAAACCGTTGCCTCTTTTTTTTTTTTATCAAACATTTAGGATTTCAACTAAATTAAATATATTATTCATGAATTTGATTGAGTTGTACGTATTTCATAATAAATTAGAAAAATGTTTATGATCACTTAATGTTTTCTTTTTTTAATAATTTAATTAGTAAATTAAATGTAACAGAATTATTTTTTAAACAACGTCAAACTTTAACATTTCACCTATGTTTGATTTTTATGTTTTTAGAAGTCTGAAAACACTTTTCAGATAGAAATAATGGTTCGATTACAATAAATACCTATAAGGTATATTTTCGGTAGAGAATTACATCTTCTTAGTAGGTACTTTACTTCGCTCATTTTTCGAATTTCTTAATAGTTTTTCCTTGAAATAAGAAAAACTACCAAATAGGTTGAAAAATTATGAAATTAACGGAATCAGTGATTTTAATGAATTTGATTTTAAATATTTTATGATAGTATAAGTATACTATAGGTAGTCCATATACGTGGTAAATTTTGGAACGGATTATCAGTATATGATATATCTGACTGAGTGTCAGTCTGAATCGTGTTTGCGAATATCATTGCATTCAGATCTTAATTATAATAAAGTATTTTCTCCAAAAATCGAAGGGAATCGAATTCCCATATTTTTTTGATTTTTATATTTTGGCAACACAATTTTTAAATTTAATATTTTTTAAGTAAAAATAATAGTATTCTTTGTCAATTTTATTTTCAATGTCAAATAATAATAAATATATTTTTGTAATAACTAATAAGAGTATTAACTATTTATGATAAAATTATAAACTCGTAAAGATTAATATTTTTTTTTAAAATTACAAAAATCCTATAATAAAAACTTTCTAACAATACTTCTTCAAATATTTAAAATAGCAAATTTAATTCAAATACAATTTCAAAATCTGTATTTTCTTATACTTATATATATTGTACCTTGTTTAAAAATACCAAATTCGCAGAGAAATATGTACATGTATACAAGAGTTTTCGTTATGAGGGAATATTATAAACGTACAACTAAGTAATAGGTACCAAAAATATATTTTATTTCTATTAACACGAATGTCACGCTTATTAATTAAAAAGTGGTACGATCAATTTATTTAAAAAAAATAAGTAGTATTCCGTCCCCATGTATACCGCCCTAATTCAAGCACTGTGTCATTTATTGGCTATTTATACGGATTGGTACAATTCGAAAGAGAGCTTTTATAATGCACACTTGAATGAAAATTAAGAGGATATCCCAAAACATTTGCATAGTAGTATAATAATAATTATAATAATCGTCTTATGAATAATACACTTATCGGACCATATAAATCGTAAACATAAATTAGTTATTATATATAACTACGACGAAAACTATGACGATATAGTGTTACATATATATATATATATATATATATATATTACAATAATTTACAATATTATATAGTAATATATACAACGATACCATAGACTGCACATTGACCCTTTTGAGCATTACAACGACGAGCTGTGTAGCCATCGACGCGATCATGGTCTGCGATACTTGACGTGCGAACGGAACGCGCTAAACCGTCTAAATCACTGAGTGGAAAACTGTAAAGCTTATATAATATATCTATCGTGCTGTCATGTCGAGACCGAATTTTGGCTATCGAAACTAAAACAAATGAGAGTGGCTCGCGTGTGTATTGTCTCGGAACACGAAACAATGTTATTGTCGCATACGACCGCGAAAACTATACTGTTTGACAGAACATAATACATTAATTGTTACTTTTCCGTTTCAATATCGCAACAAGCACACACGTCAATAAAATATATAACTTTAGTATAGCAAGACAAATGTCAACTTTTGTACATCGATATCATTAGAAAAAAAACGAAATTTATATAAACTCAGATTATAAAAAAAAAAAAGACATACAGTAATTATATTTTATTGAAAATTAACGTTAAACCTGCTAGTGAAAATTGTTTTATTCAAACCATCAAAATTATTAGCAATCCTTTTTGAAAGAATATCGCTTTTTGTGAGTACAAAACTATAATCTTGTGACAAGACTACTGATCAATGACAGCTATGAGAGTAGATATAATATTCACGTATTTATCATATACGTTTACATTTTTAACATTTTTGTCTCATATAATTTACTATTTGTAATATCACAGTAAAAAATGAAAATTTATAAATGCATTTTTTAAAAATTAAAATTTAGGCAATATTCTATAATATGGATCTGATACGTTTATTCGACACTCAAATGCTTGACATCATTTTATCAACACTACGTTTATTCTACAGTATCAAATTTTAATATACATAATTTTTTATCAAAAATACATATACACATATCAATTACACAATTTTTTAAATCAAAAAATATGTTCAACGTATTCTTTGAGATGGAGAATTATTAATTTAATTGAGGTAAAATTCGGAAGTCGTTTAAATCCATAATTGACGAAATTCATACAGGCACTTTAAAAGATTATTATATAGTGTACATAGTTATTAGCAATAATATTTTATAATACGATGTCGATAATACATCGTAGTTTATTATAAAATTTATCTTAAATTTATAATCTATGTTAATATATTTAATCAAAAAAATATAGAGCTGCCAAAGTTCGTTAAGTATCTTATAGGGAAAATGTACTGTCGGCAAAAATAGTGTCGGGCAAGTGTACTGATATCTTATGATATTACCTTTTTTATATTTTTAGTTTCAAACGACTAGTAAAAAAATATAAATGAAATACCATTTTATTATTATTTTAGATATTAAGTTATGTGAAATATAAAAATAGTTGGTTTAAAAATTATATTTATATGAACATCTTGATAGGTCAAATTTTTAATTTAATCAAGGTAGAAATCATCATATTTTGGAATTTTTTTCATTTATTGGAAAAATCATATTTCTGACGTCATTTTCTGAAATTATTTTTTTCATAATATTGTTTTATGTAAAATTAATTTATCAATAATAAATCATAATCAAATAGTAAGGAAAATATTTTGTATATCATAATATTTAACATAATAATACTTCTAGAACTAATAAATAAAAATAATTATAAAAATAGTCACTTCAGAATTATAATTTCTCCAATAAATGACAAAAATTCCTTAAAATCGACATCTTGATTAAATTAAGAGATCGAAACAGATTTCTTACATAAAAAAATATACTTTTTTATGACCATCTTCATATTTTACATAACTTTATGGCCGTCATTTTTTAAAAAGTAATAAGGGTAAATAAGGGTAATATTATTTTAGATTGTTGCATAACTACCAAATAATTTTAGAAAGCAGCATTCAAAAATTTTAATTTTTCGCGGAGATATCACAATTATTAAATATATCTGGCAGGATATCCTGTATATAATATATTTCTATGGAGTTGAAAAATTAATAAGAAAAATCATGAGATAAATTATAATGAATTATGATATTATTATACGAGTCTGCACGGCGCAGTTTTTATAGTTTTTATGAATATCCAAAACCATGCGTACTTTTTTACCCTTAGTATCATAATAATAATTCATAATGTACTTTGTACCGTTTATATACGAGAGATTATTCTTCTATTTGAGCTTTTTTTTTCCCTTTAAAATAACATGTTTCGATACGACATGAATTTAATAAATTATGTATTTTATAAATTTTTTTCAGGATGATAAAAAAAATTCCGATTCAATTCCGATTTTGCAGTCCATAAAAAATACTCGAAGGTGATAGAAGTAGTAAAAATTTTTATCGCAGTCGTACATATTGTAATATTATATAATTATACAGCACAACCGAATGTATAAATTCGGTAAAACACTGCAGCGAGGAAAGCTTTTTCTGCGCGCCCGCGGCCGTTTCCCGACACTAATGATATTCAACGGCGGAAACGTCGTCGTCATCCTCACACTAACACACCCCTCGGACGCCCCTCTCGTGTAATATCTCAAAATCCTTATCCGCCCACGTCTTGTCGACATCCTGCCTCCCCTCACTCGTCGTAAATCGGCCGTTCGCGATCCGAGCGTAGTTTTCTCGCGGCAACAGCCCAAGGCGATCGTCTCACACGCCCTCGTTTTTCACAGCTGCCGCGGGCCGTACACACAAACCCTTTTAATCCGGATCCTAATCGCGACTGCATAATAATATATCAGTTTTAAATCGTATTTTAACACTCCCGAAACGACCGCGTCACCGTATTGCATTAGTCAAACGTATACAGGGTGAACGGAACAACAACAACGGTAGAAATTTCACACACGTATTCGATATATATATATATATATATATTAACATAACCGTTAGTCGTCGTAGAACGATATTCTAATCATCCTATATATTTATATGTATTTGTGTTGTTTCACGTCTCTCGTGTTTTTTTCGTTCCCCTACGCAGTAACACAAGACTTTACAATTTAATATAAAGTGACCCTCACGCAATATGTAGATTAATATGTGTGTATCATTGTTTAATCTGTCGTTTTGTATACGCTTTATGTCGCACACATCTAAATATAGCAGTTAATTGTTTACTTAACGATATTCCGATAAATTGTACGATAATAAGTATGCCAAGCAATTTAATTAAGTATATTATATTAATATAGAATATTGCACGAAAACGTTATCAGCGTAATGCAATTTAGTGTTTGGTGTTTGTTCGTTGCATATTATTTCCGCCAAAATAAATTGCTCAAAGGGACAGATAAATTAGCTACATAATGAATTCGTTCCGAAAAATCATTGATTTTTAATCGAATTTGGAACTTATTTGGCAAGGAAATAACTCTTTATCATTTTCGTTCAGTACCTACGTGGTCGTATTGTCTGAAGAAAGTAAACACTGCTATTTGATGTAAGATTTATTTTAGATTTTTATTATAGTTTTCATTTATTTGTTGAAGACAATACTATTTTTCATTTAATTTTATAATATATTTTATACGTATGTATAATATTATTAATCAAATATTGATAGTAATAAAAACATTATATTATACGTACCTAGAGAGTAAGGCATTTTTTTTAAGTATATAAATTTACTGTATTTTCACCAATGTTAAATATTTTGATCACATTTTATAATTTATAGTTACGATTTGCATAGCAGAATGGAATTATCATATCCAACAATAGAACTCTATGATATAATATTTGATACAGAGAAATTCAAAAGGATGATCTTGTGTAAAATTTAACGAGAAAACTAGAGAAATATTACAAATGTACGTGCAATGTGTAGGCACCATCTAGACAGATTATATTAATTGAACAATATGTCAACGTGCGACGTGATGAAACTAAAACGAACAAACAGTACAACCTCTCAAAAAACTACATATAATATATTTTCGAGTGTTAATATAAAGAAATAACTCTGAATTATATTTTATGGGTTTTTTTTTTTATTTCTTTTATAATTCCAGATGGTTTAGAAACATTTAAACTGTAATTCAATTTGAATTCATAATAAAAGTTTTTGAAGTTAATGCAATTTATTATTAAACCTTTAAACTATTTTTTTTCTAGATTTAATAACACATTATATGTTATTATTTCGATTGGATGATTTTATATTGCCTATATTGAAAAAAAAATATTTATTAATTTATAATCCTATTAAATAAAATTAGCATATTGGAGTATTATATCTTGAATCTTTATATAAAATGTGAAAAGTTTAAATAAAGAAATAATAATCTATACATTTCATAGAAAATTCATTTTTTTAATATTAAAAATTAATCATATAATATTTGCAGTGTATACATACTCGTACTTTATTATACAAACATGTTTTTCAATCTATCTATATAAATAAATATTATATATTTACTAGGTACGTATATGTTTCGAAAAAATCAATTTTAATTATAATTCATGAATGGTTTTTCGATAAAATCAAAGAACCATCACATAACAAATTGTGTAACTTAATTATTTCAATTCCAGTAGTTAGTATATAGAACGTATTAATTGACATTTATTACATATTTGATAAATATAGGTAGCCACCTATATTAAAAATATAATTAACTTATTAAAATATTCAAATGATTCGATCAAATCGTTATTTTCGTTATTTCGTTATTTTTTGAAACACTTTTATTAATGTTTTAAAATAAATTTGATGAAAATTAATAAAAATCCAAATTAAAAAGATTTATTTTATACGTTGTGTCTTTTCAATACGCTAGCTTGTTGAATCCTACAAGCTATAAATTATTGGTTGAGTGAATGTATAAAGTAATTGGCAAGTGCATCATGATTTTACTCAAAAGTGGATGAAAAACTATACGTTTAAATGTGATTTCCACATTTTCAACGAAAATTGTGATAAATCATAATGATGATAGAAGTAATAATAATATTAACTATTGTCTTCATTCGAATTTAAATAAAAAAAGAGAAAAATTATTTTTAAGTATTTTAAAATAATGTAAGAGGTCTTTTGTGTTATTGCCGTCGAACGATAGACTTCCAAACAGAAAATTTGAATACAATGACTTAAACTCAAAGACTTTTAAAGTATATTTATTTAAGGTTTTTAGTAAGTATTTAAAATGAGGTAATTTGTGATTTCACAATGTAATAGTGAAAGAAACTAAATTAAAAATCATTATTATTGTTATCGCTCGATTTTAATATATTTATTTTTCAACTATTTACCACAAAAAAACAAATCGAGAATATGATGCGTTATTTTAAACGAATGAATGTATTCGTTAAACGTTTGTATTTAACAGCACGTATAATATTTGTTTTGTATCGGATTTTAATGAATTATACATTTTCTTATCCAACGATTGCTGTGAGTATAAGGATAAACCGAACGAGATTTCAAATGAATGTTGATACAAAATAAAGACTAAGAGACGCGCAAAATACAAATACGCGTGACCGTAAATCGAATATAAATCTCGTAAACGGTCGAAATCTTTCAAATATAATTGCCTCGAGAAGTCGAGAAGAACAAGTAGAATAGGATTTATTCATGTTAACTTATTTTTCGTCAAAACTGTTTACTATTATTAGTTATACGATTATACAATATGTACAACACGTTATATAATATGTATTTACACACTTATATATACATCAATATAATATTATACTTGTTTGTTGTGACACAAGAGTTGGCTGAGAATAAAAGAGATTCGTTGTTCGTATTTCAAACATTCCGACTTTTGTATCTGGATAAAGTATCATTGACCTAAATATAAAATAATAATATGCATCGTTCGTATTCTAACCTATAACCGATCGGTTTACAAAAAGTAAAGTACAATGTTTCCCTATTATTGCGGAAGCCGGAATGGTACATTAAGATCGAGTTTCACTATATTATATACTGTTGACTATTGAAAATGCACATTAATGTACATATAATAATAAATATGAAACATTTATTGAGACAATTTCAACGATACAAGTTCAGAATATAAAGTAATTTAGAAGGGACAATAATTGTTTTATTATATGTTATATTAAAAGCAATGTCACTCGTACGATTTATTTACTCGAGATACAATACTATCATCGTTTATCGCCGACAAAGAACAACGAATGAACATTTCGTTTCAATTTTAAATATTTATTATTCGCTTTATTATTAAATAGTTATAAACTTACTAATAATTATTATTATGATGGAAAACGTACATCGAAAGTAATTATATCGTAATAAATGTAAATGTTTCTGATATTTCTATGCCTATATTATACAGAAAAATACCCCTACGCTAATTATACCTGAATGTTTGTTCGTTTCTAAAATAGTTGTCATTTATTATAATAATTTACAACCAAATTGTGGTTTTAATAGTGAGTTTATTACTTTGTAGCTTTGTAGAAATTCATTATATAAATGGTTGCTTTTTGTAAATAAATAATAAACGTTTTATTGGTTTCCATTTTACACACATAATTGGAATAAGTTATTATTAACCTAACCTTTCATTATTAATTTGAAATTGTTTTTTTTGGTCATGTAATAATATTTTAATAAATATTATGTTTGTTATAAATGTACCTATATATAACATGAAAAATTATCGCACTCAAAGAATGCTATTTTCCTTACTTTTTTGGTTTACATTATAAACATAATATAGAATATATTATATAGAATGATTGTGGGCATAAAGTTTATGCATAAAAAAAATTAAAAACTAAATAACAATTATTTAAAATAGTTTTGTTTGATATATTTTTACACATTAAAAAATATATTATTGGTATTCTATAACCTGTCAGTTTAATATATTGTATAATATTGAGTTTCGCTTAAAATCATATTTTCTAATGCATTACATTGCATTCAAATCTTAATTATAATAACCTCTAATTTCTCCGAGTACCGAAGGAACATCTAAAATCGACCTTCCCGCTTTCTTTATTATTTACAATATATTGTACCTAACAAAACAGAAAGAAGTCGAGAAGTCGATTTTGAGTATTCCTCGTTCGTCCTTTCGGTCATTGGAGTAATAAATGATGGAATATTATATTATAATTATCATTAACCTGCAGAATAGTAGAATCGTGTCCGGAATATTTTTCACTATTTCGTGGATATATTATTATAGGTACTTCATTATATTCTCTACATAATATTTTGTACGGACCTTCTTTATTACTATATGTAAATTATTTATTTTTCTATAATTTTTAATAGTAATAATAATATTACTCTAATATATTAACGCTCAATAAATCAGTTTGTTTCTGATTTTTCTGAAATTCACATAAGATTTTTTGCATTTATTTTACCTACTTATCCATTTAGTGGAATTCAAAACCGAAAAAAATTCAGTTATACTGTCCAATACAGAAATATCAATAAATAATGGATACATTAAAAAAATTAAAATTCAACATTCGGTATCAATATAATTCATAAACTAGTTTAAAGTCGTATATATCGAATAATTATTATTTTTTTTAACAATAATCCAATTGAAAAATATATACGTTAAAAGATAATATGTGATGGATGAAATAATTGAATGTGCGAGAAGGGTAATAACATTTATCATCATATTATTATTGAGGAGAGTTATCGAATTTTTTTCTCCTCAACTTTATCTCCTATATTCCTAGACAATAACAGTAATATTTACTGAACAGTAAATTTAATATTTTTATTGTACCAAAAAAGTTATGTGTCTAGAGTTAGTTTGGTATACTAAAGTCAACGTTGGTTGAAATAAACTTAAGAGGTTTAAAAAATCGTTTTTCGTTTTGAAAGTAAATGATAAATATTTTCAACCAGTGGAGGATCTATGTTTTTTTAAGGGGAGGTGCTAAGATCAAAGTTGTAAAAGAACATTTATCCCGATGGAATAAAGAATGAACCTTCTCTTTGGTTCTCAAAAAATAATGAACTTAAATTACAAATCGATAATATTGTGAGTGTAAAATAAAACATATATATATATATATATATATTAATTATATTATTATTATTTAATAGTTTATATATTTTAAAAACCTTGATTACAATTAAAATTTAAATAACTAATACAATAAGTTATTACTTCCTTAAGTTTCCTTATTAAATAGTTAAAAATTTTTTTTAAAAAATTCTGATTAGCCACGTGCCAAGGGAAGTGCTATAGCACCCTATCACCTCCTTCTGGATCAGCGCCTGTTTACAACAATATAACATACATATATAGTTAAGACACTGAAAAAAATGGTTGTAAATATCCACTAATAATATTAATTGAATATATTATTTGTATGGAAAGGCGCATATTGGAAATTAGGTGTACGTATTTATATAATAATATTATTTGTTTGCAAATTTATTGCAAAACAAATAAATATTATTTTTTTAATTGATAACAATAGACTATTACATTTTACGTATTTTAATAATTTAGGTAGTTCCAATAATGTCAAAAATGATTTGTAAAATCATCAGATTTACCTATTATATTCTGAGCAAAACGATTTTCCAAATATGTGAAGTTTGTATAAATAAAAATACGATGTAGGGTAGAAATAATGGTTTGATTATCACGAAAAGGATATTATTTCGATTGAGAATTGAATCTAGTTGGTACATTATTTAGCTCATTTTTCGTATTTGTCAAAAATATTTTTTTAGCAGAAGAAAAATAATCCTAAAACTGCAAAATTTTCAGAAACTGTAATTTTAACGAACTTGATTTTAAATATTTCATGAAAAATAATGCAATTGTGAAAATGTGAACTTGAAAATTTCTTGAATTTTGTGGGTATTCTACATGTGACAAATATTTGAAATTGATACATTGATTTTATAATTAAATATAAAGTTTGACATTTTTCCAAACATTTTATTATCTTCTCAAATTATTGAGAACATTATTTTTTAATGTTAATTTTAATAAAATAATATTTATTTGAACATTAGTTCAATACTAATTTCAATTTTAAGTTATATGGTTTCAAATTTTAATAGGATTATAATCTTATATTAATTAACTAAGTTTAAAACATTTTCTTGAATTAGCAGATTCATTTTTTTTTTTTTTTTTAATAATAATTAAAATTAGGAATTTTTATTGAAATCGATATAATATGATATTTTTATGTCTGAAAGCACTTTTTTGGGTAGTAAATGTGTTCCATATATCACAAGTAGGCTATATTTTTAGTAAAATATTTTATCTAGTCCAAACTTTATCAACTTGAATTTCATTATTTTATAATAAATTATTTTTCTGTTGCACATTATTTGATAAACAAAGACAATTTATAAAAATAAATATTATCAGTTTATATAATATTGTATATCTGACCGAGTTTTACTCATAATCGTTTTTTCTAATATTATTGCATTCAAATTGTAAATATAAATTATAATATAATATTCAATCATTTATTAGTCCAAGAACCGAAGGGACGAACGAGGAATATCCAAAATCGACTTCTCGACTTCTTTCTGTTTTGTTAGGTACAATATATTGTAAATAATAAAAAAAAGCGGGAAGGTCGATTTTAGATGTTCCTTCGGTACTCGGAGAAATTAGTGGTTATTATAATTAAGGTTTAAATGCAATGCAATGCATTAGAAAATATGATTTTGAGCAAAATTCATTATAATACAATATATTATACTTATAGGTCGTTCCATAAGTTTACCACGTGTGTAAACTATTTATAAGAAAATTAAAAAATATTTAACGTACCTACGTTCAAAATTGCATTAGTTATCATAAAAAATCTAAAATCAATTTCATCAAGATTACTATTTTGGAATTTCGCCGATTTTCCACCATTTGTTGGTAGTTTTCCTTCTCCTAAGGAAACTAAGGAAAACCTTTGGAGAAATTCGAAAAATGAGCTAAATAAAGTACCAAATAGATGCAATTTTCTATCGAAAGCATACTCTATTCATGGTAATCAGATCATTATTTCTACCCAGGCGCCCCATCACATATATAATTTGACTTCGGTACTTTACAAAAATTGGGCCTCATCTAATATATTTAGAAATCGAATTTATTATATTTTGTTATTTTATTCATAGTAATGTGCAAATTATTAATCCATAACTTTTGCGTGTTAGTCCGATAGTTCTTTCGATAGTACGGGCTCCAGGACCATTGATCTCACTGACCCCCCCCCCCTAAAAGGGCCCTGTTTTTACCCGAAAAAAATGTTTCCATACAAAAAAAAAAAAGAACGACTTTGTAAAATTAATACATTCCTCGCTTTGCTCAGAATCTAAAAAGTATAATATTAACAAATTGTATATTGTTCATATTCTATTTTTTATTTTTTATTGTTTCATATTAAAATCCTTTTAACTGAATATTTTTTTAATATTATAATAAAAACCTAATTAAATTATGTTAAAAATAATAACATAATAAAAAATTATTAAGTTTCTCTATGTATATTTGGAAATTATTATAATATTACAAATTAAATACTTGTCAGAGACGTTAATAATAGGTATCTATATTCGAAATTAGTATTTTGAGCGTATATTTACGGTTTACTAATTTTTAAAGGCCTTTTCTTTTATATTTATTTCTGAAAAACCCATTAGGAACCTACTCTTTTGAGATGATTAAAGTTTTCCTATCTATGTCATCCTAATGTAGATATTATAACAATATATCTCGAGTTTCGATATATTATGTTTAGCCAGGTTATTTTCCAAGTAAGACATGTTTAAATGGCTTTAGTTAATCCTTTAATGATTAAAAACCCACAAAATTATATGTTTATGGTTTTCACTTATTAGAATTAATAAAATAATATAATAATAATAATATAATGTATTCATTCTACTGACATATTTTTTTATTTAAAATTATTATCTAATTGAATTCATTTATTATTTAATTAATATTTACAAAAAAGTCTAGTAAAACTTATTCAAACTTAATTGGTGACCGCTGTTATCACGGACAACCAGTCACTGTTTTATTTCTGTCATCGATCACCACCGTATGGCTTCACACAAATACATCGCGGCTTTGGGTATCCGAGTTTGTCGTCGTTCGACGACGGTCGTACGGTCCATTTTGCACCATCATATTATATTATATTGTTGTCTATGCAGTGCACTTTATGGATTGCGTCTTCTTTTATTTTTTCTATGGCAAAATATATAGGTATGTCAGCAACTTTGTGATACGCAGGTGTCATGGCGGCCAATGGCAGTTGAATTTATTATCAATTATTATCATTAACAAATAACAGTAATAATTGGTCACTCGTGAATATTGAGTGAAATATTTCACATGAATTAAGCAGGTAATAATAATCTACTCTATGGATCATTGCTAGCTAAGATTTTCTTTCATGAAATATCATGGAATAATAATATATGCGCAAACTATAACAACATTTTACAAAGTTGCTGACATACCTATATGTTTAGCCATGGTTTTGTCGTGGTCCACGTTGATTACAATATTGTGAAGGATTGTGCGGTTGTACGTTACTTACGCGTACAGTGTTGTGCCGTGATTGAGTCGACCATTTTGGTCCGTTTTGTTGGTTTACGCGTGCAGTATATTTGCAAACAACATTGAATATTAATTTATTAAAATATATATATAGGTCAAATACTAAGGTCTGATAGCATTGCAAAGGAGGTCCTAAGTTGGAAGTCACGAGGAAAGAGGCCCTTAGGCAGACCTAAAAAACAATGGTTTGATATAGTCGCAAAAGATCTAACAACGCTAGAAATTGAAAACTACAGAGAGGTAGCAAGGGATAGAGAGAGATGGAAAAAAGTGTGTGTTGCAGTAATGGGCTTCAACGGCCTCTAAAGCTGTATGAAAAAAAAATGTATACATAATATCCTTGTACCGACTTGGTCATGTATCTTGTGTAGATTGTTGTGTATATGGTGTTCAATACAATAATACAATACGAAATTACGAAGCCAGTTCCAATGATGTGTCGATTTTGGGATATATAATTTGTTTAATTATTATTATCATTGTTAACTTTAGATTTTTTATATAATAAATTTGTCATCATTTTGATGTATTATATTTAGCTTGCGTAGGCACCCCATTACCATATTATGTAAAATATTACTGTTAACTATTGTTCACAACCTTATAATTGTAAAGATATATATATACTATATTAATATCATATTTTCTTTGGATAAAATCATAATCATTTTTGTATATTAGTTTAAAACATCACCAAACCCGAAATATTATTATCACATTATTTTCTTTTAGCGTAAGATTTTACGATGACACCATTGTCATTGTCGATTTAAGCGCAAATAAAACTATTAAAAATCTAATCTATATTATCTTATCAATATAAAATAATAAATATTAAGTAAAATAATTTATTTTGCTACGTTATAATATCATACATCAATTACTTAAAACTAAAATTTATTATCCAATTTGAAAGCAAAATTCTAAAAATAACGAGTCAATAAAATTCTGTAACCTGATTATTTTTTGGTTAAACGCGAAAACCCGATTATTCATCATAGAGGAGGCGTACCTAAGGGGAGGATTTCTGGTCCAGACTCCTCCATTGAAATTATACTTATAGTAGAAATACTTTCAATTTAATTAATTGGAATTTATATGACACACTCGTAAAATGTGTATTAATATATAACCACCAGTTTAAATGATTTTAATATTTAATCTGTACCGACATTATATTATCGAATAAAAACTTTGATATCAATAAAAATAATCATCAGTCCTAATCAGTTGGGACGAAAATAAAAGTAAAAAATCAATGTATTCTAGAAAATATAAAAGTATAAATGTTTGTTATTATTAAATGTATGACTTATTTTGACTTATTATAACTAATTCAGACATCAAAAAATTGAAAAATGTCACTATTGCATTTTGTTTTTAATTATTATTATTTTATTTATATATGAAAAATATAGCATGATATTATAATTATAAAAGTAAAATATTAATGAGATAAAAATTTAGTAAAAAATGTTTATATATATTTTGCATAAATGTAAAATTACATCATAAAAATTGACGAAGAAAATTAATGCAGTAAGTTATTTGAATCAACCTGTATATGTTATATATTTGTTCAAACACAATCGACGATCGCCGTTATCGCGGACATTTACGCAAAAAACCGGTCACCGATCGCCCGTCCTGTGACATTCTCATAGATCAACGCCATATTTGCTCGTTCCGATGGGTTTTCGTTCGGCAACTGTCTACGAGTTAACTTTCTGTACTTTGGTCAACAGTTGTTACGGTGGTTTAGTTAGGGATGCTTTTTATGTTTCCTTTGCTAATTAAAACACGTATCTTTTTTATGCAATACTTGATTTATTTCTAAAAAAACAAATTACGTTACAAAAGTTTTCGCACCGACGGACGAGGCTAAAATTAGCGGTCTCGCCGGTGAACGTAACCCAGAGTTCGCGGGCCTAAATAGGTCGCTCTAATTTACAGATCGGGTTTCGAATATATATATTTACAAATTATACGATTACGCGGGGCAATCTCACGGATCCGAATAACTTAAGTAAGTATTGGCGGTCTCCGTGAGATTACTGAGGCAACGAGTCTAAGTAGGTCGTTGGTGAGTCCTAAAAAGGACTGTTTTACGCGATGAGTTCACACCGGTGGAATGTCAAATGTTGATCGTCTTCGTTCTCGCGACTAATGGCTTCTTCCGTCGGTTCGATAATCTTCCCGTTAGACAGACAACTGTGCCGATATCCGTACTGGTGTCTGTGGTGGATCTGACGTCGTTCTGAAAAGAACGGTTTATGGGCAAAGTGGAGTGTTCGTCTCCTAGGGATTGCGTTCTGAAAAGAACGGTTTTAGGGTAAGGTGGAGTGTTCGTCACCTAGGGAGAGCGTTCTGAAAAGAACGGTTTTAGAGTAAGGCGGAATTGTTCGTCACCCAGGGAGAGCGTTCTGAAAAGAACGGTTTTAATATGGGGTGTAAGGTTCGTCTCGTCGGCGATAACACGTCTTCCTCGATAACAATTTCTTCCGTGAGTTGGTTGGATTGTCAGCTGTACGTCGTTGTGGTGGTTCCGGTGTCTAGTTCAGGTTAACAGCAAAATCTTGGGTTTGATCTTGATGTTGACTGAACTGTGTTGATGACTGGAAAGATTAATTTATTTAATCGCTGCCGTTTTATACGTTTTATCCTGTGTTATGCACGGCTGTGATTGGTCGTCCAATCACATGCCGGTATCTAGTCAACGACGCGCACGCTCCTACGTCTCATTACCGTACCGAGTAGTAAAATCTATTTTTGTATTTATGAAAGGATCTATGTTATTGCTCCGTTACACAGTGCGTATTATTTTTTTTTGTTAGTTATGTGCGAGGTGTGTCTCGTTGCGTTACACGTAAATGACAATATTATTATCAAAACGTACGGATATAACTTTGATTGATATTCGTAATCGTATAAACAATCGACCGGTTGTTGGTTTCTTTTAGATTGTCACATTGTATAACGTTCTCTCACGAATCTGCGATGTCACGTGTGCTAATATTATAATAATTCCGCAAAACCTAACCTAACTATAACGCGGGATCACACGTGTAAATCGCGAACACTATTTTGTACGTTACTGAAAACTAATCGTCCGCGAATGACATTGTTCGACGGTTACAACAACTTCGGTGCCTAGACCCGAGATCGGAATCGGTTACCATCGTCGGTTGTCAGTAAATACCAAAATTATTGTATTATATATCATCTCAAATATGTGTACATTATTCAGAGGCGTATTTAGCAATTTTTAATGGGGAAGAAGGTTCAGATTTCTTTTAGAAGCTTTTATGAATTCGACCTCCCCTCACCGTTTGATAATATAAAAAAATAACTGCAAAACAATTTAAATAAACATGTTCTGTATACATTTTACTGCAAAATCTAAAACAGGTGACAAAATAATATTATTAATGGTAATTTTTTTGTTTTTCTGGCTATGGAGGTGGAGGTTTAATCACGTTCAACCACCCCCGTAAATACGCCTCTGACATTATTAATTATTGAATATTTAGCATGAATATCACGTGGGCGCCTGCCAAGTATCAATATACATTATTGTTTCATCTGTGTGCTTTCCGTCGCGGCGAATTACAATATGCATATTATATCGTTATTATTTGGCGTGATTGTACAACTTTATTTTCCTCCCGTATTCGATCATCCATCTCTTAATATTTCTGGTTTAATTTTCTTTCAACGTGATTTATCGAAACCAAATGCTAGGAATATAGTTTCGATAATGAAACATTTTTAGTAGCTGAGCGTTTAGTGGTTCTATGGTTGTTTTATTTTTAAGTTAGCGTTGAATACTTGAAAAATTCAATTGTATGACTGTTAGTCGGATGCATGTTGTTATTATAATATGTGTTTATTCCCATGTCAACCGTTACAGGTATAATTTTATAATATTACGTATGTATATCGTCCGGGTTGTTATCGGGAAGCGTCCGACGAGCATAGTTATCGTACGATTGTTGGGACTGTGACCGTAATAATTTGTAATCTGAGATTTTGTGTTGTATACAATAACAGATATGATTTATTTATCGTTAAATATTACTTTTTTCTTTTCTATTTATTCTTTGGATTTATTGAACCGGTCATATCGACATTTTAATAAATTATTAATTATCTACCTATTTATTATGAATATAATTAATTAAAAATATTTTAGTAGACCGAGAAATGTTTCTATTGACTCACTTAAAGCCTAAAGGACCATTCGCTCCTAAAATGAGAATTATATGCGAATCGGATTCGATCGATTCACAAATTAGCTCATCGGAGTCTTATAATTTTGGAAGCGTCACCTCAATTTACTTCAATTTTTAGTAGCCGTCGAATGTTTAAACGGTCTTTTGTCGTTATTTATGGTCGAAAACGACGCTTACTGTATTAGACAGCATGTCTATTACCATGGACTTTACGTTTTAATATTTGGATAGTTTGGGAGTGTAAATAAACGATCTCGTTACCTTTTTTAAGACCATAGCAAAATGGTATTGAGAGTGTAATCCAGACGAAGACAATATTTCGGTACATAGTTCAGGACGGTCAGGTTCCGAATTAAGTGTAAGATGCATTTCACGATAATAGCAATATTCGTACGGAAATTCGATAACATCCCCCGTGGTTCGTTTACCAGATATTTTTGGAAATTGTCCATTCTTTTTTGACGATATGTATAAATGGTTCGCGTTCCGCGATAGATTTCTAACGATGGTCGATTAGAGACTAAACTTATCAAATATCGATAAAATGTATTATTTATTGGGATGTCTAAAAGACAGCGTTTCCGAAACTATCCGTGGTATACCCATTTTTGGACAGACATTTAAACTGACATGAATTACGCTGAAGGCTCAATTTGACAAATCTAGGTTGGTAGCTAGGTCAATAGTTTTTTCAGTAATTATTGGAGTTATAAAAGTTTACGGTTGTCTTTTACGATAGTGTTTCTGTCCTTGAATCGTTGTGTATGCCCAGTAAATAATTAAACGGATTTCATTCTGTTTTTACTGACATCGTCTCTGTTTACCACTATCATTTTGGACCATGTTCGAGAATCTCAATCAAAGAATGACTATCCGTCAGTAAATCAACTGTTTACATTTGTCAATTCGCGTATTTAAAACGTGTTCAGATTTCGATTAATGTAAAACCAGTCCTTCCGATTCGGCTGAGCGATAAACTTAAACTCGTTATGTTAAATTGCTTATATTAGTTTTCTTTTAATTTATTATGATAAAATACCAACCTTTATCAAATATAACAGTTCACATCATAAATCGCAATATACACGTACCTATTGTTCAATCATATATAAACAAATAAAAAAAAAATATAGATAAATATTAATTTTTGTTTCTTGTAATATTTTCCGTCGCTTGTTATGTGTCACGCGGGGCCCGGAGCTACAACACCGCTCACCTTCCCCTCCATCACCTTAGGATCGTTACTGCATCCAATTGTATACAATATAACAATAGGACATTACTATAGGTATAACAATAATATTACATCATTAACACGTCAACAATTCATTTCTATAATATACTCGTAATAAAGACAGTTATTATTATTATTTTGATTTATTCAACAGTCCGTTTACTGACTATAATATATAAATATATCGAGCGTGTATGGCTTGTATTTTCGTTTAGGAGGCTACAATTGCCAGATTAAAAAAAAAAAAAAAACCCGTTCGTTTTGTATCGGAGAAGAAAATAAAATCTAATCACTGCCACCGTTATAAAAGTATAGTTTAGCTTTAGCAATTGTTGTAGGTGTGTATACACAGAGAAAAGACTGTTTTTAGTGGCTGCAGTACGTTTATATATATATATATATATATATACATGTGTGTGTGTGTGTGTGTGCGCGTATTAAACTACACAGTATTCGTATTTCTGAAACGAGTCACGTGCAGCTAATAAAACTATATAGCGGCGACGGCGGCGCTCGGACGGGCTGGCGTTGTATTTTTATATACATCCAAGTTACCGCTACCGCTCTATACTGTTTTTCACCGCATCCGACGCAGCACCCCAAAGTGAAATCGTGTAACATCATTTATAAGGGTCTGAGTGCGTGCTTTCCGTGTATTTTTATTATTACGCATCGTGTGCGAGTGTTTGTGTTTGTATTCTTATTTCACTAATTTTCTCGACCAAATATTATAAATGCGTTGATATGTTTTATATTAGTTATCGTAGCAATACGATAATTATTAATCGGTCGAATACAATCGTTATGTTGTTATACAGTTTCTTTACTTGGGTCCAAAGTAATAACAAAAAAACGATTATTATGCGTCCGAACAGACAATAAATGTATACATTTATTTTATTGCGCAAACTGTACAAATTGTTCAATTTTAATAATTATTACAGTCATAATCTACATAATTCGGTTGAAATTGTTTACAAATTGATGAGATAAAAATTGGAAACTGTTTATTTGTTTCTTCGTGACTGTCAGTATTTTCATTGATGTTTACCCCTAAGTATTTGAAGTTTGCCACCATTTCAAAGTTATATCTATTCACCTCCAAATGTCCCAAATTGATGAAAATAGACTAGCTACTTTTAAACGAAAGGTCCTTAGAAGGATATTTGGACCAAAAAGAAACACTCTAGGGGACTTTGAATTAAGAACAAACCGAGAAGTAGAACAACTATATGGCGAAATAAATATAATTGGAGTCCTTAAGAGTAGTAGGCTGAGATGGGCAGGACATGTGTGGATATCCCTATAGGATTGGCCACAAGTTGGAAACCAGATACAAGAAGGCCGATAAAATGGCTCAGATAGTGGTGAAAAGACAAGATTACAAAAGATGCATCGAGGTTGGGAATAAATGACGGAGAAGAACTAGCTCAAGATAGAGATGGGTGGAGACAAGTAGTTGTTGCGCCAATGGACGTAAATAAAAAGGAAAAGAAAGTTTATTTGTTTAAAATTTAATTTAATTTGTTGTTTTTTTCTTCATGTAGGTATTATCTGAGATTGTTCTACCATAACAATTATAACAAAAATGTTTAGAAAAAATTTATAAAATTGTTTATAAAATTTAGGTTAAAATAAATAAAGTAAGGGAATTTTAACGTTAATTTTTAGTAGAAGATCAGTTTGAAATATAACATATAGATACGCGCTCCTAAATATAAACAATTTTCTGAGTCCAGTATTTTAAAATAATAGATATAATACCTATATTTATATAATACCATTGATTATATATACTATATATAGTAGATATAATCAATGATAATACTAATAATATAGATAGCTATCTTCTCATTATTATTGAAATACGACGTCACATACAATGAGGCAATTCTATTAACACAAATCAGACTAACATGATAATTTTACAGAATATTACGTATAAAATATTACTTCTAATTCACTCACTAAAAGCTTAAAAATTATAAAATATTTTTGATTTTAAAATAATTTATACTACACTGAGACAAATTGTATCTTAATACAAAAAAAGAGTTAGTTTACAGATATTTTCTCTTTGTAAATGGCGGCGTGTTTTAACCGATTTCCCGTGATAAAGAGCAAGGTGGTATTCTAGTATTAGTAAATAGTATACACGCATCTGTGTTAAAAACAAACCAGAGCAACTTTGTGGAACACCAGTTAACACCTGTACTAAACGATATCTGTAAATACTTTTGGAAAACGCGTACCGTTTTACGTATATCAGACCATATACTGTGGTATACACAGTGGCGTATTTCTTGAGAATGTCCAGACAATATTCTTTCCTTTTAAAATATTAATATTTTATGTTTTACACTTTTGCAATTTGAGATGGATTAGGATGGTATGATTTCTTATAAAAAAAAAAATAAAATAAATAATCGGTGGAGGGGGGGGGTGAAGAGGTATTTTAACCCCTCAGACAATCCTCCAGGACACCCTCTAAATACGCCACTAGGGTACTAGGTATACATACTACGTCAACACGATTCTTTTGAAAATCACCTTTATAGCTGTATTATTATGTACAATAATAGTGATAGTTGTCTACTTTTTTCTTATCATTGTTGTGGGCGTGTTTTTTTATTTTCCATCAAAAAGAACCCACTATCTCCGTTATCGTCTGAAAACACACACGAAGGCGGATATAACATAAAGTTCACGACGGGAATGTGTTTTTCTAAACTATGATAATAATTTATTTGCTAAATAACATACAATACACTTACTGTATACGATGATACCTCCTAGCTAGGTATCGTATCTGGCTGCTGTCGGTAACCGCCCAACGATGTCGCGGGACAAAGTGATTTTATATTACGTGTTTTTTTTTTTTTTTTTTTTTTTTATTGGGAGCATTTCTACTAACACGTTTTCGCTCCTTATTTATTATATTATTCCATCGTTTCGTTACCGTTATTTTTAAACCAATGCCTTATAAATAATTGGTACGTCTTAAATAAATTATATGGCAGGCATAGACGATTTGACGGAATATAAAAATCATTTATAATAATATTATAAATACAAGTATTATTTTTAAAATCTAAACCTACTTTAATTTACGAGAATTATCCGATCGTAGACAATTAATGAATAGGTGTGCTAAAAAAAATTGTTCCAGCTTTAAATGTATAACTATTATTATAACATCATGAAAATATCAAATATAATGGTTATCGAGTCCAAGTAATAATTGTTATACATTCTTAAATTAATTTTTACCGCATCACTATAGTTTGTAAAACACAATATAATTATAGTGTAGCAATATTATAATATTATAATTAAAAACATTCATTTGAAATATTAGGTAGGTACTACTTACAATTTATTATTTTTAAAATTAATGTTGTCATAACACATTTTTGAAAACGAAAAGTAGTAAACGTACTGGAATAATTGAATATTGGCATTTAATAATATTCTTATTTAGTTTTTTACACAATAAATGTTAAATTACATAATTTATTGCATATCTTATCCGTTCTCCTTTGATGTAAATAAACGATATGCAATAAAAAATGTATTACATTTGAATCATTTATACAAATGCGCACATCAATTATAAAATATTCATGTTAGAAATTTAAAAAAGAAAACATAATAATATATATTGAGAAAGTTTCCTGAAAACGTGACATAACTGTCATGTAGGGTAGTATAATATAATTTCTTTAACCGTCATATATCGAATTTTTTATTCAATACTAATATCTGATATTATTATTATTATATTCATATAAGTTGGTACGTATAGTATACCATTATACTGTATACTATTTAAATTAATACGGTAGATTAAAATAGGTATATTTTTATTTATATTAACAGCATTGTCACGATGATATTGTGAATTAAGTTTGAATCGTTAATTTATAACTGTATTAGCATGTACTTTTATAGAAATTTTTTAAATAAAGTATACAATACAGGTAGTTAAAAATATCACGAAAAATTACTTTGATATTCTTTTACTTGATTTATACAAGAGAAGTTTATATAAAAAAAGAAAAACAAAAATATTCAGATAAACAAGTATACGTTAGTATATGTAAGTATATTAATATTCTCCAAAATTATTCTTCTGTGAATATAGAATTACTTTAGATACCTTCATAAAATGTAATAAATAGTAAATATGCAGAAAAAAATATAAACAAACTAAATGTAATATTACTATATTATGTACCTACATTATTTGATGTAGTACAAATTTGATTTTTCCGCTCCATTATAATTAATTGAAATATATTTTCATTTTCTGACAAACTTAAAACCGGTCGTTTATTATAATTCCTAATACCATCCACTATTTATGTTATAACACTAATGCTGGCATTGTTTGCTGTGAACTTAAAGCTTAATAAACATATTTCTCAAGTAATACTCGCTGTTCTATGTATAAAAATTAGATATACTTTTTACGCATAACACATATAATCGCATAGATAGGTAAATAACACTATAATACTTTCATGGAAAAATGATAACGAAGTGTAAATTCTAAATAGTAATATGTAATGAGAAACATTAAAAAAAATCTGGGACATTATGTATTTGCATATTCATTGTAAATTATATTGTACAGACAAGTATTACATAATAAAAGTTGTTTATTGTAAAGTAATTAAGTAAACGAAGATATTCAAAAATTATTTAGAAAAATAATCAATGATCTTTATGATAACAACATTAACGAGTGTAAATATTACGTAAAATAAATGTTTTTTTTTAAAAATTTTTTAAATTAATTAAAAATTTCTATAAAACTCCATCAATCATATTTAAAAAGATATACAAATAGGAAATTACGTTTATAAAAAATAAATATTATAGTTAAAAACGATTTATTTAGAAATGATATCGCTCCCAAGTGGAATTGGACCCATACAAACTCGTTTTTGAGGCTTGTTTTGCAAAACATTTGAAAAGATTTATTATAATAATACACGTCACAAAATTATAACGGGTATTAAAATAGTTCTGGGCAAAAAAAAAATAATAATAATAATACTTATCTCGATAGAAACAAAATGATGATTATGAACGCAATAACACAAATCAAAAGGGTTATCGTTATGTAACGGTTAAAAAGACAGTGCCTATGTACGGTATTCCCGTTGTATTACATATTATACATAATGTAGCGTGTTGGTTAGTGGGACTGAGTTTTTTAAATCGAAATTATGCGAAACTAGGGTTTGTTCCCTAGGGCAATTTGTGTAGTTAAGTTGTCCGTGAAAATAATAATAATAATAATAATAATAATAATGTGTAAACAAAATAATTATTAAAATATTAATAACAATAGAATAATTGCTCTCAATTTGCTTAAACCATTAATTTCAAGTTCGGAGATGTGTAAAAAACATCAGAATACAATAATATAACTGTATGGTTCTGTATATAATAAATAAAAAAAATAAATGAATTGTACGAAATATTATATAAACCATCGCAAATAATATTTTTTCTTATATAATAATTTGTAGTTTTGCGATACTTATATAAACATTTCAAAATTTATCGTAACGCCCGCGACGTTTTTATATACATTAAATGAATAACAATACGGTACCATATAATAATTAATAAATATCGGAAAATTTTGCTACTTTAACATTTTGTTATAAAATATATAAAAATGATACGATAATTTTGTACAATTAATATTCACATTTGTATAACTGATACAAATATACTTAATGCAATTTTGTTTATGTATATCTTATCCATTTTTTTTTTTTTTTTTTTTTTTTTTATTTAAATAAACGATATGCAAAAAAATAATATAAAATTTAATATTTATAGTGTAATAAATAAAAAAAAAAAATATTATAAAATATTAAAAGGCATTGTTAATTTTTTTAATGGGTAGGTTCGTGCACTGTATGAATTTTCTAAAATGTGTTATAACTACAGTAATTTGGCAAATAATTGTAAGTTGTACTTAATGTACAAGATTCTGAGCAAAGCAAGGAATATATTGGTTTTCTATTGGTACTATTTTTTTTTTTTTTATATATATATATATGAAAAAACTTTATTGGGTAGAAATAATGGTCCAATTACCATAAAAAAAGTATGCCTTAGGTAGAAAATTGCATCTAGTTGGTATATTATATATCTTATTTCTGAATTTCTTAAAAGTTTTTTCTCGAGAAAAGAAGAACTACAAAAAAATGACGGAAAAACGGCAAAATTCACGGAAATCGTAATTTTGACAAAATTGATCTTGGATTTTCATAATGCAATTTTAAACTTAGGGGCTTGTAATTTGTTTTGAGTATTCTTATAGGTAATTTACATACGTGGTAAAATTTTGGAACGGATTATCGGTATAATATATTGTATTATATGAGTTCCGCTCAGAATCGTATTTTCGAATGCAATATTATTGCATTGAAATCTTAATTATAATAAACCAATTATTTCTCCGAGGTCCGAAAGGACGAAGGAATAAGAACGTCCAAAATCAACCTTCTCACTTTTTACTTTTAGTTTTAGGGTGGCGATGAAACAAACAAAGTTTGGAACCACTGGTCTACAGTTCTATATTCAAACCAAAATATTAAATTACGGAAAAAAAATTAAAATGATGAGACACTATACCAAAAGCCAAAAGGTTATAATATGTAAATGTAAAACCATTTATGGGTATAAAAATAATATAATATTATGTTTGTGAATAATATCATTTTCAATGTTAATATGACTAAGTGTTGCAATATAATAGTCATATTAAATTATTTATAATTTATATTAATAATTTAAAAAAAATAAACTTAATGTAAAACAGTTATACCTAACTAATAATAATAATAATAATAATAATAAAATACATAAATGATATTTGTGTAATAACTAATAAATATTATTGCGACGATCGTTTGAAATGAGGAAAAAATGTGCAAAAAGTTCGCCCCCGGGTGGGCTTGAACCACCAACCTTTCGGTTAACAGCCGAACGCGCTAGCCAATTGCGCCACGGAGGCTGACGTTTCCGAATTAAAAAATATTTTCTTATTAATGAACCGGTTTAATCATTATGATAATTATAATAATATTCATTAAAAAAATTATTTAAATTTTCAAAATTTTTATTGTTTATTATATTTGACATTAAATTTGAAGCCATGTTATATTTATATACTAATATATAAGTAAAATTAATTAAATTTTTGTAAAATAGAATACAACTAGATAAATACTAAAATCCAAATCAATAATTATTAGGATTATTTTTTTGAAACAATATTATTTTCTACTTTTTTTAATCTTACTTCGGAAATTTATTTTTAATCCAGAAGTACGATTAATATAATATTAATTTAATTATTATAGAATATGGATACATAGATATATTTACTTCATCATCAGTTTAGTGTGTATTAGAATGATCAACAAAAAGAAAAATTGAAATTAGGTACTATTTAAAATAATAAAGTAGGTTAATTTAATTTATTGGTAAGTATTAAATGCGTAGAATAAAAATATACTATTTGGAAACATTTATAATTGGTTTTATGTTAAAATTATAATATTATTATTGCAATTTGCTACACTTAATTTAGTATTTTAGTTACTAGTTTTTTAATACAATTGATTTCAACAATTTTTATTTCAGTAGATATTATAGAATACGTTATATCTTAGGAGACAACCGCAGGGGGGCAATATGGGCATTTGCTTTATAAATAATAAGCTCAATGATTCTTTTTGGTCAATTATCATAAACACTATGTAATACAAAAGTCACAAAATAAAACATTTTAAATTATATTTAGATAACTAACTACCTACCTGCAATACCTACAAAAGAAAACATTTCACAAACTATAATTTAGCACTACTCGGATAGTAAAACTGAAAAATTTTAAATTTAACATAAATCCCGTCCTTGCAAATTTCCTGCGGATGCCATGCTTATAAAATTATAATCTATATGAAATGTTTAAGCCAAATGTAGGTTCTATCTATTGATCTGCTATTAAATAGGTACACCTATCGTTAACATGATTAAACTAGAGTTTGTCTTTTTTTTAATACTATTTATAATTTAATATTGTACCTTTAAAAAAAAAATAAAACTATTAAATGATAAAAAAAAGTGCAGAACAAGAATTTATTTTATACCTTTTATTAAATTTGTTTAATATTAGTAGAAATAATTGTATTCATGGTCAACATAATAATGTGAATAGTTAAGTAATGATATATTATATGATAAAACAAACAAAAATAACGCATAATTCTATATAAATTTCATTATATTTATATAGGTATTATAGTTTATAAAGACATAATATTATTATACGAAATATTATCTTTTAACCTTTTTTCGCTATTTATATAATAATATAGTTTTTATTAATTACAATTTTGTACATTTTATAACTTTTTTTTATTATCTTTTAGTATTAAAAAATGTTAATTTATACTTTTAACTTTTTTTTTTTATACTCCGACAAGAAATAATACTTTTGCATTAAATTATTCAGTTTTTGTTTCACAATTTGGTACGTTTTATAATTTCTAATATTGTTGGATTTCATTATTATTTAATTTTATATACTCAGAAAAATAATATTAGTTTGGTATAAATATGATTTCGGTAGACGAAAATTAATATCATAGATATCTATTTTAAATTAAAAAAGAAACTTCGCAATACAATAATCAAAATGTAATAGGTACATTTTAATATACTTAACGCCAATCGCTTTGAATGCACATCTCATTTTTTAAAATAAATTTTAGATTAAATAAATTAAAATACATTTAAATAACCAGAGTATACTTACCTACAGTATGTGTTAGTAAGTGTTAAAGTAATTTTATAAAGTATTATTCAAATGACTATAAACTACTAATTATTGCATAAATCGTTAAACTGCTGCTTTAACCAATTTATAAATTATCAAATTCAAATTTTTTTAAAATAAAATTATAAAATTAATAAAATAAAAACGTTATATTTAAATCGCATCATTAAATGTTAAGAAACGAAGATAATGCAAAATGACAAAAAAGTTTTTCCTTAAGGTATCATAAAATGTTATATTATAAATGTAATCTTAATCTGATTAATTATAGTTAAAATAATCGCTGTTGTATGAGGACAATTTTAACTGTAATATTGTAGTTCGTATTATTAACTGTCTAAAATAATGTTACGATTTAATATAGAAATAGTGGTGTATTGGAGCGTATACGGGAGTATTCGGTATATACTCATAACAATATTTGTATAAAAGTGCGTATACGCAATATAAATAATAATTTTATAAGTATACGGCCATACGGCCATGATATTTTAAAATTTATAAATTTGTCGTACATTTAATGACAATAAATGTATATAATTTTAATATTAAGTGTATTTTTTAATGAAGATAAATTTACAAGTTATTATGTTTCTATTAGTTAATTCATGTATATAGTATATTGTAAACCTCTACGACTTATAAAATTAACAATTTTTAAAACAAAACAAATATTCATTTAATAAAGTATAGAGTTCTAGTTATAATTTAATTATGGTTACTATATATAAGGATAAAAACCAATTATTTGATTAAAAAAAATTAAAAAAATTAATGTTATAATAAACATTTCAAGTATTTTTTTTTTTTATGTAATTTGAGAAAAATATGGCGTATATTCAAGACATTATTTACCAATACATCCCTGTATAAAAAAGGTTTAGGTACAAATAATATAAATGATAATAATTATTCGAAACAAATGTTGAAATACTGTGTCTTATAATTTTACGATAGAATATTGAACGATTAAAACGTTGTTGGCCAAATCAAATACATAAATAAATAAAACATTGTTGCCGCGCCAGTCATTCATCGCGTGATCTTTCCGTCGGGCGAACGTGTAAAAATATTTCATCGTCGATTTTTATTGTTACCAATTGCAGCTCAATAAGATTATTACGATTGTTACGATTGCTGTCTAATAATATTATAATAAATTGGCGTTAGAACCGATGGAGGCTCTCAGACGATCGATGGCTATTGCCGTGGCAAAGACATTTCGTAGCTATTCGTGTAAAAAGACTCCCGACCCGCCAAAACTTTGCGACGCGGAGAAAATCAAGTTCCCGGAGCTAGCGTGTGGAAAGTTGCCATCGCCCGAGGCTACGAAGAAGAAAAGTGGATGTTGCTTCGGCTGGATGTTGCCAACAACAAAACCCAAGGCCGCGGGTGATGAAAAGACGCCGGCACCGAAGTCCGGACAACCCATGTCACCGATATCAAAATGCGGACAACCCGAGCCGCCAAAATCGAAGTGCGGACAACCCGAGCCGCCGAAATCGAAATGCGGACAACCCGAGCCGCCGACACCTAAGTGCGGACAACCTGAGCCGCCGAAACCTAAGTGCGGACAACCTGAAACACCGAAACCTAAGTGCGGACAACCTGAGCCACCGAAACCTAAGTGCGGACAACCCGAAACACCGAAACCTAAGTGCGGACAACCTGAGCCGCCGAAACCTAAGTGCGGACAACCCGAGCCGCCGAAACCTAA
>CM023361.1:17727885-17771630 GCA_013282895.1 Eriosoma lanigerum
GCGGACAACCCGAGCCGCCGAAACCTAAGTGCGGACAACCCGAGCCGTCGAAACCTAAGTGCGGACAACCCGAGCCACCGAAACCCAAGTGCGGACAACCTGAGCCGCCGAAATCGAAGTGCGGACAACCCGAGCCGCCGAAATATAAGTGCGGGCAACTCGAAACACCGACATATAAGTGCGGACCATCCGTATCGCCGAAACCGATCTGCGGACAACCCAAGTTGTCTTGTGGCTCCTCTATGGACGGCGGTAAAAATACGTCCAAATAAAAAATAGTCGCACAATAATTATTATGATAACATAATGAAACAAACGTTATTTATATTAATTATAATATAATAATACACAAAGTACATACGATGTGTAATAGATAATATTATGAATATATAAATATATATTATAAATCGTATGTGAAATATTTTATGGGCAATTTTATTAGAATAAACCTGAATTTAATCGTATAAGATTATATTGCGATTAAAATGGAAATTCAATAGAAATATTAGTGTGGTTTACATAATAGTATTATAATTTGTCACCTGAAAAATATGTCTAATTTCGAGCTCGATAAATTTGCAGCTGTACCCTGGGCACAGCTATGGTATGCGTGTTCTTGGCCTAATGTGGTTAGGTTATTATTTATTTGTAATTATATTGATAGTAAAAAATAGTTTACGTAAAAATTGTAAACGCACTTTTTTTTAAACATTATAATTTTGTGTTAAAAAAATTGTCGCATTTATATTGAATCTGGCGGTAAGTCTTCGAACTATATAATTTTACGTAATTTTCATCTAAACTTCATTTAGCTTTGTATTCTTTTTAATTAGGGATTTAAAAAAAATACTTTATTTGAATTTTAGTATTTTACTCTTATAATAAAATATATTTCATATTTAAAATACTGTAGTATTTTTTATAAATATTTTTGCGAATATGACCCAAGTATCGCGTTATGTTTTATATTACTTTTTCTATTATACAGAACTCAAATAGACAAATACCTATTGAACTAGCATAAGTTATGCATATAATATATGCAACGTCAATTTATTGAATACCTATTATTAATATATTATTAAATATAAATTAACCCGACCAAAATATTTAAAATAGTCTAATAAAATATTAATAGTGTATATTTAATTCCATATATTCGATTAATGAAATAGTATAATATTATGTTTTTAAAAAACAGTTTCCTAATAAAATATAGGTTTATTATAGGTATATTATAGGTACAATTAAGGACAGATTAAGGGAGGTCTAGCCAGGGTGTAAGCACCAGGGGCCTCTCAAATACGAATGTGATAGGGCCCATACAATTTTAAGCTGATACACATTTTTCTGTGATTTTAAATTAAAGATTACCTAAATTTTTAAAATAACAATTTTTTTACCGACAAAATAATTAAATATAATTATAAAAGTACTTTAGTTGAAAAAACGCATTTCACTGTTATTTTCATTTATATTATCAACGATTATTGATGTTGTTTATACACTGTGATACTGTCATTTTAGATTCTGAGCGGAGCGAGGAATGTATTATTTCTACAAAGATTTTTTTTTTATGTCTGAAAACATTTTTTGGGGTAGAAATAATGGTCCGATTACCACAAAAAGGGAACCTTTCTATACCAAATTTCATCTAATTAGTAATCTATTTAGCTCATTTTTTTAATTCTTCATAAGTTTTTCCTTGAAAAGGAATGATAATTCCTTGAATATTGATCGTAGGGATTTGAAATTTATTTAGCATATTTACATATGTAATTTACATTCGTAGTAAATTTTGAAATGGATTATCAGTATAATATATTTCAATATATTTAGATACGCTCAGAATCGTATTTTCTAATGCAATATCATTGCATTTAAATCTTAATAATTATAATAAGCCACTAATTTCTCCGAGGACCGAAGAGACGAAGGAGGAACGTCCACAATCGGCCTTCCCACTTTTTTTTAAAATTTATAACTCACTTAACTGAAAAATCTAATGAAAAATTGATTTGAGTGTAACAAACCATATTTAAAGTATAAAAATGATGTAGATTTTACTTTGTTGAACGAACTTGTACAATTTTAGAAAATACTGGAAGCTTTGTCAACCGTCTTTTGATAAAACTGACCATTATCAAATTATTCGACTTGTTTGGAAATCAGTCATTCGAAGAAGTATTTCCTTATATATTTACATCTTTAAAAAGATATTTTACAATTCCTGTAGCTAATTGTTCTGCTGAGAGAGCTTTTGTAAAATTAACAAGAATAAAAAATAAGTATAGAACCTGTCAGGCTCAAGAAAACTTAGACATACAAATTATTTTATATTCTGAGAATGATTAATTAAAATAAATAGACTTAAAATTTAAATGAAGTACTAAAAGTGTTGGATTAAAAGATATTATCTGATAAAATAATTTTCGTTTATATACGAGTATATTAACTCTTTTTTACCCTTATTGTAAAATTTTACTGTATTATTTGTGAAATAGTTTAAAAAAAACCCCGAGGCCCTATTAGGTCCTTATTCTGGCCTTAGGTACAACATACATAGTTCGATACAAAATTGTTTAATTATATCCATTGTAATAACCATAATATAATAATACTTACATTATTTAATATTTAATGTAATAATAAATATCCACAAAAATTATACTTTATACATATCATAATACTATGTACAATAACCATTCAAAACATCATTCTATTTTTTTAATTGATTATGTTAAATACTATAAATAGTATTATTTGAAATATTTAGTAAACAGATAATATTATATTACCTTACAACTGGTGTCTTATTATAATTGCATTGTTTAGAAATTTTATATTAAGTCGAAATTGATCATAATATCAACCCGTAACAAATAACATACAATTAATATTCGGTACTATCATTTAAAATATATTTAGAAGCAGTTTATATTTGACTATATCATTTTTATACATACTGTCATCGTTTGTTTAAAATTTATATTTGTTTTTATAATTTTAATTAAATTACTAACACAATATTGATTGAAAAGTTATATATATATATATTATACGGTAATCATTTTTAAATATATAAATATGAACGAATTCTATATAAAAACATGAAATATCCAAAATTATATTTTACCTTACTATATTTTTGTTTCATTTTATTTAATTAGTTATTTTTCACTAATTATTTACTACATGACATGTTACTCAATATAAAATAATATTTGCATTGGATTTTAATGAACTTTTTGATAATTAATAATTCATATAAATTGATCAGTTTAATATAAACATGGCACAGTTATAAATACAAATATACAATATACTATAAATTTTATACATATTTTAGTACAGTTTTATTTAACTTATACAAAAAGTATCAAAAGTTTACTTCATTATTTTATTAAATATATTTAAAAAATACTTAATAAGAAAATAAACATCATCGTGTTTTGGTATTTTGAAATTATTTTAATTAGAAAAATGTAATTTCCTTTAATACCTAAATATAATATTTTTATTTTTCGACCATTCAGCATTATTACATGAAAGAAAAACAAAAAGGATTTTTATCATTTATATGGGAAGGACGTAGCTAATGATTTGTTTAATCATGTAATATGATATAGTATTTGTGCAGAAGATTAGCCAGGAAAAATAGTATTTTGTAAAACGCGATAATTATACTTATAATTCCTTCTTTGCATATATATTATGTATACATTACACAGGATGATTTTTTTTTTTATTATGGTGCATTGAATATTTTTGAAAATATAAATAATTTATATTAAATTTTCTTTTTAATATACATATGTATAATATATTACTTAAATATATAATATTGGAAAATTATACATACTGTTATTCAAAATCCAATGAGCATTGATCTGGTACCTTGTTATATTAAAAATGCTCAAAATTATTAATGATGTGTATAGTGGATGGGTTATAGAACTTTATGGATATTTAAATGGTTTCATATTTTGTCGATTTCTTTGTAACATCTGTTTTTCCATATTTTTCGGTTAGGTTAGTAATACAAGAAATATTCATTGTACAATAAAACAATAAAACCTAAAACAATCACATATGAATTTCTATAAAACAATTTCTTAAACAATATCCCTGTTATTAAAATCGTTAACTACCATTTGAATATAAAATGTTGATACTGCTTTTTCAAATAAGCGACGAGGTTAGAAATTTAAAATTGCATAAAAAAAATTACATAAAACATGGGCATAAATATCCACTTAAAAATTCAAGTAATTTTTAAAGACCGATCGCGATACCTATAATAGTTATTATTTTAAATTACGTATGATAACACATATTGTATACAGTATAAACACGGCATAAAACACGTTACGAAATCTCCCGTTGTAGCTTTTACTTTTAAAATATTTTACGTTAAATCACATTAGTATGGTGTATGAGGTAAATCATTTTGAGTTTAAGCAAACAAATATACAATAGCTAAGCTAACTATGCTGTAACCACCGTAGTTCAATGCCATTGGAATTAGGAACTAGGAACTAGGAATTTTATCAATTATACGATACGTCATATATTTTCTAATAATAATAATAATGAGATTATTATAAAAAGACATCGATTTGAATATTTATATAGAGAAAATTAACTGTGCTTTGAGTAAATAATTTTAATAAACCAAAACGAGTTGAACCCGAATAGAACTTTTATGTTTGCTATCAAATTAAACCATTTCAGTTTGAAATGTCCACTCGAGTTTGAACATTTTATTTGAGTTTAGTTTGAATCAAATTTTTACTACCTGACTACTACCCACCGGAACCCGAGCAGAACACTCAGAGTTAGGTCCGATTTTTAACGTTGTACGATAGTGATTTCAAGAGGCGTATGAATAGAAATCGATTGAAAAAAATCAAAAAATTATCGTTGACACGAAACACGATGACGTTTCGAAAGAACGGTTTGTCGTCACAAAACAAACTATACGAGATAATAAAATTATTGTTAAAATAATTACAATGAAAATCGAATATTATTACTGTGAGTATTCGTAAAACTATGCGTTTGCCACGCGTGGGATTGTGTAATATTATTGTGTTCGTACAACCGCGTACCTGCCTATATGTACCGCTGTAGTGTCATTATCGGAGGGATTGTTTTTTTTTTTTTTTTCACAAAAACCGTAAGGATAATACTTTTATTCAATTTTCGTTCATTTAACGTATAATATTATATAAAATATAACACGCGAACGGGACTCTGTATTTTACAGTCACTTGTAATATACACTGTACAGTTATACACACAAACACAGTTTGCCATCTCTTTCTCTCTATACCGTTAAATCGTATATATTATACGCTTTACACTATATACCGTCCATCTATATATCGTTATTATTAGATACCTGTATTGCGTATTATCGTTATTATTACGATATTATTATGCGCGCCGATCCGTGGGTACGTCGTTTGCGAAAACCGACTGCCCGTGAAATGGCGTTGTAAATTCGCGTTCAGATACGCTATATATAAATACCGCCGCCGGGGTAAACAATCGGCGCGCGAGAAAGACCTTTGTAGTGATGATGCCCCGCAACGTTTACCAATCTCCTCGAAAACCAAACGTCACCGCGGCCGATTTCACGCACCGCGTGTACACACAATGACAATGACGACGACGACGACGATGATGATAATAATAATAATATTAATGATACCAGGTTTAAACAATGCGACGGCGGATAATTATTCGGTATCAACTGCCGCGTAAACGCGTTTTGGGTCGGGGACTTAAGCGTGGTCTTAACGGCCTATCCGCGGCATTTCCGGAATACGTTATTTTAAAAATTATTTTAATAATGATATCAATTTTATTTCTCTAATTTCGTCGTAAATTTTCTTTCATTTTTAACCGTTTTATTATTATTGCGATGTGAAAGAAGAAGAAGAAGAATATGTCGCGTTACCAAACTATTTACTTTTGTCGATTTATTTAGATTAAAAAAAAAAAAAAAAAACAATATTCTTAAAATGAATGGACATTTGATATGATTTTTATTTAAAATAATATTTGAACGAATACAAGACATTATTATAAAAAGGCCCTTATCTATTTATATTTATGATCGAGGCAGGATTACTGAATTAAAAAAGAGAATAATAACTATACTTAATAATAAATGTATATTTGCATTCACCAAATCGCATGATTATTATAATATGTAGCCATATAGGTATACATCCTGCATATTCTGCAACATTATTATAACATGCACATAAAAATACCGTTTCCATTACATTTTTGAAACAATAGTTTAACGATTTTCATAAAATTAAATTTTAATTTCACACCCAAATGCTCTTATTGTCATGTTTATTATTCCGTTTCTCTGTCAAATTATATATGCGTCATAATATAAAATAGCAGTATTATTATAGTACCTATATTAATTTTTTTTTTCATATTTCATACTTTGAAAGAAATAATATGACCAAAGATATGTGATCATTTTATGAGGCAATCAAAGAGCAATCAACATATTTTTTTTATAAACTATTCAAAAATTAATGATCCTATATATATATATAATATAATTTACATTTTATATTAGCAAAAAAATACATTTCTTTACGACGTCTTTCTATAAGTGATTTTGTGATATATTCAAATCAAAACATTTTCTACCTATTGTTGCAAGTAAACCAGCATGGTACGTTCTAAGTCAAAAGCTGGTTAACTAACCCATTTAGGGTCGAAATATTACGCATTCTGTTTATGAAAGCAATAGTGACTGGTTTTATTTGTGGGTACTGCCCTTGTGTTAATATACATTCATGCTGGTTAGATTATATCCGTATAAAGCACATTTAATTTACACAATCGTATCGTTTATTTATTCATTACGGATGTATTATATTCGTAGATTGTTCTAACGATATAATAATAATTGTATGAGAAATGTAAGTTAATTGAAATTAAAGTATTTAGAAAACGATTTCGTTTATTTACAGTTTTTACTTATTTTCTACTATAAAACACTGAATTGATTATACAGTACCTAAGTAAATAATATTATGTAAAAAACGAATAATTATATCGATATTTACTCAAAATATATTATATACAGACCGTGAGATGTGTGTTAGACAATAGGCAATACATAATTTTCTCAAACAATAATAATTAAAATATAAATACATACTAAAATATATAATCTTCTTCTAAAATCAATTTTTCAATTGGATATTTGTTAATAGAATTTTTAAATTGTGTTTATTTTTTGCTTATTAAGCCACAAAGTATGTCTCAAGTACTTTATAAAATATTTACATTCTTAATATCAACAAAATTTATAAGTAGGTATCTTTATTAAATTGAAAAATCTTAAAGCCTTAAAGTGCATAAAATATTATTTACAGTATGTATAAAGTATGAGTGGAATTTACGTTAAATTTTATTGAATATTTTATAATTTGACCATTTAAGTGTTTTGTGAGAATTATAAGACAACAATATTATACAATTAAATATTAATTATGATAAATTTCCAATAAAAATGATTTAGTCTCTTATAAATCGGTATTCTTACCTATGAAACTTATTTTAATAATCTTGATGTTATTATATTTGTATTGTATAAATTATTCAAAACAATTAATTTAGATATCTCTAAAAGTTATATTATATATAATTTATATGTATGTTTTTTTTATAATATATAATGTAATTTTTTTTCTATATTAAAATTTCTATATAATTTTTTTTTCATTAATCAAATGTCAATGTACCAATAATTTATAAATCAGGTGACTTTAAATAACAAAATAGTATTTAAACTAACAAAAAATAAGAGATAATGCAATCTGTATAGCTGAATAAATTATATACTTAATAAAATTTAGTTATATTATAGTAAATATCATAATATAGTAACGTAATAAATACCTAAATATAATGTTACTATGTATAATGTTTGGATTTTAAAAAGTAAAAGATACCAAGTTACTTTTTTATTGAGTAATACCTATACATTTTACAATATTAATAGAATAACTACGTTATAAACTATAAATAAATCAAATCCGTTAAATGATGCATAAGACATATTAAGTATATTATGACTTCATGTTTTATTTATCGATTTATTATTATTTTTTTATAAATAAATAAAATTAAAGTTTTTTACTATCGAAATATAGTTTATAAAATGATCGTGTGGGTTGAAAAAAAATGTTATTAGATAAATAATATATAGTAATCTTATTATAGTTTCATAATTCATAACTCATAAGAGTTCTTATTTAATTGTTAAAGTTATTATTGTGAAATATGATTTCTAAAGATGTATATTTTATACGAAATAGCAATATATTATGTAGTAATACACGTCAACATATTATAAACAGTAAATTTCTAAAAAAATATCCCCATACTAAAATATACAGTATCAATAAAATATCACAAAATTATAAACAATTTAAAATATAATAATACAAAAAATTAAATATGTTTTACTTAAAAAAGTTAGCTTATATTATATAATATCATAAATAATAAAAGTATCAATACATTAAAATAAAAAAAAGGTATAACAATTTGTTTAACAACATTAAAATAAAATTATTTGAGAAAAATATGATAATATTTTTAGGAGTATATTAAATATTAATCTAAAGTAAATTGATGTCGAAAAAAATAACATAAATAAAATACAAATACAAAGGTATCCATTATAGCCATAAAACATGATTATAATTTTTAATATATTATATTAATATTTGATGTTAACGATATTATAATATAATGTATAATTTTGTTTGTGATCTTTAGTGTTTACAAAAAAAAAAAAATGTTAAAATGTTATTAATGTTTAATTTATGTTGTAGAACTATTTATATAAATATTTAGGTTCACGCATAAACTATAAAGTCGATATTAAAAATCTTATATACAAAATTGAATTGGCTTTACTGTTAAACTTTTTAGTAACTTAATAATTTCATGAATTTCATAAGTTAGATTAGAAATTTTGCAGTAGATACATTTTACTATCTGAATATAAATAAATACAGGAATATAAACAACAATTATTAATTAAATATTGAATTTTAAAACATATTTAATAATGTATATAGATATTGTTTTACGACTTTATTACAAAGACAATGTTTTCTTATACTTAATAAGTCCGTTAATTTATTTGCTTGTTACCTCATTATTGTAATATTTGTTGTGAGGTATAGGAGAGTCGTTTTCATAACACTAATAATATGTTTTATTTTTTTTATTATTGATAACTTATCTTAGTGATAACATAATATATAATATATATTTTAATTTTACAAAATCAATCTTATCAAACAGATATATATTACCTGTGTTCAAACACTATAATCACTTAGTGTCTGGTATCTTGGATGATAAATAAAAATAAAAATTATTGATCAAACAGGTAGTATTATAGGATGTTGTTATATAATAACAAATTTAAAAATAACGATATTTTTTTTATATAAAATAATAATTATAATTATGATTAATGAAATATGATATGTAGAATGAGTAATAATTTTAGATTTTGTCCGTTGTGTACAGGGGCAAAAAGTGAACTCTTCCTGCTCCTGAATGATTCAGATTAATTGGAAAAAGCCGATCAGGTCCAATCTGAGACACCGTATAATGTCTGAGTATAAAATACCCAAGTTGTTTATTCAAAATATAGATATTCGATTACCGATTTAATTAAAATAATATATAATTAGCACGTTATACAGGAACAGTAATTAATTAATTATTAATTTAAGTAGGAATATTGTTTATATTTATAATTTTATATGTTTATCTATTTGTTAGTTAAATTAACTTTTTTTTTTTTAATTTCCTAACTGTTTGTTACATAAGTGTAAACACTACACAAAAATGGCGTTACGAAAATACGATCAAAAATCATTAAATCATTATATCCTTATATTAGTCATAGGTGCTACTTTTATTATTTTGTTAATAGGTTAAAAACTATGCTGAGATTAAAATGGGCTAGAATCGCTTAACGGGTTTACCATTAATTACTATTGATAGATCAATTGCATTGAATGTTGATGCATTGATAAATTTGCAAATATTAAAAAAAGAAATATGGATCTTGTTTCGTAAAAAAATGTGTTTTGTTCTCCAAATGTCAACAATTTTTATTATTATTTTTTTTTTTTTTTATGTAGGGAGATTTGACTTCCCTAAGTATTGTCCCCCCCCCCCCCTGAGATAAAGTTACAAATATGCCATTAAATTTTATCTTCATAAAATCGTATAGTATTGTTTTTTTATCTTATCATACAAAGATTTAAATATTATATTTGTATTATATAACAAGTTAATATTTCTCAAATATTACAATCGAATCTCCAGAGAATACTTTGGCAGTTAAATCATTTGAACAGTGTACTATCAAACTTGGCAGCAACGAAACATTTAAATCATGACCAAAACCCTAAATTTCTAAATGAGATACATAAAACATTAATTAAACAAATGTCTATTCATTAGAACTCATCTATAATATTATGACAATAGATAGTAGGTAGTACCATAAAGATAAATATATAAACACATTTTATTTTGTAGTAAAAATATTAAGTTATATGTCATATAGGCAAGTAAAATGACTTAAAGTAACAAAAATATCAAAACAATTTTAGTTCATCAAATAAAATCAATAAATTTGTTAATTATAATTTTGACAAAACATTTTTTCATATTATGTATTTATTTACGTTGCAAAATAGTTTACAAATTAATTTAATTATTATTTTTGCATTATATTATATAATATTATGCATAACTACAAATGGAAGTTTCTGGGATTTTTTAAGTTAAAGACATTTTGGTCACACGTTTCAATTCATTTTGGACATTTATAAAGTTAATAAACGATTTTTTTTCGGCTTCATTAAGGAATTATGTAAATAATTTCATACAAATTAATTGTATTACTTTGGCGGAGAAGACGCATTTTAATTATTATTCATCATTCTACAGTATCATAATTATAGTTACACAATAGGTACCTATATATTATATAATTTTTTTTTATCGTTTATCATAATAATAATAATTTTCTAATAATTTCGATTTATATATATATATTTATATATATATATTTATATATATATATTTATATATCAATGAGATTCTTCTGACGTGACGACGAGTCAGTTTTTATTACTTTATTATTTATATTTAATAATATTTCTTTAGGAATACAATTTACACAAATGACTTTTGAATGAATTCGAGGAAAAAGTTATTTCGTTATATAATTTACTAGTGATAAACAATATGTTTTTTACGAATAATTCACGGCGTATTTTTCTTCATACATGTTAAAAATTTAAAAATATATCTGCAAAAAACTTTTTTTTATATAATTTATTCTAAAATTTAAATATCGATATTGTATTAATTTTGAAACTCGTGTGATGTAGGTACTTTACAGTTCATGCACATGTTGGCGAAACCCTTTCGCCATTTCTCCTTTCGCTCTCATAGCTAAGTCCTAAATATATTATGTGTCTACCGCCGTAACGACAATGATGGCGACAATAATATTATTAATAATAATATCGTATGTCCGTGTAATAATATATGATAATGACCACGTGCGCGCGTGCACCAGTCATACTTACGTACATAATATTATTATTATGTACATTCGAAACGTCAAAATAATAGTATATTTTGGTGTCGGTTATACACTGGTGTGCGCGGTGACCGTACGTGTGGTATATACCACGTATACCTATGTGTAATGTATAATGAATATGTATTATAATATATTATACGTAATAAAAGGTCAGCTGAAATGAAAACAAATGCTCGCGCGAGTGTGCACAGCGGCGGAGGACCCAATGTTAATGTGAAGATATTATTATGACGTGCACGCTCGCGAGTGGCGCCTGTAACGTCCGTTAATAAATTGTTAGCCGTATATTATTTTACTCGCACATACCGTATATCCGTCGTATATACACAGGCTGCCTTAAAAATATTCAAGTCGTTTGAGGAATTATTATTATCTACATCGATCAATCTGTTCAGTAATAATAATATTAATGATACGAATTAAAACTGAGAATAGTTAACACCCTTGTCTTAGCAGATTTAACATCTTTTTATAATGCTTTATCATTTTAGGCAGGTATTCTAAACTTGGAAAGAAAAAAAACAAATACTTGACAAATACGAAATAGATATCTTTAAGTATAACAACATCGCTTTTATAATTGACATTAGCATTTTTAAGTTTCATACATATGAGGTGTGGATGATTTGAACGAAAATATTTGACATGATATGGTTGATGGATCTAATGATCGAAAAAAAAAAAAAAATTATGAATTTTATGTGACAAAAAGTTAATTTGTTATAAATATATATATATATATTATATGGTCAAAAATAATGATATGAATGTTTAATATTATAACTTATATGATTGAGTAATTGTATATCAACGTATATAGGCTTGTCCAAGCATTTTTCAACAACTCTATATTGTACATGGATCAATTCGACTCTCGCCTAATAAACTGTCGATATTTTTGTACCGTTATATACATTATTTGCTTTAATGAACGAAAAAAATGATAGTATGAAAATATTGTTATTGTAATTAGCAGTAGACCAGTTTTTGATGCTCGTATTTAAGAAATACAATGAAATAAAAAACATAACACACAGTATTAAGAAATTTCATAAAATATTATATTGTACATATCAAAAAAAAAAAAAAAGTCCTTTTATTTTAAACTAATTATATTTGTTGTATGACTATCGATTATTATCTAAATTATAATTATGGAAGTCTAATCTTACATTAAACAGAATCGTCAATCAAACAATACGGGTTTCCTGTCTATACTTACATATTATATATTATTAACATTAGTAGTGTAAGGAAAATTTAATTATCGTATTCTATCGTGTATTTCGCCAAAGTCACTGCACGATGAACAAGTTATTGTATTATGCCTCGAGAGTACATTTATAGAATATAATTCAATAATATAATAGATTGTGTTATATTATGATATGATGTGAAAATGTATTATATTATAAATAAAAATAACGGACATATCGCTGCAGATAAAATAAACGTGTATAATATACGATAGAATGAATTCAGAAACCGTTCTCGTGAGATTCGAAAACCAAAAGAATATAGCTATCGATATTGTAACTAGATATAACAACTAGATGTTAGAAATAAATAATATTGCGTTCGTATTATTTAAACTTACACAACCAATCTTCAATCGTCAATCTTATATAATATATTTTAAATCGAAAAATTCAAGTACACACAATTATATCAGTATTTACAATATATTAGGTAAATACATATTTTCGATCCGTTTGAAGCGTAAGTACATATCTTAAACGTTCAATCGAGATAACATTAAAATAATTTCCTAAGAACTAAGTTTTCCAAATTTAGAACGATTACAGTTCATATTAAGAATGATAATTATTAATATTATAGTATAATTTACATAACTAGCTTGATAATGAGTGAATTTAGCTGTTTTCAATAGAACTAATTACGTAAATCAAATATTTAAATGCACGGAGAGGTGAAAGTCATATACTCTCTTAAATTAACGAATGAAACGAAAGCTCGAAAATCTCGTTAAAAACCTCCTAGTCATATAAATTCTGTTTTGTGTTCAAAAAATAATGAAAAATTATAGTAAAAAAGTATAATCTTATTATGTTTTTCCATTAGAGAATATTACCCGTCTTTTAATTAAAATCAGACTTAAGCAATACTATCATATTATCCTATCTCCAAATTATATTTGAGTTATTCACCAAGTTGAATTTAGTATAATAATATATAATATAATAGTAAGCAATATTATTTTTTTTAGTATGTATATATTTTTCTACAAATAAATATTTCATCCACTACAAATGGAAATTGAAAATAAATTAATAATAGTAATAAATAATAGTGATAACAGGACATTCACAAATATTCAACTTTAAGTAAAATATATAGTGGGTTGTTTCAGAAAACTTGATAAAACTGACATATTTTACAAAATATATTCTATTTTACTGAAAAGTAATAGGTATATTTCGCAGAGAAATTAGTGATTTATTATAATTATATAATTAAGATTTGAATGCATTGATATTGCATTAAAAAACAAAAAATCCTGTTCAAAAGTTACCACGTGTGTAAATTACCTATGAGATCACTCAAAATACTTTTCAAGTCCATACGATCAAAACTAAATTAGTTATCAAAATATAAAAATTCAAATTAACGGAAATCGTAATTTTGCCGATTTTCCATAATTTTTTGGTAAGTATTCTTCTCAAAAAAAAAAAAAGTTTTAAAAATTCGAAAAATGAATCAAGTAAAGTACCAAGAAGATGCAATTTTCTATCGAAAGTATACCCTATTTGTGGTAGTTGGATCATTATTTATACCAGAAAAATGTTTTCATTTCTTTGTAAAACAAATACATTCCTCGTTTTGCTTAGAATCTAAATCGTAAATATAGTAATATACAGTATGCTTTTTTTAGAGTCAAAATTTGATGTTTTTATACACTATAATATTATTTGGAATTTATTTGAATTATATTTTGTCAAGTTTACCTCCTATATTATAAAATTTATCAAACTCATTTTCTGAAATATCTTTTATCATGTAGACTATTATACAATTAAGCACTTTAAACCACGAGTCTAAATTAATAATAGTTTTTGTTAAATAAAAATAATTACTTTTTTACATTAACTAATTTAAATGTCAAACTTTCAGCAAAACTTGTCACTTAAAATATGTTCTAAGCCGATTTTCAAGTTCTTCAATTAGGGAAAACGTATAATGTAGACGTCGATGTCAACTGGTTATTATATAGAACCAATGGTAAAAGCTATTGTTTTCAATATAATTTATTAAAACCACTTAATAATTTTGATAATTTCTCTTGGAATTTAAATGGAAAACTTTACTTCATTATAAAAAAAGGATCGCTACAATTGCCAACGCGAAATACATTTGAGATGGATATATTTTCTCTCTAGGATCCGATATCATGAATAGAACACAGCAGTCGCTACCAGATTTTCGTATCGTTATTACATAATAATAATATTATATCAAAACGGTCAACCTATCTTATAATAAAGTTACGATCTATTTTATAATTTATTTGGGTATATTTTAGGATAGAACTATTTGGTTATACGTTTATGGTGAGATAGTTATGGTAATAATGATAACGATTTAATAACAACAATACGACTGTGATACTATAATACTAATGTGCAAAATTATGGCCGATGGATACACCGCGTGATGGTCACTTAACAATATTCAAGCTCTGTTGTTAATTTTTACGACATGAAAATATGATCATTCAAACAATATAATACTCGTTGTGATATTTTACTCTATTATTATAATATTATATACCGTCTGTTTTTAAGCTATATAAAACGGTTAAAATATATAAAATACACATGACGCATAATTAAATTGTACCTAATATCGTACAATAATTACAACAACACGTCCCGCGAATTGGCATTATTCGCGAAAACCAATTTTATCGTATCGATATACGTGCAATTATCTATTTATGTAAATTTATTTACATCATTTCGTCCATTCACGCGGTCAGATCGCAGATGGCGTCGTTTTATCGGATATTATTGTCACGAGTGTGTAAAATCGTCTTTTGGTCGGTGGATATAACGCCATAAAATATATCGCAACGTTATGTTGCGTTATTTTCTTTAATAAATTTGGCTACTTTAATCCGGAAAACATAATACTGTTATTCAGAAATATTGTTTAGGATACGCCCATTTGAAATTCCATAAAGATAATGCGCATTATAATGTCATATATTATTACACGAACTATCCGTAATCGCGACGATTGATCACTTTATTCGTGTTGTTGTTATTATTATTATTATTGTTAGAAATGAAATGTATAAAAAAAAACTATATTATGTAATAATTTAGTTTTCAACAGATCGTATACGACGGGAGGGTCGTCATTTTTATTAAACATATTTCGTGACGATAAACCTTAAGACCCAAACGTTTTAATATAAGTATACCTAACCTTCAGTGCGCCATTAATTTGGACTACCAACTTCGTCGTATGATATGTATATATTATTATAAATAGGCTAATTGAAAACTATTTTGATTGTCACTTCGAAACTTTTGCGGACCGGTTGATATAGCAGGTAGGTAGTTGTACATGGTCGGTCGTATGTACACACACACACACACACACTTTCTCATTTAACCCTATCGCCGTAATTCCCTTAGGCTATTTCTTAACTCATCGAGATTATGCAAACGACGAAAGATCCGGTGGTGCTCGTTTACACGTAGGCCGGAAACGTTGCAGCCGAGAATTCCGCGTCGTTATAATATTACGCATTATTCGAGTTTGACATTACGTTAAGTTATTAAATATATAATATATAGGTAGGTATAATGATATGTCATCGTATCCCATACCTGTATAATATAATGTAATATATACCTATTTAGTATTTACATAAACCCATTGTCCGTCGAACTTTGTGTAAACGATTATCATATTATGTAGATAATAACGCAAAGTTGTGATACACGAGAATGTATATTCTGTATCAATCCAGTCAGCCAGTTGCATAAGTTAAGATTAGGGTTTTTTCATTTTTCATTTCATACAAAAATGCTAATTAAATCATAATTTTTAACTAATATTATATTATTTTCGAAAACTATGTATTTACTTACCCCATTTTTACGTATCATCGACACTTGCCACTGATAAAATCCTATTTCAAATAGTAATTTGTAAATTTTGAGATACAACTTTATAATGCATATATATGTAGTATTATATGATTATTTTTTCACTTTAACCGACAATAACAGTAGTAATTTCAATAATTTATTTCTAGTCTCTTTGGAAAACTAGTTTAAAAAGAAAAACGGTATCTCAAAGTATAAAAAAATTGAAATATGACCTTTTTCAGTAATGGATTTGATGTATAATATATTATGTATACTATATAGTTGTATGCCATAGTTCCCTATAAATTATGAACCAAATACTAGAAGAGAAAAATTTGTATGATTATTAAAATTTGAAAACAGTTAATAGTAAATCATTTCATCAAGAAAAGCAATTCTGAAGCAAAACTCAATCGATTAATATACAAATAAATACTTTTATCAATTTTACAGAAATCTAAAAAAGTACACTTTTAATCGTAGAAAATATTATATATAAATTAGACCGAAAAAAATATATATATTTTATAACGATACATTTTACCAACAGCTGTGCGTTGGTTTAGATGACATAGCAAGAAAATGGTATATAGTTAAAACAATATTATACCTAACCTATTTCTATATAGTATAATTTATATAGTATTTTGTATTTATTTACATTAATGAGCTGATTTCCATGAGCGAATAACCTGATTATTATGCTCCTATTTAAATACTGTAATAATATAAGATTATACTACCCAATAATTGTATATACGATGTGTCGATTCAACGCGTCTTTCCCAACGTGTTTGAGTATTAAATGATTGTTCAAATGTCTTAACAAAAAACGACAGCAATGAGAATATTCCGTAGTTACAATGAAATTAAATTCTAATAGTACTAATTTAATGAATTTGCATCAGATCCAAAATCACGTTATTTACATCATATGTCGTATCTTTATATTTTTATAATCTATACTTATTTTTCACATCGACTAATATCACTACCAAAATTGTATTGATTTTGATTAAGTATTGATGTATGTATATGCATTATTGTTAAAAAATAATATGAAGGATATAATATTACGTAGTAAATAATATTATATTATATTGAACGACCAAGGATATAATAATAATAATATGTTGACTGATCAGATTAAAAGTATAAATTTTTATAGATACAAAAGTAAGTTTCTAGAAATTATGGAAAAGTTTCTCATAATAAGTATATTATATCTACTTCACGCACAACATGATATTATAATTTTATATTTTTAACGCTTTGTTTGTTTTCCGTCAACGTATGTAAACAATAATAACTTTTTCAATGGTTTTTATTACTTTGTTTTTTAATAAATATTTAAAATATGGCCAACCGCCCGAGGTACACCTATGGTTGTAATGAAGTACTGCGTTGGAATCACACGTTAATCAAGAAATCGATATATATTTGCAAAAATTTATAATTCAATATAATATAGACAACTTTACAAACGTCAAAAATGAAATGCTGAAAAATACAATAATATTATCAAATTAAAAATATAATATTTTGGAATGAAATCGTTAAGAGATAATACAAAAAGTAACCTAGATGTTTGGTAAGATACAAACTGAGTAAACATAATTAGATAGTTTCTTAATATTTCATAAATTACTACCGAAATATTATGCTGTAAAATCATAAGATAATTATTAGATAAATAATTTTAACACAACGAATTTTATAAGTATTCTAATTAATTTTAAATGCGTGTTAAAAATAAACCATGACTTTAATATCTATATTAAAGAATTACAATTTGTTCTGTATTATTAGATGCAATTTAAAGTATTCCATAATATAATAAAATAATATAGCTGCTTATAAGTGCACAATTGTATAATACGGTTATTATTAAAAATATTCATACTTACCATACCTTGTAATTTAATAAATATTATTTTATCGAATGATTTCTATGAGTACTAGTAGTCAATTTATTTTATTTGTATGGACTGTATAGTTTATAAATTAGCTTTAAAATTATATTTGATTCCTAATAATAAAATCATATATTCCAAAAATCATACGTACAGTTAATATGTTATATGATAAGATATTATATGTTTTAAAATTTCTTTAGTAACCGTTCGGTACGGTGTTTTGATACTTCAGTCAGATATAATATACAAGTTTAATACATTCAATATTTTACAAATCGTATAACATTTTCAACTTTATTTTTCTATCATTTTAATTTATATTCATGCAAACAGTTATCAGTCGGGTTAGTATTAACAAATGACAAGAATAATAACAAATTATTTTATCTTAACTTGTACAATGCTTTTTAATTTTAAACAAATTAAATAAATTATGAGTCAAAGTCAATCTTAATTTCTTTTTTTAAATAAACGGTTATTAAATTGTATTTATATAATATATATATTATTAAACATATTTATGTACACATTAATTTACATTTATTAAATGTACATAATAATTTCTGAACAAAAATTATAAATTTATATATTAGAATTATGAAACAACGGTTTTTTGGTTAAATATAAAACATCGAACTTTTTTCCAAAAATTTTTAATATTTTTTGTAATTTTTAGTTTATCAGTTTGAATATTTTATTAAAGTCTAATCATATATTACTTAATATTTTTACAAAATACTTTGAAAATTGTGACTGACAATTTTTACCATAAAAAATAACTCCTTGAATATTGATCGTAGGGATTTGAAATTTATTTTACATATTTCCATATGTAATTTACACTTGTGGTAAAATTTGGAATGGATTATCAGTATAATAAATTGTAATATATTGAGATTCGTTCAGAATCGTATTTTCTAATGCATTATCATTGTATTCAAATCTTAATAATTATAATAAACCGCTAATTATTTTGAGGACCGAAGAGACAAAGGAGGAACATTCTAAATTGACCTTCCTACTTTTTACTTTTCCATTAAAAATACAAAACCGTAATATTTTAGTATATTATTAGCAAAAGAATCATTATTTTCTATAAAACCCATAAATATATTTACAATATTTTCATGTAAGTAAGTTTTACAATTTTCACTGAAGACAGTAGAAATAAAGTTTACAATTCAGGTAGATAAAAGAAAAATAAGTAAACAAAGTAAATTATCTATATGAAGTTATTTTTCCTTTAGTCGTTTCATAAATCAGAAGGTATTTATACGACGTGCATAAGCATATTAAATATATACGCTGGTAGACGCCGTTAAAAATAAATAATAATAACCCAACGAAATAAAGGTGTCAAAAATAAGAATAAAATATAATAATATCCAATTATTCTTTTGCCGTGTTGTTCAGACATTCTAGTATATTAAATAGAAACAAGTTAATTTTTCAGTCAAAAATTATCTTTTACCATGCAATTGCTGCGTTCAGGAAGTACCTACGTGAGTACAAAAGTTATAATAATAACTCGGTGTGCACGGTCGGAGGGAACTAATCATTTTTAGGGTCTTGTTTTAGAATAAGTGACATGCTTTACTTAATATCTCAATTAAATTTGATAAATTAACACGCTGTGTAATAACATTGGATAATTATCGTGACTTTTTGTTGTGTGGTCAAAAAAAAATTTAATTGAAATTATTTTATGGAGTTATGACCGTTTTTATATATAAGGTACTTTTTTTGTAAATTAAACGGTATTAAATATAATAACAATATAGTAACTAATAATTATAATATTTATGGATGGTTTTACTAGTATATATGCATGAATAATTAATAAATATAGTTTGGCTTATTAATATAAATAACTATTTTTTAAATAATGTGGCTCTTTAACTCCTATACTTGTATACGATTTTTATGATTTTAAAATAATTTTTTTGTGTTCAAAGCGTGCTGGTGAAAATAAATATAATAATAATATTAATATAGTAGTTAAATATGTTTAATGTTTAATGTAAAGAATTAACCTAATATTTTATTTTAATTAAATTTTATTTTAAGAAGGTATGTAAAAATGGTTATTGATCAAATCAAACATAATTTGGTAAAAACTTCCATAAAAATAATAATTAATTTTGACATTATTACGTCACACAAAAATCAATGATTTACGTGATCATTTTAAAGTTATATTATTATTTTACAGAAATGAATCATATTAAATGGTCGTTCTTCTGTAATTTGATTATTTTTCATTTATATTTCCTATCACAACAGATTTTATAATATTCATTATCAACTTAATTCTACATAGAAATACTAACATTGATACTACCTAGAAAAAGTGGTTTGCCAATATGTTAGCTTAACCTAAACATAAAATTAGGCACTTCAATCTAAATTTGAAAAGTCAAAGTAATTTTTATTAAACACTGTGTAATGCAGTAAAAGTTACGATAAAAAATGTCATAAATTATTAATAATACTATTATTATTATCTTACAATGTGTAACATTAACATTTTAAAATTCACCTATACTGTTATGTAGCAATTTTGCCTATACAACGCGCCGCTTTAATGCAGGCCAATATTTTTGTATGAAATTCCAAACAGGAATTCATTAATTTCAAATTCTTGTCTACATTTCTAATATAAAACTAAATTATTAAAATTATTTTAAAGTATGCAAAAAAAATTATAGTATTATTTTGTTTAATCGAAATGTTTAAAATAGTATGTAATGAAGAGTAGGTAGTATTATTTTAAAACAATTCACCAAATAAATTTAATGCACAAATGATAATATTATATTGTAGAAAAATAGAATTTTAGTTTACCATACTCACAAACTAATAATGTTTATAACTTATAAACTCCCTAAAAATGTTTTGTAATAATGTTTAAAATTTTAAATGATAGTTTTATTATTATTTAAAAGTAAAAAATCAAATAAAGATTAGCTCATTGTTTACTCATTATTTCGTGTCAACTTAATCTTTTCATAATATTACAAACTACAAAGTTTTTTCTTATTAATTTTTTTCGTTTTCTTTTAATTTTTTCTGCTTAGATTGCATTAACTATTCGGTAAACTAAAATCACGAGAATTTGGCTGTCTCCGTTGGTAGTGTTTTAAATTAAAGACGGAAGTTTCCCTTGGGAGCACTGATAATGCTTTGGCCTACAAAGCTATCTGTAGTAACGTTTCATTGCTATATATATATATATATATATTATAATATACGAAATACGGGATTAGTCATTAGAGTAGTGTTAATTTTTTTTTTCCCAATTAGTAAATGGATTATTTATTTTATAATATACAGTTAAAATAATAATTTCGAAAAAATATGTTCCAATGATATTAAAATAAATAATAATATAATTATTTTTATGAATAGATCAACCAAATCACAATAAAAATTTAACATACTACGTTGTATTAAATAAAAGTATTAAGTGATATTTTTGTTGTACATTAATCATTCATTTAAAATGATAAATAATATGTTGGTACCTATTATACTTATTTTGTTATTTGACAAAACATAATTTCAGATTTGCATAATCTGCAGTGAAATATTATAAAAACAATTATTATATTATTTTTTATTTTTCAATTATTATCCATTTTACAAATACTTTGGAATTTATTGAACAATTTGAATGAACCGCTACTAAGAATAGGTTCAGTAAACAGAGATATAATTCAGATACCCATAAGGGTATAGGTATGTTTTATTTTAATTTTATTTATTGTAAATAATAACGACTAGTATAGGTTATAGTGTAGTGTAAGTGTCTTTTGTCAACTATATTATACACTTTATATATACATATTTAATAATTTGATACCCATAAGATATTAGACTCATTGTCATTAATGTTTCATTTTAAACATATATTATGGTAATTTTTAACAGTATTTTTTCCATTTAAATTTGACCGTAAAGACATTCAGATATTCAACAAAAAATAAATACTAAAATATTAATGAATTATAATTGTTATATAAAATATAAGTTAAAATTTATATTTTTTGAGATTTAAGTTATTGTTGCACGTATGTTAACTTGAAATTGTAATGCATGAAAAAAAATGTTTTATATTTGAATTATCTGATAACAAATTTAATTTTAATAGATTAATACAATTTTTATCCATTTTTATGGAGTAGTAAAAAAATAATATTTTTATTTTAATAAATAATACTTAATGATAAATGTTATACCATTTATAATATATAATATATAATTTATGTGTACACCGTGTTAAGTTAATATATTATTATTTAATATTGCACATGTAAATATTGTACTTATAAATCGTTATTATTATTAATATTTCTTAAAAAAAAAAAAAAAAAAAAAAAACGTTATCAAAGGTAGTAATAAAAATATATTTTTAATCAAAACATTTTCCTGTCATTAAATTATTTACATAGAACAGGTGTAGCTCTAAGTAATAATATTATAATAATGTATATTCAGAACACAAGATTTCATGATCTAAATTAAACGGAATATATTTTGTATACAGTTGCTTTTGAAATGATTTTTAATGAGCTTTGGAAAAATACCTGTTTAACATTATACCGCCTATATTAAAAATAATACTGTACCATAATATTGTAACCGCATTGGTTTTATTGCGGCAACATTTTTTTATTTTATGACGTCATATAGTCATAGAGCATTTAAACGTGTAAGTTTTCATGGTGTACCTGGTATAAGTTCATACTGTCAGGGAGAGATGCAAATAAAATTATTAATATAGAACTTGCATGTCATTAGTAATAATCTACGCCGCCGGATACTATATTTAGTTCATATGCGAGATATTATACTCGTACAATGTTAGATACGATAATATAAGATGAATATTATATCATATATATTTTTATTTCATTCACGTGAATGCAATGCTATTATTGATATGATAGAACGTAAAAATTTAAGTATTTTTCCGTCTCGTAAACAATAAATTATTGTCCTCCGTATAGCGCTGTTGTACTACGTGTAGATAGATACATGCTATCAAACATATAATAATATTATTATGTGAGTAGGTATAAAATTTAAAAAAAAAAATATTGCCAAACTTAATGTTAAATACATTTTATGTATGTACAAATCATAAATTCACTGAATGTTGAATTAGGTTTCGTACATATAAAATAGAGTTCGGAATTAAATACCTAATAGTATAAGATTAGACTAAACTGTGCAGTTGAAGACTATTTATAAATCGAAAATAATTCGAATTTACTTATCCTATATTGACTAAAGACATTATCATGTAGGTACAAATAAATATAATTACAAAGTGATTAATAATTCAGTCTACGTGATATACAAATTTATTACGATATATAATTGTATAAATGTATTTTATAGAGGAAACAAATTATAATTATAACTTTTAACCTAACCTTATCAGAAATTATAGCAAATGTATTTTTAATATTATTCTTTTAATCCGAATTTTAGATTCTGAGCGAAGCGAGGAATGTATAAGTTTTACAAAAATGTTTTTTTTTATATGTCTGAAAGCACATTTGGGTAGAAATAATGATCCGATTTCCTCGAATAGGGTATGCTTTCTGTAGAACATTGCGTCTAGCTGGTACTTTATTCAGCATATTTTTCGAATTTCTCAAAAGTTTTTCCTTGGGAGAAGAAAAACTACCAAAAAAATGGCGGATAATCGGCTAAATTACGGTTTCTGTTATTTTAAGTTTTTTTTATTTTGTAACTTGAAAAAATTTTTGAGTAGTAACATAGGTAATATACAAGTGTCATCAATTTTGGGTACGGTTTGGTTGATGTTTTGACCAAGTATAGAGATTTGAACTCTTTTCCAAATATGTTTAATATTTCCTACAATTTTTGGTTTATCACTTTGAAAATTTTATCAATGTTTAATTATATATATAGTTTCGCTTATAGTTGAAGAATGAAGGAGAAACATCCAAAATCGACCTTCTCGCCTTTTTCAAACTAATTTTAATATAACTCAATACAATGTACCTTATTTAATTAAATTTAAAGTCTACTGTCTCTGATATATCATTATGAAAATTAATGTAAATTGTACTTACTTATTTGTCAAAATTTTGTACACTAATGTTCTAAATGAAAATTCGTCTCACTTACCTGAAATTCAAAAAAAAAAAAAGTTTAATAATAATATTTATACACAACAATAATTATTATCTTTCAATATTATATATATAATTATAATAACATCGGTATTGTACATGTTTACTTAATACGTACTTGTTAAAATTAACAAACAATAATAATACAAACAAATATAAAGTTATAGCTTATTACTAGGTCTGATATCCTTTGCATTTTTTTATAAAGGTTGCTGTTTAATCCTTGTTTTGACACAAATCCGTAATAAGTACTTTTGAATTCGAATCAAAGAATTTATTTTGCATTTTATGAAAATTTGTAGTTTTTAGATCATTTTTTTTAATTTTAGAAATTTTGGAAATTTTTTAGATATAAAATATGAATTTGAAATTTCATTTTAAAATGTTTACACACTAACACAATTTTCATATAAATATAAGTATAACAAAAAATAAAGTATAGGTAATCGTAAATCGTAATATATTATCGAACAATTGTTGAAATATCAAAACCTATATAACGAGCGGCTGCGTCTACGATAAGACTAGCGTATTATATTTATAATGAAAAATTATATATATATTTTTAAGGTATTTTTCAGGGTTATTCAGGGCATTGAAATCTCAGTCTTATTTATAACTTAAGTTCGTCTATACTTTGAAGTCAGAAGTTTGAAATATGAAACACACACGTTAACCCAAGGTAAATATTTTTGGAAGTCTGTTTTAAAATAATAATTTATTTAACAAAATTATATTATGATCACTACTACTCATTGATTATATTTACAATAAATACTACAAAATTATTACACACGATGCTCATCCTGTTTGTCTGTGTTTTTATTTATGTGAAATAGTAACTTTTTTTTTTTTTTTGTAAACACATTTGTTGGTACTGATAACGAGTAAATGCGACGTACTGACAATATTATTTTTGCGTGCATTCAATTGTCCTCCGGACGTATAATGGAGAAGACTAGTACGTTAGAAATTCGGGGAAAAAATATCAATTGTAACATCCACACGTATGCGTTTGTCATATGAAAAATATGAGTGGATTAATGGGCCGATTGTTGGAAATAAAATTTTATAACTTTCACAATCATATCCATCGAAAAAACTATATTTATTATTTGTTAACAAACTGAAGTTTAATTCTACAAAGTTTAAATATTTACCAATTGTTTATAATGGATTTATAAGCCCAAGGGCGAGCCACTAGATATAAATATAATAAATTAACTTAATTTATAATCAGATATTAAAGTGAATTATTCAATTTTTCAATGGAAATATTTTCACAAAATATCGTTTTACTTGTTAGTGTAGGTTACCTATATTAAAATAAACCATTTTTTCGGCCACATTTTTATTGTTAAAATTTTATTGTTTAAAGTGTATCATTATATATTATATTAAATACTACAAATATTAAATATTAAAATTTAAACAAAGTCGTAAACATCATATTATTATAGCTATATGGTCTATCGTACTAATTCTAATATAATATATATATATATTCTATATTCACCATAAATATCTGAACATAGAGTTATATGATGGTATTGAGAATTTGAGTCTGAATGAGCGATCGATTTGAATGAAAACGCAAATTAATTAGGTATAAAATAAAAACATATGTAAGGCTTTGAATTCTAAAGGGGAGATATAAGTATTATAACAGCTCTATAATCGATTTTAAGTATTCAGTGTAAAAAAATAACCGTTTAGTTTGAGTATAACCTACGTTACTGCGTTAAAAAAGTAAATGGCGCGTGCACAAAATCGGTCGTCTTTGCACAATACAAAAGTTTAAAAAAAAAAATGCATATTAAGTACTTTCTGTCTTGAATGCGTTAAATTTACGTTTAAAATTTTCGATATTTTTTTTAAATACGTTTAGCCATGTGTTACGAAACACTACGGAATTGCGCTAGTAATATTAACAATAATAATAATAAAACTTCCATCCCTAGTGAAATAATATTATAATATTATGCCCTTGTCCTATATCGGATTATTACAAAAAAGAGTGATAATTCACGAAAACAAAAACTACTTTCATTTTATTAATATAGAATATATTTTTGCACGCGAGCTATTTATCGTTTTTATTATTTAAATTCCAAATGTCCAATTAATAACTTTGACGAAAAACTAAAATACTTTCAAAGAACAATAACAATATAATGATGGTAATAGTATTTAAACACTGTGGACACAGGAAATTGTTTTGTCATACGTCAATATGTATTGATAATGAAGTCATATTTGAATGAATAGTGAAACTATATATTATAATAGTCTTTTAAATATGGAGGTTTAATACATAGATGAAAAATTATGTCACACCTAAGTGTTATACCGTAAGACTTTCGATGGAAATCGTAAAATATCCAATGGTGCAGCCTATGGTTTATAATAAAAATAAATTATACCTGATATAGAATGAATGTATGTTGTTACAAACATGACGTTTAAAGCGAAAAGCTTTTTGAAATGATTAGTTTCGAACGACACGTCGTCGCTTTTAAATTCATAGACAGTCATATACATACACATGTGCGCGCCACCGCCCATTATTATTATTATTTTTTTTCTTGTGTCTTCCGTAGAGTCTGTCGTAAGAATTAAGTTTTTATATCCCCCCCCCCCATGAAACATACTATCTTTGGAAAGTAATATCACCCTGAACTGATCTGTCTTAGTACCCAAGTGTTGTTTCCGAAGAGTTGTATAATTGTTTTGGAAATCAAAAATAAAGCATAAGACAGTTTTATCTCAGATTCCGAGCCAGCGCGTAAACGAAATACTAATACAATTAAATTAAATCAGTTATTAAAATACGTATTATCATTATTATAATTGAAATTGTATTTCACTTTAATCATTTTGAATTTCATAATTATTTCAATGAATTAAAGATTAAAAAAGCAAATCATATTACCAATTTTTGTGAAGAAAAAAACGCACTTCAAACAGTCATAATAATAGTATGTGGTGCACGAAAAAATACGTTTACCACAGTAATAATCGAATGTGTTCAAAACGGATTTTTACGTGTTTTTTATTTTTTATTATTGAATTCTATAGCAAGAGAATGATGGTTGAACAATTTTAGTATTAATAGTATACTATTTTTTTTTTCATAAGATGGCTTAATGTTATGTTTATTATTTACCTGCATTATATTTTAAAAGTATAATCATACCTTAAATAACACGTACGAATGTATGCCTTTTTTTTATACATTGTAATATCTATTATGTCGATCACGTGGTTTCGCAATGCCGTTTGAACAACTTTTTCTATACTTACACCATACACGTTTTAACACGTCTATTGAACCATATTTACGATTTACCAATATATTTTTACTCGAGTACACAATAATGACGCGTCATTAATATATTTTCCATAACACGTCGTCATCGGCCGCCGTTGAAGAGTGCAGAAATAAATAAATATACCTTTCCGGAAACGCACATTTGCACCTTGGTTCGTTTGTATTTTTTATTATTATTATTATTCTCGTGCTCAAACAAGACTTTCAAACGATTTATTTCAGCGTTTGAATAACTCACCGTGGTCGTATCCGTGTGTGAGTAAACCTTATCCCACCTACGTAAAAATATGAACACATTATACAAACGATGACGGAAGAAAGACGTGTAAAGTTTTCGCGAAACATTTTAGGCCGGAAAAAATATATAGTTTTAAACGCAAAACCATATATTATGATCGTTTTCTCGGTTTACGTTCGTCCAATTGCCATTGCCGTCAACAGACGGTCGTTCGGCGTTAAATAAATTTCAATTTTATAGTGTTATATTCGACATCCTCCACTAAAACGTTTAGAATTCAGTATAAATGTACATTATTATATGGGACATGCCTAAACTTCAATCGTTGTGCGTATCATATATACGCGAACAAAATAAAATAAAATTTGTGCAGACAGATAATATTAATTTATCTTTTCGACATAATACCTTAGAATAAATGTATCTACTGTAGCGTACTTATGGCGAGTTCATTTTAAATTTCACCGAATCGAATTGACTGTGGTAATAATGAAAAAAATATGCAAATCGATCGAAAAACAATGATTAATTCAACAATATTAGTTTATAAGCCAAAGTGTTTGATTTATTTTTAAATTAGCGTTAAAATCAGTCAAACTGTCACGGCACGGTGGTGTCCTATTTCCCCTCGTTAGCCATTATACAACCCGATGCGTCTGAATATCCTCGCGACGTCATGCGTGAAATTCGAGGGGAATCATCCAACAGGTGAACGCATCGCACATGTCCCTCTTACCATCGTGCTAACAAACATCAAACGTGCGTTATTCATTTTATGCACAAAAGTGTATAATCGTAACCTCGGTCAATTTCAAACACCAGCGACAAACATATACCTACAATATCAATTATTATAATGTAATTCCCATCATACTATACTTTGCCCGGATAACAATATTACATTTGCGTAAACCTCAGAATCGACTTAGTCATCCAGACATAAACGAAATGAATTTGTAATATTCTATATTTATACAACGGATATCGTCAACCATCAATCCTATATAACAAACACGCAAACTTAATATTTTTAATTTCCCGCAGGAACATGACGTAATCGTATATTATTGTATTAAAATAATAATTTGACAGTGGTCAGCGACCTTTTTCAATTCCCGAGATAAAATCACAAATTAAAAACGTTCCATGACCCGTAGAAAATATTATTGTACGCTCATATAAAATTATATTTTTTTATTATATTTTGGTAAATAGAAAAATAATTCAACATTTTGTATGCACAGTATATAACGCGAGCTTTCGTCCTATCTCTTTTCTATTAAAGTCATATATTTCATTAAATATTGTCTTTTATATAAAACTTACTAACTTAACAAAAATGTTAATGTTTATTCAAATATTTAATAACAACTTATTATTGATACTAATCATAAAATGATATTATAAACAGTGTATACCATCCCATGTATCAAGTTTTTGTGCTATTTATATATATATATATATAAATGACAACATTTTGAGGAGTAATACAAATTTTGTATATTCGCACAATTAGTCTTATTTTTTTAATCGATAATTCGTCAATGATATTGTTTATTCCCGTTAAAAAGTCATATAGTAATTTAATAATGTTATATATCTACTTATTGAAATTAAAACTAATTGCTAGTTATAACTCATTATAAGATTAAAAATTGTATTACTCTGATTGTATGCTCATTGGCCTAAGAACGATTATTTATATAGATATTAACAACATTGTCATATAAATGTATTTTTTTATTTTAAGAATATATAAATTATACTGTATCAATAAGTCACCGAGTAAATAGATTTATAATATTGTCCTAAAATTTGAAATCATCAAACTATAATATTTATTAGGTATCCGGTAATGATATAGTAAACTAATAATCATAACAATGTATAATAATTTTTAAACATAAAATATATTAAAAAAATAAGTTTGTTAATAATAATAATAATAATCATTGATGGTTGATCAATAATGATCTTACTTCCAATCATTTGGTCAACAGATGACAGATGTTAAATTCCATTGACCCAAATAAAATATATTTAGAGTATTAGAACGTAAATAATAATAAAAAATAAAAAAATACTAGAGAATTTAATTAATTTCTAGTCCCATGAAACGTTTATGTTTGGTATGAAAATGATCTAAACAAACAATTAACTAATGAATTCAACCAAAAACTTATTATTATGACTAATTTTTTTTTTTTTTTTAATAGATAGGTAAAATGGAAACGCATAATTATAGTTATTATAAATTTCAGGAAAAACTTTTTAAATATGTTCTCAGTACAAGAATGAATAAACGATAACTTTAATATTTTCCAGCTACCAACCCTTAAATTATTTATATATCGTGCCTTGAATAATAATTATGATTAATAAATTATCAAATATCGATCGGATGGAAATATATTTGTAATATTTCTATATCATAGCCTGAAATTCACTAATGTGAATATAAATGCTTGTATACACGTGTACTTTGCGTTGTTCTTCGGTCATTAATTATATATATATATCGATAACTATTAATCGTATTTTTATTAAGGAAATATCGATATCTAGAACAATATTAGGAATTATTAATAATAAGTAAAAAATAACAACAACTAGTAAACTTTTTTCTAAATAATATATAAGGTATATAATCATGTAATAGCGTGCACAGCGAATAGTTCGATTGGACGAACAGACATCCGATGCTAACTATTATTTATCATAGTAGATATTTTATGTAAGTATAAAATAATATCAAAAGTACATAATATTATATCGATTATGCATTGTGAAGTATGTGAAAAATATTTTTAGTCGATTTGTTTTGAATAATGTTCAAATTGTTTTTTATGTGGGTATTAATAAAAAAATATCAATGAAATTATGATAATTTGATTATAATATAATATATCTCAAAATAATATTACTTCTTATATAAGAGTACACACGCTATTATAAATGATTCATTTAATAAGAAGTTCTTTTTAAATGTTATAATTATGATACTTTTAAAATCGTCCGGTTTTATAATTATTTAAATTTTAAATATTTTATCGATAACAATAATTATTCATTAAGCTTAAACAATTCAGGTAGATATATTTTATACTTTCTCATTCATTCAGCTCCTCCGTTGGTGGTCGAAAGTACCCTAGTTAATTGCACAGCGGAACGTCGACGTTAAATCAGTTGACCAAACTTAATGTTAGGTTATATTATACAAGAAACGCTATACTATTAATTAACAGCTTTGTTTATTCGAACGCGTAAAATCGTTTGATTCAGTCATCAAAGTGAATTCCCTATAGTCCATAGGTTTACATATATCTAGACGAGTCTATTTTCTCGTTCAATACAAAATGGTAAGGAATCATTTCATTTTGACTACCATAGTACTTATACATATTTAAAAACAAGTTGAATTAAAATCATACTTGGTTAAACGTTTGAAAAAAATTGTAATCAATTGTAATAATGAAATTAATACAACTTTATATATAATTTTCTATCAAATTATTATATAAAAAATTTGCGAAATATTTAAGCCTCCACAAACATATATATATATATATATATATATATATAGGTATTTGTTTAATTTCAATAAAAAAATGTAAATCTATTAATTTAAAACGAGTGTGACATGAGTATTATTTATAGTTATTATTAATATCTTTTTTTTTTTCAATTAACCGATAATTATATTATTCCTCAAGTTTATAAAGACTATTCGAAACAAGACTTATCCAGTCTTAAGTAGAAAATGTGTTTTATTCTCCATAAAATATTCCTAAGTATATACCTACATAATACTTTTTATTAACTATTTTAGTATTATAAAAAAATGTATGTATATATTTTATATCTACAAATATTTTAAAAATAAATTATTACATTAAATCTATAAATGCAAAGTCTAAAAAATACAAAAAGAATAGTTAATTTAGAATAAAATTAAAATAAATATATAATAAATAAATAATTTATTTAATATTGCAATTAAAAAAATTACATAAAAACATTTTTGTGTTTGGTAACTTTTTTATAATTTTATTTTCGTAGTGTTTATATTTTGTGTACTATGTTAAATTGTTATCATGTAAAGTTAATTTTCAATAAGATTACATATTTATTTTTGAAGTACAATGTTACTTTGTTTAATAACTACTATATTGTTGAAATAACTTTTAACTCACACATCAGTTGAAAATATATTTTCTTTGAATCGTAGTATACTTTGTATTTCCTTGCGAACTACTTAAAGAGTATCTATAATAAATTATTTATTGCAAAAATCACATGAAAATTACTTTTATTCTGGTATAATAATTTTAAAATAATTTTTATATTTCTACCTAATATTATATTTATATATATATATATATATTTATTTATTTATATTACATGTATAATATATATCATTTATACAAATATATCAATAATGTCGATGAACAATACAAATATACAATATAGTACAAGATAACAATATAGTGTTTGGTTTTGACACGACATTAATTACTTGATATTGGACACAATATTATATTCTTCGAGAAGTGTGTATGTTACAGACTTTTGTTAAGAATCGTTTCTATAATTTTCCATCAATCGAACAAATTAGTCAATAAATCAGGATGAAGTTCATTATAATTAAAATTAAAAACGATATTATAAAGATACATAATAATATAATTTATAATATAGTTGGAAAAATCTAGTTTTTATTTTTTAGTCCGAAAGATAAAAGGAGTTAACATTTGTATTATAATATATAAACGTATATAAATTCAAAATAATGATTTTTGAAATATAAATGTTAATTTTTCAGTTTACTTTATGTATGTAGGTAGGTATTTGATAAACTAAGTTTATCAAATAATAATTGGACAATGAAATATGTTGAGTCATTGAAAGTACTTCACAATTTTGAATAATAAATATTATAATATCACTTCTCATATGGATTTAAGTTACAACAATTATTATAGATTGTTATTGTTGATATTGTAAAATTAATTATATATAGCATTATAATAATATTAAAAATTTTAAGATATTTTATATTATGCTAAAATGTTATTAATAATACGTCAAAATGTTTGTAGGGTGTACCATTATATTATAAAATAATATGCTTTGACAGATATTTAAAAATTAATATTTTAGTTTTACAGACTAAATAAATAAGAAATAATAAAAACACAATAGAAAATCATGTATGTATAGAATAGGCAGACATAATATATAGGTAGGTATTTTATTTTATAATATTTTTTGCAATAAGTACTTACATGAATTCAAAATTGAAAAATTATCATTTTTATTTTCATATAATTTTTTCACCTCAAATAGTAATTTATAAGCGTGATGAAAAATTAAATTAAATAAATCCCATCTTAGATTTTATTAAATGATAAAATAAAAATGTACCTATATTTTCCAATATCATTTAAACAATAAAACCTAATCTTACCATGTAAACCTGTCCTAACCAAAAATAAAAATAAAATAAATATGTCATATAATTAGTGATTTCCTCTATATAATAATAAGAGTATTTTTAAAAATATCAATTACATGTAGGTTAGGTATAATTTTGATAAGCTGATAAACTTAGTGGGACATTCTGTATATAATTTTCAAACAATAATAATACTCATATACACAATAGGTAATTATACTATAAATTACAACGCGTGTAGTGTGTATCTATATTTCGTTGACACACCCAAGTCACACGATCTTTGTAAGTTTGTTTATTATATTGTCGTGTGTTTATTACACAACAGCACGGCGATTTGTGCCACCCTTGACTCTTGATATTCTATTTCATTTCAATACAACTGATAATGTGCGTACCACCATAAATAATAATTATTATTATATTCACCGGAAAACGTAAATTCAACAATATTTGTCACAAAACCATGGTTGTGTTTAAATTTTAACGATCTCAACAATAATAATTGTTTTCTATGAGTAGGTTAATATAAATAAGAGCTATATTATAATATTGTAAAATACGATATCGTATATTTATTATCATGACTAAAGACAAAACACATTGTCATCAATTACTCATCGAAAATACCCAATATCGTTGACACCAACGGTTGTGTTTACAAACATACGAAAAACTATTTCAAACACGTGAAGGTATTCGGGTTTTTGTTTGAACGTAGAAAACAAATTTGTTAAATGACAGCATCCGATGAGTTCTGATGATCGTAATATTTGCAAATAGATAGAGTTGGTATTTTGAAAACGAAATACGTATACGTTATCGATAAAAAAATTATAAAAATTCATAAAAATACAACAAACAATACAAAACAGATAAAACAAATACACCAACTGAACATGTCACTTTTGATAATATAAAAAAAAACCTTTAGAATTTCGGCACCTGTCGTACCTACTTGTATGTGAACTGTGAAATTCTAATAAATATGAATACAATTTAAATGTTCAAAACATTTTAAAATAATAAATCATACATTATTATAATATATAACTGTGGTATCATACTTTCATATGTTGTGGTTTTGTTTATGTGTTACATTGACAAAACAGACGATAGACAAACTCTTGTTCTATACTATCATATCGGTGTGACAACGACGACAATGAAATAACTACACTGGTATAGAAATATGATTTCAAAGAACATCTTGTGGTAACGATGTCAATATTGAATATCATTTATAAAGCTTATAGATAATTTTTCGACATTAAATTTAATATTTGTATTGGTTTTTAGTATAAAAATAATAAATAAATAATGTTGAACATTCTTTCTTGTGCATTGATATCTATTTTTTGAATTAATAAAAATATCAATAAAATCATTGCCTTATCTGCATAATAATTTATGTGATCATAAACCATTTAATAAAATGTTATTTATTTTAATATTTTACGAACTTTAGTATTATATTATAATATTGTATTTATTTTATGTATAAACAAATTAATATTAAAACATAATTATTGAGTCAAAATAAAAATGTTTAATCCGATTAGAACCTTAAAATATTTTCGTTCTAAGCAATATATCGATTTATAATTATCGGTCAATAATAATATTATAATATACTATAAATGTTTCACTTTGAATGATTCGCGTTGGTGAAATATATAGTTTAATGTATGTTATATTAAATTTAAATTGTGATATTTCGAAAAATTCTGCCATGCAATCGATGTTTTTCAATGTAAATAAGAGTCAATTAATTTAAATAGTTTCTCGCCGGGCTAAAACTAAAAGCAATTTTATTTTTTATGTTTCTTCAACATTGCCAATACTACGATACCCACTTTAATATTTGCTGTTTGTGCGATATCTGAGTAGTATAATAATATTGTAAATGATACGATTTTTTTTTATTCTCTCTGCAGAAGCGATCATTAAAATAACAACGACGACGGCTGCCATATTTCCACGACGATAACGATATAATTTTGCAACAACACATTATAATATTGCATTAATACAATAATAATATAGTGTATTATGTTAGAATAATACTCGCATTTGTTTATACAGTGAAATGAACAGAAAACGTTATTATAGTTACGGTATTTATTTTCCGTCAATGCTGTTGTGGTCGACATTGGCAACCGCCGCCGTGGCAGTGATAATGCGATTGTCAGTTAGTAGTACTGTTGACAGTAATTCAATGTCAAATCGTCACCGCAGCCGCGACCATCGTTTTCCAACGTCTCGTTGCGAGTTGCAGGTTAAAATTCGTGCAGTTTCGTACAAATTTCCAATAAAAGAAAGTACCAACCAGGCTAAAGAACAGGTCGAGGATGACGAATTCAAACTAAAACTGTAATGTCTGATATATCAAATCGAATACAATAATTTACCCTGAAATAAGTCGCCTTAGTACGTCATCGGACAACAAAAATCGGGATATTTTGTCTGAAATTGCCGAAAAATGAGGAATTTTTACCAGTAGTAGGATGAAATCGGTAAAAGTTTGTAGAACTAAATTGGTCGACATTTAGAGGAATAATATGATGTGACGTCAGAACAATTGTAAATCAATGGCGATTACTTGATCCGCTACCATCGTTTATATTTTCTCATAGCCGCTGACAGTAACGTTGTTGAAAACATTATCCTCGCACAACTCACAAATACCCGACAAAAAATTTCACAAAAAAATTATCGTTTCCAATGACAAATGTCCGTATATCTCTTAATTACAAAATGTTATTATGCTTAATCGTGTGTATTATACAAGCGATAGTAGTATCATCGACCGAACTATACACGACAAATGAACCAAGCAAATCGTATTTCCCCCGTCGATACGACCCACGAATTAATAACGATTATATTATTATTTTAATATAATATAATATTAATATACGTTAAAAATTATGGAGTTCGTGAAGGAAATATTGAATTAGCTGATCGAGTGAAACCGATAAAATCCCTAATTGACACGTCCTAGTAGACTAATAATACTATAATACAAACAATATAAGAAACTATAATATTCCTGGGTTTGCAAACACTAAGACACTACGCTGATATAATGATTTTCGTTTTTATATAACTATAATAATTTTCTTCGTTGTATTAATGAACATTAAGTTTACATTACGTTTATGAACTGTTCCGAACGGTTAATGTAGTAATTTTTTATAAACTTATAAAGAGTAAACAATCTGTATGTAAGCTTTTAGTTCAAAAATAAATACAAGATACAACATAAAGAATAATTTCAAGGCTTAATATCTAAAGATTAGAGACTTATTGTATTTATCTACAAACTGCATCATAAAAATAATATCTTATAATAACATTAACAATTATTAACGTTTTATTAACTTTTCTATACACGAATTTAGGTTAATTGGATGATTTCGTACAATCCCTCACCTAATCTCTTGTGAAATAACAATAATTTTTAAGTAATTTCCTACTTAAAAATTAAACTCATTTTTAATTATTAAAGGAATATAATTTAAAATTATTACATAGCATTATTAATATTAATATGAAAATAAAAAAAAATGTAACTAATGAAATATTTGAATATAGAATTATTTATGTGCTAACCATATTTTAAGAATTTAGATTAACAACAATTACTAATAATCATATTATTTCGTTCATCAATGAAAAACTTAAACATGATAAAAACTAATTAATGTTTATTATATTTTATATATTATATACATTGGACAAAATATGAATTATAAAAACAATTACTACATAAATACACCAGTGCAAGCTAATAATAATAACATTTTACTAGTTTAAAATATTTGGTAAGTGTTATGAAAAAGGGTTCATTTTTCTTCATCCTTGAATTGGTTCTGATTAATCCTAGATCGACACCTGTACTAGAGTAGTATTTAACGGGTTTAATAATGGAAAGTATAAGAGAATATACGTAAAATTAACTTAACAATTAATTTATAATATATAATATGAGCCTAAAATTTTGTTTATATATATTTATTTATTTAAATCGTTTTGTTAAATACAGTACACAATTTTACATACTATGGTTGTTATTCTCTGCGGGCTAAAATAATAACGATAAACATTTATCTTTAATTTCACTGTTACCATATAAACATTATCATTTGAATGTAATAATATGAGTATTTTTTTTTTTTTTATATATATATATTAACGGTCTAATTATTGACTAATTATTGGAATGGAAAAACGGGTATTTTCGCAATCGAATAAAAACAATTTTTTGTCACAACAAATGGACGTAACTTTGTATACAGAGGAACAAATGAAAAATACTGTCCATTTAAGTATTATTTTTATTTAAATCTATCATAGTTATGATGAAATAATATTATTAGAACCATTTATGATTTCAATGTCGTGTAATGTATTCGATTTGAAACCAAAAGTCCAACGATGCAAAGACGCAATCGACGCATAATAATAATATCGTTCGTTTCGCGTAAGTGTTACGACGGTTCGTTCATTAACATGTATTTTACATATTGTTCGTTTAAATGTGTACAATGCGAAGCCCGGACTCATTTCCCTAAACTTGTTAGCGGCACTACCGCGCACACGGGTGTAACCCTTATTTTAAAAATAAAATTCTCTCAGCGGTTTCTCGGCCAGGACTTTATTAGAATATTATTATAACGTTGTTTGCTACATTTAACAATAATAATTTATACCTACCTACCGCATATTATATTATATTGAAATCCCGAGTACAAATCTGTCCAAAAACCGCAAAATCCCTTTGCAAGAGTTTCAATATGTAACATACAACTATACGAGCACATTGTCATTATATTATATTAATATAATTTATATACTAATCTGGTGGATCGTGGATGTATACTAAACACAATACCGTATTTGATATGCATATAAAAATCATAAAATGAAAATTAGTGAACATAAAATGCAATGTGTAAAGTATTGAAATGAAGTGATTTATTTACCAATTGATACGGTGTGTGGTATTGTTTCGAAAGTGGTTAAAACACGTCGGAAAATAAAGGCGATTTATTGACCCGTTGTTTTTGTGGCTGATAAACAATATAAAATATAATAAGAAAACTTTTCAAATTTGAATCACTTTAGGATCACATTCTTTAGGATCTATCTTCTTCTTCTTCTTCACCTTATTTTCTAACTATACAGGAACCTTCAACCTAACTCTAAACCCTCATAGATTTCTATCACCTACATTCACACCAGCTAGGTATCCATATCACTCTCAATTACATCTATCCACCTCTTCTTAGTCTTACTCACCACCTCCTACCGTTTACAATCATTTTCATAACAACTCTTACTGTTTCTGAATCATCGCTCTACATAACATGCCCACAACTTCTCAGCCTATTTTCTCGTATATTTGTCAAAACTGATGCAACTCCTATACTTCCCTTTTTATTAATTTTTTATTATATTCTTTCTAGGTACTCCACACATCCATCTAAGTATGCTCATCATTGATGATCAATCAATTTTTCAATTATCAAAGTTATCGTGGGATAAACCGTCGCCACGTTGACAAGATAACAGCTTTTCATTTTCATTGTGTTTTGTCAATGATATATTATAATAATGTGTAACCGAGGTAGTGCTAATTTAGTAAACAAACAGTTTTGGCCAAATTATTTACCACATTCGTTTGATAACTAAATGCACAATTCCGACAACTCAACGGCGGTTAAAATCCGCAACTATTTAACAGGGGGTGCTACATTAATTTAACTTAGTTAAATTCTGGTAATGTCACTGATAAGGATAAAAACATTTTGGCGAGAAGGAAACTTGGAAAACTATTTGCAGTAAACGGTACAGCAATCACGTTTGGTTGAAATATATTGAAAAATCTAATATTAAAACCATAACGTACACGCCCGAAACGAGTCGAGTGATTTCGTTTGGCAGACTATTATTTTGACTCGTGATGGTGTACAACAACGACGTTATTATTGTGATTTGTAATATTTCCTGCACGTAAAACGGGGACTAACATGAAGGGTTTGAAATAACCGAATCCGTCGGTGGGAAAAAGGAAACAGTGGCGTATTGTAAAATTATATTATATATAGCAATTATTAAAATAAAACAGATAGTCACGTAAAAGAAATCCACCCCACGGAGTATAGTCATAATAATAATAATAATAATAAAACGACCGCGAGAGTCATCGTCATGGTCGTGAACTCGTGACTGTATATTAATTTTTAAAATATCGCGCAATTACACGGCAGACGCTGGGGAGAGGGTAGAAATCGCAAAGTCATTGTCAGGAAGGTTTTGTTTTCGCCTCGTATTTAATAATAATAATAACTATATTTACTCGTGAGTTGTGCGTAATGGTATTATATTATAATATATATTGTATTGCATTTGAAACGTGGTATATCGGCTCGTACCTTTATGACAAAATGTATACAGAGCTATCAGAAATATACATGTTACGAAAACAACAATCATAACACGGTGCACATTATTTTCAATAATATTATTCTAAGATCACCCTGTACATAATATTATACACTTAACTGGTCGAAAAAAGCGATGGAATAAACATATTATATTATATATGAAATACCGTCCGGTTCGCGTGACTCATGTGCCAATGACTAGCGAATTTTATTTAACCCTCTTCTGCCGCGGACGCACAAAATGTTCGTCGTAACGTTTCGACTGCGAACACAAAGCTTGCAAACCATATTATATGTTTACGTATAAATTAATGATCGCGTGGGGGGAAAATAATTATTATAAATTTGACCAAACGAAAATATAATAATAAATTGTATGTTTAATATATTATACTTACGCGTTTGTTCAGAACACAAGAATAATAACAATAATAATAATCGATTATTCGCAAGAGTATTAATAGGTAGGTATGTAAATATTTTATATGTATATATATATATATATATAATTATAATTTATAATGTGGTAAAAAATATACATTTATAAATGCGTGTTTTTTATAAATGTATTATAACTAACAATTAACTAAAGTTAAATAGTAAATAAATTAACAATACATGTTAGATCAGGGGATACCCCTTGATGCTGCTGAAGTCCGCGTTATACAATTTAGTTCATAATGTTCCTGAAGATCATATAATATATAATAATATTATACACATTTATAGTCTTAGGTATTATTATCTTGGTAATCATTATTGTTTTTAGCGGCAAAAATTTTCACTTTGCCCGACTCTAACTATACAAACATCAGCACTCAATCATGAATATGATAATTTTTTAGTGATGAGCAAAATTGTCTTGGTCTTGCAGTCTTGGTCTTGGTCTTGCAGCAAGACCAAGACCAAGACCAAGACCAAGACTACAATTGTTTTGCAAGACCAAGACCAAGACTGAGTCTGCAAGACCAAGACCAAAACAAGACCCACACTGCAAGAGTCTTGCAGTCTTGCAGTCTCGCAGTTATTTTTTTTTTTTATAAATTTCCCAGAATAACACATTTAGTGTAGGTTATTAGAAATAATTCTTATAATATAATACAAATGTAATATTTCATATTTTGACGGGAAATAATGAATTATTTATTTATGAAAATCAATATCAGAATTCAGAAATAATTAGATATATTATTCACTATAAAGTTGTTTTGTAACAAATAGTAATTATAGAAACGTAATGGAATTATTTTAAGATGCCGAATATGACACAAATGTATATTTGTGAGCACAATAACATATTATAATAATAACATCAGTCACCGACACGGTATTATTTATAAATCAAAATATTTATTTAGAGCTGTAAATACATCTCCCTATTAAATATAATACTAATAACAGTATTTAATTATAGTTGGTACTTGGAGTATTATTATATTGTACCATTGATTATAAATACTAGTATTTATATATAGATTGTACGTATTTATTTCGTCTTCGTGTACTATCCATTTAATACTGTCACATTGTATATTGTGTATATTCATATCGATAGTCGTATTTGCGCCTGTTTAGTACAAATATGAATCTGGATACAACATCATCTATACAATCCAACAGTAAATTTGATAATTTTTTTGAAATTATTAATACTAAAGATAAAATTTTTGGAAAGTGTAAGTTGTGCGGAAAGAACAAAAAAACAGTTGAAATTCTAATGAAAAACAGAAACACTTCTGGGTTAAAAAAACACTTAATTTCCGCACATAGAAAAGAGGCACAAATACTTTTTCCTGTAAAACAATTGTCAAAAAATGGAATTGACAAGTTCTTTAAGGGTCCGGCTTCTGATCAGGTATGTATAATGATTGATTAAATATTAAGGCTCGGCCCATACCATAAATTCAGTGGTGTCATTTGAGGGGGCGCAACTCATACATTTGCCATAGTCTAAAATTAGCCAAATCCTAAGTCGGCAGATTTCAAAAATAACAACCCCTAAATAAAACCCCTTAATTGATTACCGCTTACAATAAAATAAAATACCCACCAAAAAAATGACCCTTCCCACTCCTGTTCTTAAAAATAGTCGGCAAATTTATGGGTCTGCCTTAGTCTAGTAAAAACTGAAATGATGCCACTTGTGAACATTTCAATAATAGCTACTGTATTTTATTATCTTGTTATATTATCAATAATAACCATGCCACAAACATAAACTCTTGATAACTTATATTATATTAGTATTATACTTATATAAAGTTGAATAGTAAATAGTATTAATAACAATAATTTAATTTTTGAACATTTTATATTAGTTTTAAAATTAAAAATATTTTAAATAGTTTACCAAAAAAAAAAAATCAGTTTTTAAAATAAAACAAACAATTTAATACATAACAGAAATTTATTTATTTAACAAATTGTTATTTTATAATAATAATTATTATAATAAAAATATTAACATAAATAAATAAATAAAATTATATAAATAATTAATTTTACTTAGTTATTAAATAATATTCAAAAAGATATCTTAAAAATGAGCTAAATAAAGTACCAAGCAAAAGCAATTTGCAATTGTTAATAAACAATATATTTTAATTACTTTTAGAGCTTAAGGTTTTTTAAAAAAATATTTGGGTAAAAAAACTATGGTAATGAAAATATTGTTGCAATTTACAGGTAGGAAATGGAACCATCACTACTACAGATTTTACAGTACATACGGTCGATTGGATTACTCAGAAGTATCTTCCATTTTCGTTTTTTGATGATAAGGAAACACAGGACTATTTTAAATTAATTTGTCCAAATTTTAAATTTCCTAAAAGATTTACTCTTCGACGTCAGGTTAAAGACCGATTTGAACAACTTAGAGCTCGTGTTAAAAATCAGCTACAAAATTGCTCTTCCAAAGTTTCATTTACGATTGATGGATGGACATCCATAGCTTGTAAAAGTTTCTATGGTATTACAGTTCATTTTATAGACAATGAATGGATTTATCAATCAATGGTCCTTGATTTTGTACCCTCTCATGGTAAACATACAGGACGAGACATTGCTAATATTTTTCACAAATGTTTAGTTGAGTTTAATTTAGAAAAAACAATTCAAGGTATCACTGTTGACAATGCATCTGCTAACACTAAATTTATGACTGAACTAGAAAAATTGATCCCAGGTTTCGATGCTGAAAATCAACATTTTCGCTGCATGGCACATATTTTGAACTTGAGTGTTAAAGATTTAATGAACAATTTAAAATTGCAAATTGATTATGAGAGTGAAGATGAAATGGATAGTGAAAATGGATTGGAAGTGGACCAGGATAATGATGAAGAAATGGAGAGTGAATATGAAAT
>CM023361.1:17771640-17783809 GCA_013282895.1 Eriosoma lanigerum
ATGAAATAGAAGTGGACCAGGATAATGATGAAGAAATGGAGAGTGAAAATGAAACAGAAGTGGAAGAGGATAATGATGAAGCTATAATGAAGTTACGTTCTATTTTTAGTAAAATAAAAAGAAGCGAAAAGATGAAAAATAAATTTCGTTCAATATGTGAAACAATGGGTGTACCAACAACTATAAATCCCATACTGGACTGCCAAACAAGATGGAATTCAACTTTTGATATGCTTGGAGTAGCATTAAAACTGAAAAAAGGCATTGTTACATTATGCAGTATTTTACCTGATTTGAAAAAATTTCAAATCTCTGAAACCGAATGGTTGATATTTCAAAAAGTTCACAAGTTTTTAATCAATTTTAAAAGTCTCTCAACAAGACTTGGTGGTGAAAAATATGTAACTCTTCCCCAAGTTATTGTTTCATTTAATCTTTTACTTGACAAAATAGAAACTACCATAAAACAATTAGATGAGAAAATTATGCGGACTGAAATAGACGAGCAACTAATATTGAGTTTCCAAGCTGCACGAAATAAAATTCTGAAACATTATAAAAAAACAAACTGGATTTACTGCATCTCACTTATTCTAGATCCAAGGCACAAGGCAGAAACTTTTGATTTAACATCTTGGGGTGCAGAGATAAAAGAAAGGAGTTTGAGAAAATTTGAAAAAATCTATGAAGTATACTTAAACAAAGAGCCAGTGTCAGAGTTGCTAGAAGAAGAAGAAGATTTTATTGAAAAGGATGAAGACATTATAGACTTCAATGCGCTATATTCAACTCCAATACATTTCACAAATTCCCAGAATAGTAAGCAAGAATTGGAAAAATACCTAAGTCAGCCGAGGAGTGCAAGCAGTGAGGATATATTACAGTGGTGGAAGCTAAATCAAGTACAATTCCCTGTATTAGCAAAGATGGCAAAAGATTTTTTATCGATTTCAGCAACTTCAGTTCCCGCAGAGAGACATTTTTCAAAGGCATCATTAGTTATACGCAAGCACCGGAACAAATTAAATAATGAATCTGCAAAATGGCTACTTTGTATAAACTCATGGTCAAAAAAGATTTTGTAAATTTACTTGTTATATTCATGATTATTTTTATTATTTAAAAAATAACTTTTAGATTATATTTTCTTATACATTATAATTAATATTAAAATTCATTTAACCCATTTAAATTGCTACACATATTATATTATTATAAGCAAATATTATTTGTATCTATTAATATATCAATTAAGAAACTTAATTTAAATATTTAAAATACAATATAAATATAAAACTCTTACATATTATTTACATATATTTATAATAAAATATAAAATTAGAAGGAAATTATAATTATTATTACATTGAATAATTACTTTTAAAATTATATCTTATATATTATGTACTTATTACAATTAGTTATAAATTCTAATAACATAATGTGAATGTGTATTTTACTTGTATATTAATAAATTATTATATTGTATTCAATTTTGTTTTGTTAAATTTAATATATATTTTTTATTCTACATGGGGAGGGGTGGAGGTGGGGGTTATAAAATGTTGTCACAGGGCGGAAAAAATCTAAATGCGATACTGTTTATATATTTTAATTTTAAATAATGCAAGAGTCTTGCAACAAGACCAAGACTTGAAGTGCAAGACCAAGACCAAGACCAAAACTACAATATCTCTGCAAGACCAAGACCAAGACTGAGTCTGCAAGAACAAGACCAAGACCAAGACTACCATAGTCTTGGTCTTGGTCTTGTTTTGCTCATCACTATAATTTTTTAGGAAATTCAGATTTGTATTTAGTACATAAATTCAGATCAAATTATATATCATAATTATAATATATTTTAGAGACATTCCTGTAAATACACAAAATGTAATTAATTTTACCACGCACGATAGTAAATAGTTTTTAATATGTTGTTACTGCATAATATTCATAATATTATGAATGAGAATATCACGTGTGATATTTTGCATTTCATAAGTTTCTTTTTTATAAATGTGTATATGAGTAGGTATTATATAAAAAAAAAATAGTAAAATAGTAAAAACAAATTTAAAAAATTTTCTATGTAATATTCAGCAAACATTTTTTTCAAAAAATACCCAGTCCCACTATCCGTCTTACCTATTTCGTGTCTTATGTAAAACAATATAAAAAATGTATTATTGTAATCTGTATCAAATAAAAATGTAATAAAAATCAAATAAATAAAAGCATTTTTAAGAAATCAAATGAGGAATAAATATACCTAATGATACAATGATATATGATATTAAATATTAATTATTAGAGAATTTGTTGTTAAATATTTTATCTTATTATTTTATCCAGATAACAGAAAATAATATTTTATCCTTATCTGAGATAGATTTAAGTTATTCACTTTTTTTCTATTTAGGTATAAATATTAGCCATCTTTTCCTAATATTGATTATAATATGATATAAGATGTATCAGAAAATATTATAATTTATAAATAGCAATACTAAAATGTAGTAAATATTATATAAGTTGTTTATTTATTTATTTATTTATTATATTATATTATAATATTGATAAATCGCTCAATAAACGAATTTAGGTATTACAGATTTATACGTCATTAAAATTTGTAGATTTACATACTCATATATCCATTCTAAACAACGATTCTTAGTTGGGAACAATCATCACAGTCATGTAAAGAGGTCGAAAATGGTTCTCGACGTTTTATTTAAAAAATACTATTGGGCTTTTCAGATAGTTATAGCCGGCTTGCTTTTGAGTTATATACAATTATTTCCTATTATTATTATTTTTTAAATAAAATAATAGAGTTGAGTGTATCACAAAAATAATCCATTATTTTAACATGATATTTTGTTTTGTTTTTGTTTTCCGTTTAACTTCACCTAGCTGTCAACACTGCAAGAATGACAAACGAGACAAATATTAAAATATATATCATATTATAGATAGTTACCTACATAATATGTATAGAGTGAATACGACAACGTTTTGCTGTAATGTGCACACAAATGTCAATATTATATAATATGAGTTTGTATTGATATATTCAAATATTAAATTTCATATTTTTTTATATACGTCAAAATCATGTGGAGATTACGTTTGTTGTATCTATTCTGTACAATATAATACTAATATTATTATATATATATTTAATATGATATAGGTACAGTTATGTTATTCATTTATTCGAAATACACCATTTCGTACTATCTGGCAAGACATCAACGAACCCATATAGGTGCAATTATAATTATATATATTGTTATTTGTCCTATACTCCTATGTTATATCTACGTCATTGTTCAAAAAATAATATTTTCATACGAATAGTTCTGTTCATAAAAATAAAAAATAACTAAAACTATTATCATATAATAAACTATACCTATGTGGATATATGATTCGAAATATATTTTAAGATATTATTTAACGAAAAAAATAATTCAATAGCGACTTTTTACAAAACCGTAATGTAAAATTAATGGATTATAAATAATATATTACATTTAGTTCAAAGATTATATTTTCTGAAATTTTCTAATTCTAAATTAATCCATTGATTGACTATGTTATAACCTAAGAAAATTATTAATAACAGTATTATTAAGTCTCCTATTTTGTAAAAAATATCTTGATATATTTCGAATCTCTTAAAATATCACTTTTGTATGATTATTTAATAATATAAAATTTCTGCTTTAATTTATCCTATGTATTTGTAATAATTTATTGGGATATTATATATATTTTTACTATGTATATATATATATATATATATATATAACTTTATGTTGTAATCAAAGCAGATTAAACAGAATAATAATAATTAAGAAGTAGTTGCCAGTAGGTACTTAAATTAGAAAAAATAATATACTAGCAAGTAACAGGATACCAAGTAATAATAATAAAAACAAAAACAAATTAAATGTAAATTTTACGTAAAAGTGTTGCTATAAGAATGAGTACCTAATTAACGAGACTTCTGAGAAGAAAAATTGGATTGCTTAATAAAAATTAAATAAATCGAAAAAGATACAAAAAGTGACAATGGATTGCTATATTATAGTATGTAAAACTTGTATAATCAGTATAATATATTATTATACCAATATATACGTATCATATTGTAGCCTGTAAGAACTTAATCTTTTTTAGTATAAAAGGGAATATTTTTCAATATAAAATATGAAAAGCACAATACCAATTGAAGGTAACTATTATAGTAACACAGGTAGTAGACCTTTTTATAAAATCCACCGTAATTTTATTAAAAAATATTACATTATTACATTTTGACACAAATTTAAATATATTCTATTCCTTTTAACAGTGTAACGCGATAACATATAATATATTAATTATATAAAAGATAAAAATACACACAATAAATACGTTTCAACGAAATAAAGATTAATTCTATAGTCAATAGTCATACTACTATAGGTGTGCATAAGAGTTTTATTTGCATTATTTTTTCCGCTGTTGTGCATTTTTTAACAATCAATATAAAATTGTAAATACCAATCTACTCGATAACATATTTTTTAAAAAAACGCACATATTATTTTTTTAGTGTACTGCAGTATAATATATATATATGTAATATATATATTATCTGTATTTAATATTTTTGTATTAATTAATCAATATACGAACATTCAATTTATAGTGTATAAAAAGCAACAATTTCTATTTTTGAAACTAAATAATTTTTTGTACAAATAATATTATTTATTTCTTCAAACTATAAACTAAAACTGTTTATAAGCTGATCTAATAATATAATAATAGGGCGATCTTCTTATAAACTTAATAAAAACTTTCATTACACATTTTAAAGATAATAAGTTATTATAGGAATAAATAAATTACGCTTTCTAAATGTTAAACACGACTTAATTTGACAGCTGTTTGGTTTGTACATTCGGTTAGTTGTGCTCTCGGTATTATTATTAATAATTGTTCGTTATTCGTAAAAGATGAAATTCATTATTAAAATTTAACGTTGAACAATGTAAAACAAATTATTTTTTTATAGAATGACAATCATTGTTTCTTATTATACGAATACCTTGGGTAGGCTTTCAATGAAATGAAATCGAAAAACTATATACGTATAATATATAAAAACAATATCAAAATGTATAGGCTGTATATACGTACATACGATATAAGTAGATAAATAAAACAACGAGATCTCCATTTTATACGTCAGATTCGATTAGATTTTCATCGGTTACGAATATTTTTCGTAAAAAAAATTCGTGAATTTATTTGGGTTTTTTAATAAAACAATATTATACTGCGATCCATAATACAACTGTCAACCGATCGGTATATGTATATAATATACTCGTATGACAGAATTATGAATATTTTCTCAAACTTATATACACCTATACGCCACCGTTGTCACAACAAAATATCATAACCGTTCGCCATGCGGCAACGACAATATTATATAACTTTATCTGCATATTTTATACATCTACTCGTATATACGGAGTGATTAGAAAATCAGAATTACGTGTTACAAAAATAATAGAAGTAACATTCAAAACTTATAGTATAATCCCCATTCGTATATATGAGGAAATTCCCATCGATCTGTATATTATATATCGGTGTGTGGCTGCGTATAATTGTAAATTTTATACAATAATATAGTGTTATCAATTAGTCGAATAACGCGCGTACGATGAAAAATTGGAAGTGTTTATTTATTACTAATTCTCAGTGCGCGTCGTTTAGTTATTAATTCTATCTAAAAAGATGTGTATTATACAAATTATAATGCCTACAGACGTAATAATATTAATAATTAATTTTAGACAACTACAATATTGACGAGATAAGTAGATTTTATACGACAAAATACCGATCATGTGTAACCGTGGTAACGTCATCGGTTAAATAATAATTTCGCGTACAGAATATAAAATATATATAATATATGTAAATATATGTATGATGTTGATACTGCAAATTCAACATTAACAAAAAATAAATAATTTAGATATCTCGGCGGGGTAGAACAATATTTTTTCAACTAACTGTTATTATACCCGTTGTTTTCGGGTTATGTATGTTTTTGATTCGTTATGATTTTCTAACGATAATAATTTTATGAATATTATATCAAATTATAATTGGTACTACGTCAGAATGAATAATATACGTAGACGATGCTCTGAATCGGTTTTTTAATATTTTCAATAGTCTGTTTTTTACCTTTTTTCAAGGTTATTTTTGGCACGTCCGTCCACAATTCAATATCATCACCTTCCTGCATCAACAAAAGACGAGCGATTTGTCTGCACCAAACTACACAAAACCCACTTTAATATTAAATGTCTAGAATAGATACCAAACGACAAGATGTTTTAATCGAAACTCGTAAAATCCAATATGAACTAACTTCATATAATACGTTCTATATTATTACGTATGTACTTACACACACGTAATACGTACCTATATATTAATATATTGTTCGTATTGTATTTAGGTCATATATCATACGCAGACGGTATGTAAATAATGTGCATATTATTTACGATTATATTAAGTTTTCTCAATTTTCTTAATAGTTTCCGTGCAAAAGTGGTGTCGCCTTGAAATTGTATAATTTAATGCTATTATACAATGCTATTAAAGATAAAAAGACAAAAGAAAACTCTAATATAATATAAATGTAATGTTTTTTTTCTACTTTTCTATATCTATAAGCTACAACAGAATGTTTTAAATTAAATAAAGAATTATTTTTAGAGGTTGTTGTTTGGTTCAAGTTTATAAACATTTTTTCTCGTAACTATTAACATATCCGATGATAAGATAAAATAAAATAATGTTTTGTTATTTTTATAAAGCTTAAGTTAATTATATGTCACAAAAATGTCAACTTTATAGTTATAAGTTATAACTAATAAATATTATAATATAATAATGAATATACCTTTACATACTGGTAAACTACCTACCTACATGAATATTACCTGGTACTTAACCTATCTATTTATTATTTATGTTATCTATTGATTATATGCATTTTATATTATATTAGCAATTAATAATTTCTCATGAATAGGTTTTGTTAATATTACCTACATTAATTATAAGCATTTTTTTTTATGAAACGGAGAAAAATAATTATTTTACTTGTCAATGTCCATTTAGAACTAAAATACCTTAAGGTAATAACCAGACAAGTCATTTTTACAAATTTCTGAAAAAACCAAATACATTTCAAATATCAAAATATTCTATTATACCCAATTTGTTTTATGAAGAAATTTATATTTTAATTTTAGGGTATATCATATAACTAAACTAAGCTAAACATTAATAATACGCCAAGGAAAAACTAAAATATTGTATGGACATATCCTTATAGGAGCGATCACCATCATTGAATAATAATTTGTACGTATTTTTTTAGTATAATTTATGTATTTATATTTTATATTGTTTACGTATTTTCGATAATTTAGGTATAGATATATATATAATACTAGTTTTTATATATTAATTCGCTTCTCCCCTAACATAAGTCTAAGATACGCCCTAACGTAGTTAAATATTTAATAAATTATAGGTATTTCTGATTATTTTCTTTAAACATATAATTTTGACTTATATGCTTACCACTTAAAAATAATAACACTATTTGGGTTCCTTATAAAAAAATTTCGACTCAAAATATCTAATATTTTTATTAAGCTCAATAATAATTATAAATAAATAATATGTAGAAGGTATGTCAGTTTTTTTAACTAGGTTATTATTAAATTAACAATTTTTTAAAAATTTTTAATTAAGTAAACAATGTCGATAACATAGATCATTATTATCTTAGCGGTATAATAATAAGTAATATATTGATAAAAATGTTTTTTTTTATAGTTTACCATTATTGTCTAGGTAACAATATATTTGTTTCAACCAAACTTGTTCGAATTTATTATTTTTTTGTTGCATTAAAAAGAACACAAGACTATTCACTATAGTACATTTTGTATTATAAGTATATCGACATATAGTAACTGGACAATCTGTTTATGGCGTCAAACGATAAATGTTATTTTTTCCAATTTAATTACGTGAAAAATTAATTTTGACCAAAAAATATACATATCTAGTTGTTCCTTAATGTCTTCTTGTAATTATCTTAAGTATTAATTCAGTACTTAAGAACATTGAATATTATATATTATATTGTGTCAAATATTTTTTCAATAATTTTACAAAATACATTATAGAATATTTTTTATTTTTTATCAAACTAAAATTGAGATTCATCATAAATGCATATTTCTATTTATCATCAAAATATCAAATTTGTATGGCTAATTAAGTTATCAAGGAAAATCTAAGGGCATAATTTAAATGTCATAATAATAATAATATAGGTAGGTACTTTGTAATTAGTAATATTATTAATGAAAATGTAATACAGTATAATATAGTATAGCATTTAAATCATAAATTACCTTAAATAATATAAAAAATTGAAATTGTAGTATTAAATTTAATTAAATTAATTTTAAAGAATTTTATTAAATTAAATTAGTATTCATTAAAAAGTACAACAAATTAGTAGTTTTATAACTATAGATATTTCAATTGTTAATATTACTATCATTATTTCGATACGATTTGGTCGTCATACCGTGTGATAATCTTTAAAAAAAGCTTCATTCATACCGTTTTCTATAGTCACCCACTAATTCAAATATAATTATATAAACAATAGTATTATAATTTATAATAAGTTTTGGATACCTAGGTACATATAATAGTTATTCTGTTTTTCAAAAAAATCATGGTCAATGAGATATTAGTTCCCAAAAATATTTTATATTTATATAATACAAAATTCTAATTCTAATATTAATTTTGTAAATTTATGAAGGTCTACCTACTAACTTGAACAAACACATTATTTTGCCATTTTTAAAAGAAAATATTGATAATGATAATAAATTAGTATTAATAACTATAATCGTTTTATTTACTTATTCGTATAAGTACTCAGGAACATTATTTCGTGCAAGAAACGTCACGGTTTACAAGACATTAAATATTTACATAAAACCGAATAAATATAAAGATGATATAAAGGCATTTAAGTTTAATGATATATAAAAGATTAATATTATTCCAATCTTAATGCTAATAATTTTATTAAAAAAATATTTTCAACTACCTCTAGAGAGAGAATTATAAATAATTAATTAAATTCAAATATAAAAGAATAACACCTAAATCTAAATAGATACCTACCTCAAATATAACGACATCGTTAATTTCAGTAATTGATTATTATTAACATTTTAATATTTATTTCATAAACAAATATGATTCCCCATAATTTCAAAAGAATTTAATTAAATTTATGAGAGTTGCTATGGAAAATTTAAAAATATTTTAAGCTGTATTTATAAAATGTTGATATTATTCTGAATTGGTTTCAAAATAAATTTGTATTTCTTATGACCATTAATCAAATTATTATTAAAATTTATCTTGGAAAAATAAATGTCTGTCCACAAGTATATGTGGTTTAAATATTAATCGATATTAATATAACTGTGAAAATTGAAGCTCTACAAATTATAATTGAAATTGTAATGATAATACAATATTATTAAATTTAAATTTAATTAAAATTTAAATATTATATTTTTATTGGCAAAAATTATTTTTAATGTTAAAGATACTGACAAATTTTAATATATTTATTTATACTACAATGGTCAGTGTTTCTTTTAAAAATATAGAACTTGACATTAGATAGGCATTTTCAGTTTCAATTTTATAATAATTATCTTATACAGCCAGCATACTTATTATTAAACTACTCTTTTTTTTAAAAAAAATTAATGTATTATACATATTAAGTGTAGTTATATATTGTGTATATCATTAAATGACTTAACCAATTTAGTTTTTAATTTTTTTCATTCCAATTATGCCTTTGTTATAAAGAATATAGCAGTATCGGATGAAAGGGGAAAATCAAGGTTAATTCTCCCCCCCCACCCCCGATACCTTGGGTTGGATCAGCCTCTGTAATATAGGAAGTACTTTTATCAGTCAACCTAATCTATGACTTACGGTAGTACCTATTCGGTAAGTTGATTCAATTTCATTAAATTGTAATAACTTTATTTGTTAATATAATAGGTAATAATTATCAATATTATATATAGGTAAAGTTATATAGAATACATAAAAACTAAATTAAACATAAAAAAAATAGGTATACCTTAATAGTTTAGAAAAATTATGTTTTCGATGATGTACATCACTAGGGTGAAAATGTTATTAAGTACCCATCACTTATGACTCTCATGAAAGAACCCTCTCAATTCTCATTCTGTATTTTAATTGTACAATGTGTTATGAACGAACATTTTGATAATTTCGCGTATTTTTTATTTTATTGACGTAAAAAATATCGGCTATATTATCGATATAATACTGTAATTATACTATACCAATAAAAGCCACATGTACATGTGTTAACACAAAATATGAAATCATTAAACACGAGTAAATCAACTATTAACATTCAATTAGCCTCCGTGGCGCAATTGGCTAGCGCGTTCGGCTGTTAACCGAAAGGTTGGTGGTTCAAGCCCACCCGGGGGCGAAGCTTTTTATTGTAATTTTTCTACTCAAGCCCAAATATATTTTAAATTATTTCATTATGAACTTATATAAAGTTAACAATATACGTTCATATAAGTGTAATACTATTCCGTTAAATGAGCGCTAGTAGTCTAAACTAAACGTTCACTAGCGCCCACCTAACGTTTATTGCCAGAACGAAAGTTTTCAGCACCATCAATATTGATATACTTTTCTGCGCTCACGCGAAATGTGTCAGCGATCGATCCGTATTATTTATAATCAACGTAATATCTTATATATATATTTATATATATCTGTAAAATTATAATAAATTATTTAAATTTCGTTTTCAATAGTGCGAAAAAGTTTCTTGTTCTTTGAATAACTCTACGATAATTAATTTTAACGCATCACCAAATAAGATTATGTTAAACAAATTAGTTGCCCACAATGGATTTTGATGACATATGGCGTGTCTTTAAATTACCAATATTAAAAATATATAATATTAATTATTATAATTTGCCTGAAACATTTTTTAAAGTTTTTTTTTTTTTTTACATATAGATACTTAGACATGGATAATATTACTGTAATAAATTTAGCTGAGAAAGGCAGGAGTTTAAATAAAATATACAGGCACGTAGTAAAGTATTCTAAATTTGTATAATACGCAAAACACATTTTGAAAACAAATTTTAGCTTTTCGACCGGGTGAACTAATTATATAAAAAAAAATAAGTGTAAATATTTTTTATACCGTATTATTACGCACACGCTGTGTACGCGCAATACCATAATTATAGTATACCAATAAAAGCCACATGTACATGTGTTGACACAAAATATGAAATCATTAAACACGAGTAAATCAACTATTAACATTCAACTAGCCTCCGTGGCGCAATTGGCTAGCGCGTTCGGCTGTTAACCGAAAGGTTGGTGGTTCAAGCCCACCCGGGGGCGGAGATTTTTTTAGTAATTTTTCTACTCAAGCCCGAATATATTTAAAATTATTTCATTATGAACTTATATAAAGTTAACAATATACGCTCATATAAGTGTAATACTATTCCGTTAGATGAGCGCTAGTAGTCTAAACTAAACATTCACTAGCGCCCACCTAACGTTTATTGCCAGAACGAAAGTTTTCAGCACCATCAATATTGATATACTTTTCTGCGCTCACGCGAAATGTGTCAGCGAGCGATCCGTATTATTTATAATCAACGTAATATCTTATATATATATATATATCGGTAAAATTATAATGAATTATTTAAATTTCGTTTTCAATAGTGCGAAAAAGTTTCTTGTTCTTTGAATAACTCTACGGTAATTAATTTTAACGCATCACCAAATAAGAGTATGTTAAACAAATTAGTTGCCTACAATAGATTTCAATGACTTATGGCGTGTCTTTAAATTACCAATATTAAAAATATATTTAATATTAATTATTATAATTTGCCTGAAACATTTTTTAAAGTTTTTT
>CM023361.1:17783819-17832540 GCA_013282895.1 Eriosoma lanigerum
TTTTTTTTTTTTTTATGTATATACTTAGACATGGATAATATTACTTTAATAAATTTAGCTAGGAAGGAAAGGAGTTTAAATAGAAATATACAGGTATGTAGTAAAGTATTCTAAATTTGTATAACACGCAAAGCACATTTTGAAAAGAAATTTTAGCTTCTCGACCGGGTGAACAAATAATAAAAAAAAGAAAAAGTAAATATTTTTTATACCGCATTATTACGGACACGCTGTGTACGCGCAATACGCCGAACGATTAATGAGAATTGTATTATTTTAATATAAGATGACGCACAGTATAACATATAGGTATAACGTATATTGGGTATGATATGGCACTTAAAATATATGAATTTTAATTTTACATATTTTTTTTTTTTTACACACAATCCGTATTATTTACGTCGTTCATTCGTGCTCCTGTTTTTCGTTAAGCATAATTATTATTTTTATTGAACGTATTATAAAGATACCTGATATTATTATATAATGTGGTATTGTCGCGAGAAAACGAAAATATTGAAGTGAATTCTATTATTAGTATTATTTGTTTATTTTCATTTCTGACTTCTGAGAATAATGTGTACACATTGTCCAACGCAACAGCCTATGAACGATAATATATCATAAATATAATACTCTTATCACGCACATATCCACTATGATAATATAGTAATTAACGACTTGGTAAAAAAAAATAATAATAATAATAACATTGTGAATTTAATTATACGTTGGACCGTCCACTCGTAATTTTACTCGCATAAGTACCAAAGTTGTAATATTTATTACGGAACGAAAAATAATAATATCGTGTTTGATACATTATTACACTAATATTTCCACCGTGACATTCGTTCGAAATTTGCTTGCAATTTTATTATTTCCCACGCAATTTAAAATACGCAAACTATGACGAAAATTAATCTAAACTATAAATGCTATGGTTTTGTTATTGAAATAAAAATAAATAAATCAGTACGATAATATTATGATTAAAAATTTATAACGTAATGTCTAATACATAAATATAATTTAAAATCTACAACAGAAAAAACGATTGGCTAAAGTGAAATTTAAGATGAACGAATTCGTATATATATATATTAATCGGTATTGTTTTTATCTAGAAAAACTATACCAATGACCTATATTATTTTGTGTGTAAAACACACATGTATAACGTCTACATAAATACGTAAAGTAACTTTATGTGAGCATGATATTATTTTTAATATATATATAATAATAAACTACGATGTCATATTCGCAAGTATTTCTTCAAGTACTTCTAACAATAATATAATATATAGATAATGCATTATTGATATTTAATTGAGTGTACTCAAAATACACACTTGAATGGAACCTAATAAAACTATTTTTAAAAAATAGGAAATCTAATTAAATATAATAATGCAATACATATTACTAACCAATTTGACATAAATCGTACCGGAAGAAAAATCGTAATATATTATTAAATTGTACCACACACCTTTTTTTTTATTATAATTTATATAGGTACTTGTAGCATATTAAATATTCTAAATCATAATACAATTTTCAATCGAGTAATAAATTATAATATAATTAAAATATACTTACGTCCAGAGTTCCATTACATTTAAGAAACCGATATTGGCCCTGATTATAATATGTTTGTTTTTAACGTGTAAATAGTAATGAATAACAAACCCGATCTGACGACTACTGATTTGTTTTCATTAAAACATTTAAAACCATGGTTTAAACGATTTGATCACGTACATTCGATTTGTTATTATACTTACAAATTTAATGTTAAATTAAAATTCCAATAAATAGTTAATTCGAAAATCCCGGTGTTCGTATACTCAACATTAAAGAATATAAAATAACTAAAATATTATGCACGCAGGATACAGCTGTTAAATAATATATTTGAAATAATATTTCTAATAAATTTGGAAAAGAAATTTAATTAACTTCCGTATTCGTCGCTTTAATTTCTCAAATGTTTAATCATTTTAAAAGCATTTGCGTCAATTTTAATGTAATATTTTAAGTAAACGGAACTTCAAAAAATATGAACGTGATATTAAATTAAATTGATTATAACATTTTTTTTTTTTATTATTATTGTTATTATTAAACTAATCAATTAAATTTTATTTACTATTATAATACCCATGGAGATATTATAATTTTTATTTTAATAAAGCAAAATAATAATCAGAAACTCATAATTTATCAACCTATATTAAGATGTCTGAGAAAATCCAAGGAAATGTTTTACAAAATTCGTGCGTCCATAATCCTGTCCCGAGTGTAATACCTTGAGGGCGTTAATTTATTATACAACGCCATGGCAATTTAAAAAAAATAAATAAATAATAAATATATGTTTTTGTGCGGCGTGCTCTATTGAAGTTTGGAAAAGTCAACAACGCAATTGTCAATAGGTGTATACATTTTGGTGTTGTTGGATTAAGCTAAACCGTAATAATATATATATTTATATAGAATATATTAGAATTTTGTATTACAAAAATAATGAAGATAACATTGAAAACGTATTTAAATCTCACCACTTTTGTAACATAAAATTTTACTCATTCTGTATATACTATATAGATGCATTATTGTTATTGTAATTCTGAGATTGATGAAATCAAAAGTCAGTATTTTAGGAAAATATGTTTATGTCATATAATAAATTCTTAATTCGTGATAGCGTATAAATATTTTCGAAGTTCTTTGATAGAAAAGATATAAATAAATAAATCATAGTTATGTGACAAAAAATAGCACAGAATGTGTATACAAAATGTCTCTTTGGACTATATTTGTATAAAAAAAAAAAATATGCTTCATGTTAATTTTTACTTTTCTAGTTCTAGACGAAAATGTATATTACAGTAAATTGCTTAAAATCATTCTAATATTTTGAGAAACTAATTTGTATTTTTCAGCTGCTAATATAATTTATTACCTATATCCATTGTACACGGAATATCATAATATATTGTTTTTTGAGTATTGATAACACTTATAGCTAAAAAAAAAATGTAACGAAGGAAGATATTTCATGCTAACCTAACCCCTTAAACCTCCTCTGTGCAGCACTGTGATAACCTAAATTAAATTTAATATATATTATATTAAAAAAAAAAAAAAAAAAACATTAAATCTGCGGCTAATCAATAATTAACCCATGAATACCCCACTTGTTAGAATGATGCATAGTTCAAATAATTATATAGTTTATTAGGTCATATTCATTTTGGAGGCTCACATTTTTCAGATTATTAATATTTAAGTTAGTATAAGTTAAGTAGCCTATAAGTTGTTATGTGTTTATCTGTTATCTATATATTTCTTGTTTGATTAATTTTGTAAAAGCCGTCTGGCGTTGGCTATAATAAATATAAATACAATCAAAATATGTTTAAAATATTATGCGTAATTAATTATATCGATTGACAATAATTATAATATAATAGTGTTTAATTTTAACATGATATATTTAAGTTACTACTTATTAATTGTTTGTGCGATATGTTACAATATGAACTATATCGCAATGTTTTATCATACACCTATGGTTATACGTCATGCATATTTAACGGATTAAATGGATTTCAATCCCATCGGAGGAAATTCGTTAACAACATTCAAGTACGTGTAATGATAAACATAATATTTGTATCAAGTAAGTACTCGGTAACTACATACTTCTATTCATTTTCGGAACTATTTTTTCAACCCATCCGTATCGAAAGTTATAGGTATCTGATATTAAAATAATAATAATAATGGTAAAGCAATTGATATTTTTGTAGATACGCATATATTGTAAATATATAGCCAAAGGGTACCACCACCCAATTGAAACACCGTATCGCGCCGCCACTGGGTCTATATCATACATATATAATATATTATCTACATAAAAATTAGGTATTCGATATTCAAAATCATTCGATTAAAATAATAAATGAAAGTTTAACATATCGACGTGTATAATAGTGTATAATATGACTTTCGTGCAATATAACAATAATAATACACCTTCTCGGTCTGTATTTAAAAAAAAAAAAAAACAATTTTATTATTATTCTGTGGAATTCAACGGCGGATTAAATTAAAGACGTATTCATTTATACGCATGTCACTGATGCATTTTTACGCCGCACCGAAGGCAGCAGCATCAGCAATACCGATATAAATTACTCGGGCAACAAACAATACATACCTAAAGTCGAACGACACCGGGTCGTTCTTTTTAACTTTGACACCGCACGACCGAGTAATAATGAATAATTTTAATGAAATTCCGCGAGATTTCTATATATATAGATATTTATACGGCAATATTGCTATATAGGTGCCTATGAAATACCTTTAGTGATGAGAAAGAGAAATAGAGAGAGAGAAAGTATAAGAGGAATGAGAAAGACATATATTGAGAGAGACAGAAAGAGATAGAAAAGGTCGTTTGCCGTTCTCCACAGACGACCTCGCACGGATTCATCCCAATCGAAGTTTTCATAAAAAAAAGGTGTGACGTCTAAAAGTTTATAGTGACAATAGAATAGAATATTTCACTACACATATTTTACACATATAGTTTACTGCAATAGGGACCCGATATTCCATAATTTATAATATATTTGACAATACCTTTAAAACAATTTCGACGAATGTGAACCGATATCGCGTATTGGACGTTCATACTATTGAATATTAATAGTAGGTATGTCATAATATGTATATATTATCATCGTTGTTTAATTTATCTACTGGTAACCTCCGATATTTTTATCATGCAATAATAATAATAATAATACGTAATTTATATACGAAGAAATTTTATTAACCAACACCAACACTATAATAGACTAATAATAGTGGCTTAGACAACGGCCACTTCGGAAAAAACATCTAATTTATGTGGGTACAATCACATGTTAGAATAATCAGTAACGACAATAATATAAGATGGGAAGATGTATGATAAGACAACAGATCTCGCAACCATATACAATCCTACAGAGGTATTAATAGATGACATTAAAGACTACATCAAAAACTAAACACGGTATAAGAAAATTTTAAGGATTTGATTTCACTATATAATTAATTAATAACAATTTTTAAGAAATACCATAAAATGTCACAAACCCAAACACTTCGAAAGACGATAAGAATAAAGTACTTTAATCAACATCTAAATGTAATAAATGCCTACTAGTCTTGACCCTTTCGTTTAGAAAAGCTCACAACTTCAAAGCGTGCAAAATACCTTATCAATACCAAATAACATAGAGGAAGCTATCAATTTAAGATAATAGTACTGATAATCATGGACTCTATTACAAAAATAATAGATACCCAATTACTATACCTACTGTCTATAACATTCAAAATCTATATTATTAATTTGTAAATCTAAGGCAAATTTTAAATCTCATAATTTAATAAATTGTATAAGAATTATCAACTTAAAAGTTGAAGGCTAAAATAAAATAAAAATAATAAAATGATATAATGTTAATATTTTACAAATATTTTTATAATATAATAAAGTATATTATTCAATTCAAATCGAATATAATATGTTTTTGACAGTTTTAGCTATATTGTATCTAATTCAATAAATTATTATTATGATTTTAGTCATACAATACAACGATTACGTGTACATAAAAGGTATACACGGAAACATTTTTTTTTTTTTTTTTACTGGAAAACTTTTTATACTGAACCCAGGGGTTCAATTTGTGCGTTTGTCATTTCACGTCAATGGTTTTTTCCTCAGATACTTTTCATACCTACTTTTTTTCATACATCTGCAGCAGTAATATAATAATATATAAATATAATATCCTGTATAAAATATGAAAATTGCTATCCGCATATCTACGCGATGTTCGTGTTCAAACTATTGCTCTCGGTCATGATCGTTTTCGTACAGTCATTAATAAGAACGACGATCTTTAATATGAATCACGATCCGAACAATATAATGGGATCGAAATTATAATTTTTAATTTCTGTTCAAACGCGAGTATACGTGTTGTACTTAAAGTCTTACGTATGAGGTGTCTCATAACGATGAATATTAGGAATTTGTATTTATTTCGATCAAGAACATTCCATATGTGTACTCCATTTAAAATTCAATGAACGTAATACACACTCGCGCGCGTGTATAATATATTATAATATTTGTTTGTGTGTGTGTGTGTATGTGTGTGTGGTTTGAATGTACGAATATATATTGTTGTTTGTTGCATTTTCGCGCTAGTAAACGATTGTGAGCAAACAAAGTTTGATGATTTTGCACGAAGTTGGCCCGTCGCTCTTCGCAGCTGATGATAGATCAACGGGAAAACTCATTTGGTCTGAATAACTATCTTTGTTACAAAACGATATACAGTCTCGTTGCCGCATCGTATATTATAATATTATGTATAATATCGCATAATATATTATTATGCTATTGGTGTTAAAAATAAAATAAATGGTTAGCTGCGATAGAAACGGCCAGCACTATATAATATAACGTATATAGTATATTATTATTATTATTATTATTATTATGCTTATTATATTCGCGCGTCATGTGTGTAAGTGCACCGGGGAAAAAATAAAAAATAAAAATAAACGTTTAAGACCGAGTATACACTATATTCCATTATCAAAAAAAAAAAAAAATATATATATAAAAAATAAATAAATATGTTTTTTTAACCATTATTCATTGGAAAACGATATCGTCGCGATAATAAATGATGCTGCGCGTATATAAATATAGTGTTTATATATTATTTTTATATATAAATGCGGTGACGACAAAAATAATATGCTGTACAGGAACCATCAGTCTTCGAGAGAAAATCGTTTTTATTGGTTTCAATCGCGACCGCATAACCGAATATATTATACCTATACGAATATAATTTATATATATAATAACACTATTTTTATTTACACAGTTTTCGCCGTCTTCCTTTCGCGAAAATATCAGAAAATTCGACTTACAGACGATCGAAACATATGAAATTAATACGCGTGTGCTATTACCGATTAAAATTATCATTTCAAATAATACGTTTATTTTACGACCTACAGAATTTACTCATTGTCTCTTTGACAATGTATATTTGTAAGATATATTACAATGATTGGAAGTGGAACATGTTCGCATGTTCGATATACGCGTAAACAAGAGGATATCGAAAAAATATAAGTAAAATGAAATATTTAATATTCACGTGACACCGTAACTTGTAAGTTACTTTACTTCAAAGTTTTTCACACGAAGTATTCTTGTTAGGGTATAGTATATAATAAAACTTTTATTTGCATACGATTTTTGACGAGAAACTACTGAATTTTTCTTATCCTACTATTCTACTACTACAACAGTGCCATAATTCTACGCTATTATTATTATTATAATCTTCAGGCCGGGTGTTCGTGAGTACTGAGAAAATCTCTAAGAATACTACCTATTTAATACGATATAGATAAATTTTTTTAGACGATTTTAAAATGAGTATTGTCATATTAATAAAAATCTCGAAAATAAAACAATTACAATTAAAAATATACAAATATTATAAAAATTATAACAATATCATTTCAACAAGTAATTCAAAAAAATGATTTTTATTATTGCTTTTATATTAAATATTATCTATGTACTTGTAACCAATAATAGTTCAAACACGTAATGTAATATAGGCACATGATTAAATAACGGGTTTAACATAAATTAAAGTATATTATTTAATATATTCTATAGGCACACAACATAATATAGTTTCTGTTTTGACAACACATGTCGTAATCATCGGAATTCGGTTTTATACTTTGGTCGACTTAATATTATAATATAATAATATGAAAATACGATGGCGATAGCGTCGCAAACAGCACTCTTACCCGTTTACACCGCATACTGCAGCCTGTTGCGCAGAGCAGAGCATGCCAGAAACAAAATAACAACAAAAATACGGAAAAAAAAATAATAACATCAACAAACGAACGTAAAAACAACGGTAATAAATATTATATAAAAAAAACAGGCTACCGTCCGTTATTTGTTTGCAGACAGTAAAAAAGAGAACGTATGTAAAAATATAATAATGGAAAGAAAAAAAAAAATGCGCACCCTCATAAGATTTTCTGAATGCACAGAAAATGTATTATAAACATATTATTACATATTATGACGAAACGTCGCGTTAAGAGTAAGGGCCGTTTATTATAATATTTTATAACATACTTTACCTAGGTATTATATACAGGTTGAACAAAATATTGTGTTGAAAAAATTATGAAAATAATATTGAAACCTTATGTAATCCCCACCGATTTTGTAATATAAAATCCTGATCAACCTGTATACTTAAACACTTGACTTTTCATTTATTTATTTATTATATATTTTAATAAAATTTAAACATCATATTGGGTCGTAAACGTTTTGCCTACATTGGAAATTGCGTCTTTATAACCGGAGATTAAATAAATATATTATTATAAGTGTGAAAATAACGTAATTTTAAGTGTAAGTATTTTACAGGTTTCAAGCATTGAGAAATGATACATTAAAATTGTTTTTTTAATAATTAAATAATTATCTATATTAATTTCGTTTTGATTTTGTTGTTATATACTATATATTTATGTTTATTTCCGTAAATACATTATTTAATAGATTTCGACCAAATATAATATTAAAATTATACTTATGAAAAAAAAAATGTAGGTTACTTAAGTGAAATTCATATAACTACAATATAATTATATACTACACTACTTTTTATGTAAATTTTCAAGATTTTTAATTTTTTTCTCACATTTTTCATTAATTTTAACACAACATTTTTCTCATTGTTTTTTTTTTTAATTTTGCATAATAATTATGTAAAAATGCTACGCTCAAGGCTATATTTATGTAGAGACAAATGGGTTATTCGCACTTGGCCCACTCGCAAGAGGGCCAACCGATAACAGTAAAATATATAGTCGCATAACCTGAGATAAAAAAATAATAATACCGACCAACAAAAATGAGAAAAATAAAATAAGATTTTAAAGAATTTTTAAAAAAGTATGTAAATAAAATTATTATAATTTATAATATTGTTACGGATCAATTTCGGTATTGTTATTTAATTTAATGGATATTAATATTATAATTATATCGTTTACTCTATACTTAACAATACAATAAATAGAAGACATAAAATTATTAATTCAGATGAGATTAAAGAAAAAAATATCCACCGTCCCATTACATATATTTTATATTATATTATATAATATATTTTATGTATAAATAATTGTTGTATACTCAAATACTAAAACGATTAAAAAAAATAAAAAATAAAAAAATAGGGTCCATAATTAAAAATTGTACTGGGCCATTGAATAGAGAAATCAATGTCTATGTAAGCTATATTATTTTCTATAACAATAAACAGAAATAATTTTTGAAAAAATACTAAGAATTTTTTTTATTTTCATCAATTGGTATTTTTAAAATAATGATGATTTAAAATAAAATTATACAGAAGCATAAAAGTATTATATCTTCTGTATATATACACGTTCATTACTAAGTTATTATCCCTATAGTATAAGTAATTTTAATGTTTAAATATTTAATCTATGTCCATATTATCGAATAATATCTTATAGGTAATATTAAATATAATAATGTATCAATCATAGGATCTCCACATTTGATTCTATATACTTATAATTTCAAATTATTGTAAAAACTAAAAATATTGATGAAATCGAAAAATTTCTTTACAGTATTTTTTTTAAATTATTACATTCTTAATGGTAAAGAAAAAAATAAAGAATACTATTTAATATAATTATAAAAGTAAAAAAATATAAAGTATTGCATAAGTATAACATACATAATATATAAGTTATATGTTTTGCAAAAATAAAATGTTTATAATTAATGAAAATAACGACAAAAAAAATGTTTTTACAAAACTTGACAAAGAAAATGAGTGTAGTAAGTTATGTGAATCACTCTATATATAATAATAAAAATAATAAAATTTGTATTGTTCTAACCTACAAACTACAGCTATAGAATATGATTAGGTATACTTGATGAAAATATATTATATAATGTACCTAATATGATATTTTAAAACATTATAAATTATTCAATTATTTAATTATCATTCAATCAATTTTTTGACGATTTTATAGGTATTAGACATTATTTACAATTTGTAATAACGTAGTAATGTTACATATTGTCAGGAGATATGTAATATCTCGGATAAATAAGATGTTTATTAACATTGATTTAATGTTTCAATGTTACTAATTTACTATTATTATACAAATTATAATAGAAAAAAAATACAGTTCAGTTAATCGAATTTCTCAAAAGAAAAATCACGGAACCTTTTACAGTTATAACTTAAATCATAACTATTTAAGTATCATTAATTTATCATAATAATATGCAATATTGATAATATGAATTTTAGGTTCCAAAATTCCAATTTTCAATAGATTAAATAATTACAAACAATTTCAAAATTATGTTAAAAATACGATTTTTCTAAAAATTAAAAACATTTTTTAATTGTATAATTAGTGTCAAAATGTATAAATGATGAAATAAGTTTGCGTTTTGTAATTTGTTCTAAAATGCGTTTTATATGTGTAATGTGATTTGTGATTGTGTACACGACATAGCATTACATTACTATACGTGATTTCACCATTATTTCGAACAATGTCCGAAAAAATGGTAAAAGAAACAATACTGAAAGACACAAACAGACAAGCAGAGAGAAAAAAGAAACTGAGCCGACAAAAGAGACAACTGACAAGGTGAAAATGTCGATGTGACGCATATAGGTGTTCGTTTATTTCTCATAAAGGTAGAAGGTAGAACATACTAAGTTGATAAAATTCGATCAATGAGTATAGTGCAACAATGGTTTCTTTATAATTTATTCTATAAACATTTAATATAAGAAAGACATAGAAACTTACTTATATTTTATGTTTTAGTGTTATATTAATTTATATTTTAAGTATAAGATTTTAAATTTTAATATTGTATATATATATTACGTATTATTAAAAATTATTTAATTTTATCTATTTCTTTGTCATTTATTGTGATCATAACTACCTATAATTTACGTATAGAAAATTGTTAAAATATAGATACATATTGTAAAATATTAAAATGTTTAATATAAAAAGTTTGAACTCATAAATCGAAGTTATGAATCGTTAAATGAGATTTTTTTTATGTACAAATTATGTAAAACCATTTTATATTTCTGTAAAAATCATTATGCAGATGAACAGAGAAATAAATATCCTAGTCTAATTATATTATACATTAATATTTTACAATTTATTATTTTGAATGATATAATAAAGAATATATTATGGATCAAATTTTGTAAAAAAAATGCAAAAAGTTTGACGCCCCCGGGTGGGCTCGAACCACCAACCTTTCGGTTAACAGCCGAACGCGCTAGCCATTGCGCCACGGAGGCACATGCTTTGTAAACAACAAATAATATTTTTTAAATCGGTTCAACAACATTGATTTTTTAAAATTATATTATATTAACATAAATTAACCAATATAGTGAATTAGAAACTATTTTAAACTCATGAAATAATCAAAATAATAATTAAAGTTTAAATGGACGTATAATCAATAACTATGAGAATAATTAATAATTGAAAAAACTGAAATAGTAGTAGCTTAAAATTTAATATAACTAAGATAATCAAGGAAAATTTTTAAAATGTTTTCTTATTTTAGTACTGTAAAATTTGTACCAATGGGTACTGACATTGGCGGAAGACATCTTATCGTTTAATTATTATTCTATATATATACTTGAATAATATATGATCGTCGATCGACGCCGATAATGATAAATAGTATATTCCTACCTACCATCAATGTGTGCAAAATGTAAATTTTATACGATTTGTTTTTCTGTGATAAACCAAAGTGATTTTTTTTTGTGAGTGGGTAGGAGTAAGGGGTTGGATTTTTCTTACTTGTAAACATATTGGCATTTGAGCGTGTAACCATACATTTTTTTAAGACTGCCTACATCACTGCAAGGTACGTCTATAGTTATATAGTCTATACTCTATAACAATGATTTTAAATATGCATGTAAAAAGTATTAATTATAGTTTAGGTATTTATGTAATCAATGGTTATAACCGTATATAGGTTATATAACTTAATTACCTAATAAGTAAAAATTGAAAATATAATTTATATTATGTAGGAACACCATTACCTTTATGAAATAACAACCAAATCGTATGAATTATTTAACTGTCCGCCGTCCATATATTAAATTTATTATATTAATCAGTGCGTTTTATTTACTGTCTTGTTACGCGTTAGTGATTAACAAAAATATATAAACACAGCAAAACACGCGATAGAAACAAATCACGATAACAACTGCTACTGTCGATAATAAATTAATTTAAAAGCAACATGAAAATCATTGCCTTTAAAATTATTATTATTAAACTTCGACTGTTGTACAACATAAAAAACCGTATGACTATTATCCCTCTGTTATGTCAAAGATATATTAAATATATACCCAGGATGTCGAAGGGGTCTTCACCACCCCTCCCCACCCATCAATATGGTGTCCAATATACCATGTATATAATATAATTATTATATAATAATAATACCTACCAATTATTACCATTATAATTAATATTTTTTTGTTTTAATTATAATAATTCAGTTTAATATATTTTAAGTTTAATAAATCAATTTGCCATAATGTAATAACTAGGTATTATGTATTTGTTCTATTTATATTTTATCATATTCATTTATTAAATATGTAATATTGTAATTTCAAGTGGAATATAGAACACTATTTTTAAATGCGGCCCAAATATGTTTTTACTCTTTTTAATTTTTACCACCACCAATCTTCTTCTACAGTCTGTAAGATCAAAACATTATTTTAGATTAAATTATATTTTTATAGACTACTCACGACCCACCCACCCAAATTTGCATTTAGGCACAAGCCTTAAAAAAACAACCATTGTCATTTGCCACGCTACTGGACTACTTTGTAATGTATCTATATGCTTTTGTACTATTTGTTTAGAATAGAATTTTAGATCTAAACGGATCTAAACATGCTAAACAAAAGTGGGAAGGTCGATTGTGGACGTTCCTCCTTCGTCCCTTCGGTCCTTGGAGAAATTAGTGGTTTATTATACTTAAGATTTGAATGCAAATATGCAATGATATTGCATTACAAAATACGATTCTGAGCGAAACTCAATAAATTACGATATGCTATACTGATGATCCATTCCAAAATTTTACCACGTGTGTAAATTACGAATGTAAATATTTAAAATAAATTTCAAGTTCCTACGATCTAAACTTAATTAGTTATCAAGAAATAAAATAATGAAACAGTAATTTGGCCGATTTTCAAGAACTTTTACTTTAAAAACTTACAAAGAAAAATTGTCAGTCACGATTATCAAAACATTTTGTAAAAACATTAAGTAATATTTGTCTAGACTTCGATAAAATTTTCAAACCAATAAACCAAAAAAAGCAGGAACAATGCTTAAATTTAAAACATAAATATTATTTATTAACAATAGGTAACAACATAAATTGATTTTATATTAACCTGAGCAATATTCGTCGCTGACGTCGGTCGAACGTATAGATATAGCAATGATATTTCATGAATAACTACAGCGCGTTGCTGATAAATTGCTACACGCGTTAGGTTAGGTTAAGTTAGGTTATAATGCGTACACGCAATTTATATTATTATTTATTTTATTGTATTTTAATAATATTATAATATAGTTATTGTATTTTTATAATATCATATCTTAGAATTTACAATGTATGGATTAATTTTTTTAAAACTTGAACCGATGATCGTCAGCCGAACATTAAATCCAGCTTTATATTACGTATAAAAAAAAATTAATGTATAATATTTTTTTAACAGTTATTACCTACTTAGTTTTAACGAAATTCATAAATATACCTATTAATAATCAAATTTAGAATATATTTTAGGGAGATTTTAGCTTCCAAAGTGCACTGTGTGTATATACTTACTCTAGAAGTCTAGAAACTAGTGCTATATCTAGACTGTTATGCTATAAGAGAAGCAAATCAGTACCATAAAAACTGCCGGTAGTCCAGTACAGACGATACTTTACATCGCAGGGGTCCACTTGCGAATGAGATTTTCATAAAACATTATAATTAACAGTTCGTACCATTTCAACCCATTGTAAGTTTTAAAAAATACATAATGTAAAATATAATAGATTATGTAAAAGTTATTAAATGTATCGTTATATTAATTACATTTATATCATTATTAGTCGTTTTTTTATCTGTCTTTTTCATTGAAAAACCTAATTACGTAATTAAATGTAAAACAAAACATAGGGGACAAAATATATCAAATTAATAATGTAGATGAGATATGAATACAGATAGTGAACATTTCACTTTTCTGGATGTTCTAAAATTCAACAATTTTTAGATGATGTTATTTTAGATCCACACCTGAACCTACTGGCAATAGTGAATATTACGACATTGAGTCATTTAGGGTTTTAAATTAGAAGTGTATTCTACTCTAAATGAGTATATGAATTTGATCCCTGTAAGTAGTAATAATATTAGAAAATTTAGTATCAATAATAATAATAATGTAAGAAACAGTAAAAATTGAAAAGAAGGCTGTGCTATGCATATATATTATAGAAATAAAGAAAAGTTATTAAAGTTCGAACATCAATGGAACGAGCTGATTCTAGGATGAAGGGTAAATATAAAATAAATTTAAAACTACAAACGTCATTTTTTAATTTTTACTCAAAAAATTATATAACTTTAGACAATATTTGCATATATAAATACATTTTAGTATATAGACAATCTATATAGATACAAAAGTATGAATAAAGTAGTAATAATAGTTAGTATAATAATAAAAACATTATTAAATTTTACAACATTACCTACTTTTTTATTTTTAAATAATTTTTGAATTCTTAAAATAATTGTTTTTATTTTATTGGGTAATAAAAAAAAAAAATCAATGATCACGTTATATCAATACGTATTAATTAATAAATAACGTCATAATATATAATTATAATATATTTAGAAGTTTTTTAACATAAATATTAAATAAAAAATTAATCTTTTATCAAAAAAATTGTGTTAAATGTTGGAAAAAAAATGCAAAAAATTAACGCCCCCGGGTGGGCTCGAACCACCAACCTTTCGGTTAACAGCCGAACGCGCTAGCCAATTGCGCCACGGAGGCGGCATGACGGCTGGTGGAATACTAACATATTTAAAACATAAAATATATTTAATTAATATAATTTATTATTAATTACGTACTTCCGTAACCAATTGTAGTTTGACAACAATATTAATTTATTAGTTTATTATTAATTTCTAAACTATGTCGTTAAAATATATATTGCATACAATAAACACCATAATGCTTTGAATGATACATTACGAATGTTATTTACCTACTTTTAATATAATTTATATTAGGTAATAATAATTATAATATTTTAATATAAAAATTTTAATTATTTATTATAAGTAGGTTTATGAGTAGGAAAGATCTTTTTAGGGTGTTAAACTAAATATTATAAATAAAACATACCTACCACCTAGTTACCTATATTTAGGTAATAGCTCAATGACTTATTATTATAATTATTTTTAATATCTGTTTAAACAAAAATAAATTTGTAATTAGGTACCAATTATATTATAATTGATATAACTACATATACCTAAGTACTATAACCTAATTGTTTTAATAAGTGTTATATTATTATTTTACATGTAGAAAACTATTTTAACTAACTTGACCAAATTATAACTGATCAAAGTGCATTATAATTAGTAACACATTTTTTGTGTATAACATAAGTACCTATCAGAGGCATATTTAGGAATTTATAAGGAGAGGGGGCAGGGATCAGGTGTTTTTTAGAAGCTTTTATGAAGGTTTTCCCTCTCATCGTTTATATAAAAAAATTAATATAAAAATATAATTTTTTTTATTATAGGAGGGGTTTAATCCTGGTCGAACCCCTTCGAAAATATGCCTCTAGTATAGGTACCTACCAACTAATATATCTATTATAGGCATTAAATACATAAAAATTGATTAAAATAACAACGTTTTAGTCATGATTTCGAATTAGTATAGTATCTAATTTGTATTATTATATTATATAAATCATTTATTATTAAAGATAGGTACCTACAGGATATAATATATATATTATATTATACTTATAGAGATATTGTATTAGTTACTAGGTATACAGAATGTAGAATTTATAAAATTAATATTTCCAGGAAATTTTATCATTTAGTTACAAACATTTACATATCTTATAATGTTTTAAAGTTATCGGTAAAAATAACAAAACTAAGATATAGGTAAGGACAGGACCACATAAACACAAACAGGGCCGTATTGGGTAAATTTGGAGCACACCGAGATATCAATCAAACATATATATGTATGATAGTTAAATTATTTATAGTATTTCTATAAACATTTTATTTTGAAATACAATACAATTGGGGTGTAACATTAATATTTTATTTTTTAACACAATATCCCCTATGTATTTTCCATATGAGATTTTCGCGGTAACTCGCCGGACAATCCGGACCTGAGTATTAAATATGTCTAATAATTTATACCTATTATACTATATAGTTATTCATCATGTAGAACATTATTTTCTAATTGGTATTATAATAATATGACAAGAAATAGGCACATACCTACCTAAGTACAAACCAAATATTTTTTAATTTGTTTTACAAAAAAAAAGTTTAAGAAAGAAAACACTATTATCGTGACAATGATGATAGAAATGCTGCTGTCATTGGGTACCTATGTAAGTACCTAACCTAACCTAACTTAAACCTCCCTATTATGATTATCGGTTGTTTCAATAAAGCCAAAATTCCGTCAGCTCATATTTTCGCATTTTACATATTCAGCACTTCAAATAATATTAATTATTATTGCATATTTAAAAGCACCTGTAGTGGTGAGACAATGAAAACTCCATTATTTCACACTATGTATATATATATATTTTAATTTAGTCAATTCTCGAGGGACATCCGGTATAGTCTCAAGCCTGTTAATTTACTTGCGTAAATTGTATACATTCGTGGAAATTAAACGAAGTTTAATATTACCACGTGACATAGACTTTTCGTATAAATTAGTTACAGATTGTATACAGATAGTTGACCGAGGAGTAAAAAACACATCTATAAGTATATTATATTGTTGTTATTGAACAAAAATAAACGGGGCCATAAAATAAAAAAATATCCGTATATTAATCAATGATTAATGTTTAAATAATTTGACCATTTGTATTTTATTCGATAAAATCGTTTCCTTCTCTATCAGATTATTCATTATATGTATATGAATTATGTTATTATAAGTACCTACTTTAGGCATAGATAAAACAAGCAGTACACTGATGTCTTTTGGATTTTGGAACGCGTTTATTAAATGATGAGATTCGCTCTAACTGCACAACTAAAGTTTTATCTTTTTTTATTCAAAATTGGGTCACGATGAACAAACACTTAATCGATTCTTGATATAGAGTGCTTAAAAAAAAAAAAACAATAATAAATAAACATTAATTATATACCGTAAAGTTAAAACTCTTTAAAATAAAAATAAAAATTACTTGACATTGCTGTAAAATTTTAATGAGTGAAAATTGAGCAAACACGTATCTATGAAATGAATATGTATTTTATTTTTTAATTTGTTTTACACTCTCAATCTCAATCTAATAATTAGTGTTATACTTTATATGTAATGACATTTAATGTGTTTATATTTTTAATATAATTAATTTGGTAAATTTTATTAATATAATTGAAATAGTGAATTAATTAATAGATTTGACGACAATGGTTCAATCAAATCTATCTCCATTAAATTATTACAATTTGTTATAAATATAGGAGACTTTGCCCCAATGTGTGTATATAGCGTACATACTACTAGTTTAACTAACTGTATCTAGTGGAAAACCAAGTTTCAGTTTAACTAATATTTAATTATTAAACAATAACCTGGCCATACATTTTATATAATTAAAAGTGGAAAGGTCGATTTTGGATGTTCCTCCTAGAAATTACGGTTGAGAGCGAAACTTAATATAATACAATATATTATACTGATAGGTCGTTATTTTTTTGTAGTTTTTCTTTTTTTTTAAAAAAAACGTTTAATAAATTCCAAAAGTTAGCTATATATCTAAGCTATATCTGAGCAAAATCGATTATGATTTGGGTTACCGGTATTCATTTTTTTCCGGTTTAAATTTCGATTTCAACAATTAAACAGTTTTAACATACCGGTTAAAACAATACTGAAATCGGTTTTAAAGCTTAGATAAATACCTGTCTACCATGAACTATTCACTAAAAAGTCATCTGTCTATTATAAAATCAATAACATAAATCATTGAAATTTATCCATAATTGTAATTTTTTTCTCATAAATGTTTAATATTACCTACAATTTTGAATTTAATAGTTTGAATATTTTATAGTAGTATAGTCATATACTACTTAATATAATAACAAAATATTTTGAAAATCGTAAGTCACAATCTTTTTTTATAATTTTCTAATGTTAAAATATTTAGTTGAATTGTATATTATATTATTTTTTATGATTTGATTTTAAGTTTTAACGTATAAATATTTTTTTTATAAATATTACATTTATGAATAAATTTCAAAACTCTTTATTTAGTCAGAAAATCAACCTGTCCGTTCCAAAACTTTTTCTCATAATATGTAGAACACTTACGTGAATACTCAAAAAATATTTCAAGTCCCTCTGTTTGAAATTGCATTAATTATCAGGAAATATACGTCCGTTACACCATTCCCCTCCCCCCTCATACCGATTTTCGGAATAATTAGAACAAAAATGTATTAATTGTACTTTGCAGAAATAATATGATGTTTATCGGATATTATAGAAAACATGCACTTGGCCCACCCAAATAAAAATAATGTTTAAAAATAGGAAAAATGATTTGATAACTTTGGGAACAAATTTGCTATTATTTGCTAACTATTTGTTAACTTTTGGCAATATTTTAATAAAAAAAAAACCGACATGGGTGGGTCAAGTTCATGGACGTGACCACCACAGACAATTAGAGATGAGGGCTATTTTCAATATATAAACCCGTTCGACTACGACGAGTTCACATCGTCACGAGGCGGTGCTATACGAAATACGATTCAAGAAAACGATAAAAAATTCAAATTACGGTTGTAAACTGTAAAGACATCTCAACGTTCATAACGGCCAAATAACAACTAATTATACTCAGCGCATTCGTTAGCACTCGCCATACACAAGTAGTTGTTATAGGAAGAAAATATTTAGAATTTAACAACATTATTGATTGAATATTTAATATTATGATGAATCATACGTAGTAGGATCAAAAAGTTCCCGGAATTTCATTTTATTTTTATATATATATACAATTTAAATATAAATTTACTTAATCTCCTTCAAAATATCGTCCTTCAGCACAGACACACTTACTCCAACGATTTTGTAACTGCTGGGAATATCTTTGATATCCCTCTATTGTAATGGCCCTGAGATTCACTGTCGCGTTGACTTTAATATTTTCAATCGTCGCAAAACGTTCACCTTTGAGTTCAAGTTTTAGGTTTGGAAACAGCCAGAAGTCACATGAAGCAATATCTGGTGAATACGAAGGTTGTGGAATTGTAGACATTTTTTTATCCCTTAAAAATTGCCGAAATACAAATGACGAGTGGTACGGTGCATTGTCATAATGCAAAAACCAACCATTTTCCTATTTTCGTTGCCTTTTTCACCGAATTGAATCTCTTAAACACTTTAAAACTTCAATATAAAAACTTGAGTTGACTATTTGTCCATTAGGTAATGGGTATTATGTTTTATTCCCAGTGAACTAACCTTTCACTGTCAAAGAACACAAATTCCAAGTTTAAAACAAAATTTAATGTTAGCCCGTTGTTCAAATTGTGACATTTTAAAAAAATGCGTAAACTCAGTTTCATGATTACAGCTCACATGAGACTAATGTAATTTTTACGAATAAACTTACAGATAGCTAATAATGTCTACTTTTAATTTCAATAATCAGATATTTGATAAGAGAAATAGTTTTTTTTCTATAAATAAATTCCGGGAACTTTTTGATCCTACTACGTACATGATTGCACGGCATTGCGGCTAAAAACTTATGCCCCAGCAGAGTTATATATTTTACATATAATAAATAAATTTGGGCTTATTACGCTATATGCGTAACAATTATTTATGATATTAATTATTTTATTTAATTAATAATCCTGCAGAATACTAAAATATTAAATATATATTATATAATACACATCTGAAAATATTTCATATACATAAATAATAAAAATAATATTATTTACAGCAATATTATTATTATTAAACAATTGTTATTTCAAAAACATTTCAAATCAAATTATTTTATTTGAACATATTTTATATAACAGATACGTTTCATTTATATAACGTATGTTATATATAACTATTGCAATGTTGAAATGTTACAATACATAACAATTATGTATCTAATATCAAAATTGTTACTAGGTATCTTGCCAGAACTTGGCCACTTCTATTCCTTCTTTGGTCGCTAACATGATGTCGTCCATTGTGCAGGAAGTTGGCCAGTTTAGCAACTTATTAGGTGAGACGTGGTCTGAAACTGTCCACAGTCATAGTATGTATCAGGAATGAGACCCCATTAAGCTTGGTTTATTTTGGATCGCCCAACTCCTACTCTTAGTCTATTTATTGCTCTCTACGTTGACCACTCTGAATTGTTATCTGCAGGTAAGTTTTCGGCCGGTATCATCTACTTCTCATTTTATTAATATAATTTGATACTCGTCTACGGTAATATAATTATTAATTAATACTTTCAACCAAGTCGCAACAAAATAAAAATTTAATAATGTTGACTCAATGTTAATATTGTGCTTATATTTTAATCTAGTTATCCATGTTGCGATATTTGATTGCAATCAGTAAATGATGAAATATTATAATAAATAACAATCATATACATTAATGATAATTCCTAATTATAAAATTTCTTTGTTTTAATATTATAATAATTGTTGCGTATTTATTATTTATGCTAAGTGAAACGAAGAATGTATTGGTTTTATAATAATGTCTGCTTTATTTATGCCTGAAGACACTTTTTCGGGCAGAAATAATGATCCGATTACAAGTAGGGTATACTATCTCTAAATTTCACTAATTTAAAAATAAAAAGTTATTCTTTTTTAATGAGACTTTTTTTTTATATATATATAAAAGTAGTAAATGTAATATATAAAATTGTTGTCTTACTAATAATTTTTAAAAAGCAACATTTAATAAATTTCATTTTTCATGGATATATTGTAATTAGTAAATAGTCTTTTAATATTTATCATTAAATGAAAACATGAACAAAGCATTTTAAGATTCTTAAAAACCACCATTGTAAAAAAAACCCAATAATCGAAAATATGTATAACACTCATGATGACATTGAATAAAACATAATACTGTACAAATAGCATAACAAATTTGAGGAGAATACGAAGGCGTGATTTTGATTTGAGTACGTTCTTGATACCTATCAATTTGAATTTACAAAGTTTCAACGAAATGGAGAATAATGGTAAAAGTAATTCAATTATACTATACACATTCATTGCAATCGTTATGTAAATCATCATACCCATGAAGAATAATTTTTGGGAGTTTAACACCATCTGAATTTGTTAATAAGTTGCACTTCACCTGGTCTAATTCCATCATCTAATTTCTTTTTGTTTTTTTAATCAAACCATAATACCCTTCTGTTCGTGAACAGTTCTTTGTTAAACGCAAAATCCGTCGTACGACATTATAATTTCGAAAAATATCGAATTATATAACAATTGTTTAATATTAAAAATAATAGTTAAAAATTTATTTTCAAATCCAAATGGACATAAATAAGAATAAAAATTTGTTTCTGTAAACACATTTACTATCGATATGAGTAAATATATACTCTCGATACTTTTTAAATATTTTTAATATTGATACTTTTGGTTTGATATTTTATTCATATCAATACAATTAATATTCGGTATTGAATCGAATTTTACTTTCAATTGACATTATATTAGTATAATAAACTTATTTCGCCGAATATATTATGGTTCAAACCATGTTAAATCACGGTTATCGGGTTAATATTAACTATTAATTATTAACATTTATTATTTTAATATAATAATTAAACTATTATTATATATTATATCATTAAACTCAGAATTAAAAATATGACACGCATTGAACTTTCCAAATAAAACAATGCGCAGATTTACAGCTCCTGTTGACGGATGATGATTTCGTCAATATTAATATAAGTTTATGATTGTTAAAAGTAATAATTTATTGATTTTCACATACGCTTAGTAAGTATCAAGTCTGTAATCAAGACCAAATGAGTTATGATATTATAAATTTATATTAAATATTAAACCTATTTCGTTTACACAATAATATGTAGATTATTAATTTTCTAAGCAAAAAAACTTTAAATTGAGTCATATTCATATGTGCAATCACATATCAAAGTACGTACCTTACCTACATAAAATAATTTATGTACTTTTATGTAGGTGTTCATTTCAATAAACAAAATTCGTTTTTTTACGACAAGAATCATAGTTACTAGACATATTAAAAATTAAATAAAAATTTAATATGAATATGAACTGTTCCTAGAAACGATAGATATTTTAGAACAAATTTCCCTATGCATTTATGATTTTTTAATCACTTTAAAATGTAATAATAATAAAAATTTGGAATGAATTGAAATGAAGAAATGATTCACAGTAAAAGTAACTACTTTATACTTTATTATGATTCAACAAAGATTAAAAAAAAATAGAGCATATTATTATGAAGTATAATACTATAAGTATTGACTGCAGTATTTCTATTAAAGTATATTATGGTGTTATCTTTGTTATACTAATAACAAGATAACTAGGAATTCTAATATTATTTAAATATTATTTTTTTACGAGTTTAAAATGTTAAACTCTCGATTGGCGTGTTTTTTTTATTAGAAAATTAAAATAATAAATTGTGTGTATAGAATACTTATATTATGTTTGATTTTTGTTACAACTTATGAAAAGTTATTAACAAATGAATAACTTTAGTTTAGTAATTATGTTACAATGGTGTTACTCATTATTAATTGTTTAAATCTCTATTTTATGGTTTCGTCCTACATGAAAAAAAATAATGATTTTATTTTAATGATTATTCTTATATTAAATATTGTTCTTTATTACTAACATGTATTTTATTGCGAATAATATAGTCACGTGAAAAACAATGGTTGGTAAATATATTTATTTGACATACATCATAATAATCAAATATGTATTTAATGACGTAATGCGATGTCTACAAACAACATAGGAAAATTTCGACTTACCTACTCGCATAATGAGAAATAAAATAAAGGTAATAGAATTCTACCAGAATATTCAAAATGGTTTTAAACGATTCAATAAGAGTTATCTTTTTGTCTTTTTGCATGTGTCTACTAAAATGTAGAACTGTTGTAAAAGTCTCAGGCGAACGAATATTTACACGTTGAATATAACGAAGACAATAGATAATATGAACAGTAACAGAAATTCAGAGCAGAGATTGTGTGAGTGAAAGAATATAAAATAAAAGAAACTATTAAGAAAACCTTTTGTGAAAACACACGGCAACGACAGAGCAAACCGATTGACAATAGTCTCAAGGGTTAAAACCGTCGATGGTAAGTATAGCAAAACTGTATGGTGAGTAATACTGTCATTCATACACACATAACATATACGTAATATATTTATATATATATATAGATTAGGAAAATAGATAGATAAGGTGTGATAAGGTAGGATTGCGAGGTGATTCATTTTGGAAACGACGGAGAATCCGCGAACGCGCGTCGAGGGAGACCATACACTTTTCGCACGTTCGCTGTACGAAAATCCTTTGAGTATAAAAAGTTATACAACTTATAGAAGTTTCACTTGGCTTTTAAATTGCTTTTGCCCAGTAGAACACAACACGTGAATGTCCGGGATAGTGGTTAACACAAGAATATAACAATAATATACTAATACGACAGAAATGTGAGTATAATAATATAAATACTGGCATGAGTGATCTCATTGTACATGATCATGTCATGTTCAATATTTATAAATTTATAATAAATATATATTTTTGTAATTTAAACCTAATATTTCATAACAAATATCTTAGATATAATAAAATATAATGAATTCACATTTGATCATTTTATGGAAATAATTATAGTGGAAACTTACAAATTTGACACGGTTTGAGTATCAACCGTATGCAATGTAAACATTATGATATAATTTGCATATTTATTTTCCACAAGAATTTTCTCATATATTATTTTTATATAACAAACAACGAAACCGAGTTAAAATAATTATATTTTGTATATTAGTTTATGACATGAAACTATTTAACTGAATTTTCATCAATTAAGTATGATCTATTATAATTAGTTAAAAACTTGATTTATTTTTTCATATTAAATTGCAAGATACTGATTGACGAATAAGAATTTCGTGTTACAAAAATAATAATTAAAAGAAAAAGAACATTAAAAACGTGTATTATAATTTCCACTTTATTTATCTGATATTATTTACCATCGATTATCAAAAATGCTATTAAATGTATTCTATAATAAACAACGATTAATTAAATATTCTTTAAAATAAAATAAAGATTCTTAAGTTATATGATTTTTTTTTTTTTTATAATCTGTCTTAAGGATTTACTGGCAGCTTTAAACTGCCAATTTTCAGGCATATTTTTAAAATAATATTTCTTCTACATCGGTTCGAACTTTACAGTTTTTCTTGTAGTTAGTTTTTATATATATATGTAGGTAAAAAATACATATTTACATCGATTTTTAAAATGAAATGTTTGCGAATAATTGCTGCATATCGCGGAATGGATTTCTGACTTTTTTTCGGTTGCCAAAATTCACAAAACCTAAATGACATTAACTCGTAATCTGGTCGTTTAAAATAATATGATTGTGGTACACCAAACAGTTCATAAACCAAGACGTGAAACGTATTTGGTTTTTCGCCATAATAGAATGTATTCGATATACAACAAACAAACTTATAATATACCTATATTAAACATACATAAAATACTCTTGGCAAAAACCCCATTTATTTTCCATTTCTCCCAACGCCACAAACACATAATACTTATTTAAAAACAAATTGGAATAATGTTAAAAATATAGGTTAAATTAAATATTTATTTATTTTACGCGAATTTGTGTGAAAAATAAATGTAATTACAGCATTGAAAAAAAAATATTATTTTAAACAAATTTTGAAAGAATAATTCTTTTGTAACAATTAATAATAATTATTGTTTGGATACAATATTATAATGTAATATACATATGATATTACAATATAAATTGTATATTTTGTATGGATCAAACTTACGTTTTTATTTAAATTATTATACATTTACTATTTAGGAAAGAATTATGTTTTCTATAGAAATTATCTAATTATTATTTTAGTATTTTAATACAGCCCATTTTAGAATTTGGTCTAATCACTTATTATAACTTATATTTAATTTTAGGTTTTATTATAATCTGATGTTATATATCATATATGTTATAATAATTTAATTGGATTACTAAGTACTGAAAATCATAGAAAATCACGTACAATTAATACCAAATACATGCACAATATTAATTATAACGAATTTTATGTTACAATATGCTACATACAATAAATATATGTATCCTGCAAAAATAAATTTTTTAAAATACACTTCCTCTTTTTTAATTTTGACATAGATTAGATAAACATAATTTGAATTAGGTATACAACATAACGTTTACATATTTTTATTTAAATTAATTAATAACGAGAACATAAAGTATAGTAATTTTAGTGCTTGTTGTGTAGATTCATCTTTTTAAAAAAATTACAAAAAACACTCATACATATTATAACTTAAAATTAAATTATCATACCTACATAATACAACACAATGATAGTTTTTAAAATAATTAAACGGTAATTAAGTTAATAATAATGTGTATGTCCATAAATCAATTTAACTAACAATAATACTGTATAATATTATTACATATATAATATATTAATAGTATTATTATAAATTATATTTTATCATTAATATTAAGCTATAAAATATTTATTCGCTTGATAAATAATTCGTTATTGCGAAGAGCCGAACCATTCTCACAAATGGTATATTACATAGGTAGGTATTTTAGTTATATCATCAATGTTAAATACCCGTATAAATTTAAAATGGATAGGTAATTGGATTTTTTGGGGGGTTTTTCAGAGAAAACTTGAGAGCTTGAATATATGCACACAAGTGCACACCACACAATTTTCACCCTTGATTAGGTTCTCCGAGGGAATTGAAGAGTCCTTTTCGATTTGGGAAAACTTTCTACTGAACCTCATTAATTATATCCTTTGGATATGGCTGGTTGGGTTTGCCTTTCTATCTTAAATTAACATGTTAAGTTGAACTAATATTTAAGTAGCCAAACATTTGTAGAATTATATACTAATTAGATTCAAAATTAGTAATTTATATTAAGTTGTTTATTTAATATTTGATGATTTATTGAAATATTTAGTAAAAATACATATTTATATCTATATACACAGGATAATAAAGAAACATAATTATTTATGTTACTATAATAATATTAATTTTAAATGTTTATACATAGTTTCAAAAGAAGATTTCATTCTTCGTAAGAAATATGTTTTAAATATTATTTAAAACATAATTATTTCTAAGTAAGTATATTAAAATTAAAAAAAACAAATCAGTATAAATTTATGATTAACATTAAGAATTTCTAAAAGTATAATATAAAAAAATAACAAATAAGTAATGTAAAATAAAAGATGGTTATTTGTTATTTTATTAAATATGAATTGTTTGATATTAGTTATGAAATGATTAGGATTATTAACTTATATAATAAATAACAATAATTATTATTTAATGTTGAATTATTCAGTTAGTACCTCTTACTATAATACTACATAGAATATTTTTAATTCATATTAATATAAACTTTTAATTAAAATTTATATTTAAAACTGCAAGTAATCTAATAATATTGATGCAATATTATAAAACCTTATTTTATATTTATTTTAAATTTTCAAATAATTATGTAAATTGCAAAATAGTTTGCAAACAATACTTAAGTACAAGAAATTAGGTGTACATACAAATTTTAATAAATGAATTATATATTGTGTATAATTTACACATAACCATATAATACACATTGATTTATAATCGATACACAATAATTAAAATTAAAATGCACGCATTCGGGTAAAATTTTATATTTAATAATGAAACATACATAAGAGGCGTATCTATGTATATATATATCATATATATATATATATATCATATATATATATATATATATATATATATCATATAGCTTAAACAGTTTGATTGCATTTGTTGTTTAATTGAAAAATAATATTTGCAAATTTTCAATTTTATAGTTGCTACCTAAATTATTGTACTGATATTATAGATTAAAATAAAAATATAATTTTTAAATCTGTTACATATTCTTAACAAATCTACTTAAAATTTGTTTAATGCTTATAAAATTACTAGATCCTAGAACAACAATAATTAAATGGGTGTAGGTCCTTAAATTTAATAAATAAATACAAATGTGATATTTTCTGTTATTTCATTATTTGTATGAATAAATATTTTATTTAAGGTATAAATTGTCTAAACAATGAGATATAAAGTTTTTTTTAGAAAATAGTTTAAAGTTTGATTAACCTAACTTCGTGCATGTTATTGTTTTTACTAATACATTTATAGTTTCATAATTTATGTATATTATAATAATAATCCATATGAAATGTAATATTATGTGATAATGAAAAATACATCTAAACAAATATTGAGTGAATCATTTCGAAGATTTATGAATTGATGAATCGATTAATACAGTATTTTCTAAGCAAATTTAACATTTTCATTTTATAATTTTTTTTTTTTTTTTAAGTATAATCCTTTTAAGACTTTAATGCTTGTTAATGTTTCTTTTTCTCGTTACAAATTCGGTGATAATAAATTAAAACATAGAATGGAAATATTATGCATATATATATATATATATATATAATATTATGTCCAGTTACATATCCATGTAGGTTTAATCCCACGACCCTTTTTTTTATTTGCATACGATTACCATAACGCATGAACCACTCGTGTGGTTGTTACTCATGAATTATAATAAACACGATAACGCGTACAATTATAACTTTCATTGATACTCGGCAATTAGATGTATTTTTTTAAATGTTTATCACTACTTAGATAAAATAATTATTGTAATAGGTAGGTATTTTAACGCAATGTACCGTGCGACATTTTTATTACATATGCGAGTATTATTGCCTATTGGTGATCAACAGATTTGTCATTAAAAAAGGATTGAATAAACTACTTTTGTAGAGTTGCTCGAACCGATTAATGAACAGTTCATATAAGTATTAAAATATATACAACACGTCGAGGACATTACAGCATGTAAATGGTTGAAGTGTGAAAATGTTAATATTTAATGCTCAATATTTGTCCATAAACTTGTAAGTATAGTAATACTGATATAGGTATGTATACTGAGTATCTTTACATCAATCGAGCTGTGAACGAACGAAACGAGGGGGAAGAAGGAGAAGAAAGTTAAATATTATTTCTCGCTTGTTATAAAAAAATATTATTATCTAGCAACAGTGATGCGAATGTAGAAAATATCGAACGTTTACTAAATCGCCCGTTAATCGTAATGACGTCGAAAATAATTTAGAACGAAAAACAACAGTTCGCACCAGGTGTACATGTTTGTATTTGTGTGTGTATATGTATGTGTGAGAGAGAGATAGGTTACCGTGGTTGAGTTCGCGTTTTTGTTCGACGGCCAGTCTACGATTTCTTTGCACCGCTGTCAGTCGTATACTTGGCCATTGTCCAGTGTCCAATGAACCCTTTTTGGGGTTTTCTAGTCCGGACACATCGGCAATCCCGGGGGAATAAGATAAGGAATGGTCGATAAACGGCTCCGATATTATAATGCTTGTGCGCACATATATTTATACACATATATACATTAGCTTCGCGTGTATATGCGTACTTATACATTTTAGAGACAAGGGTCGTTTTATTTTTAGTATAAAAGACCATTAGGTTCTCTTGTTTAGTTTGCAATAATTTTGACAAGGTCGCACTCGTGGGTATTGTAAAATACTTATAAAACAAAAATGATCGTTCGAAAAAAAAAAAAATGAATAAAATATAATCTATATATATACCTAAATATGAAAAATGCAGCATTATGATTTACAATACTCAATAGTGCTTGTGTATTTGAAAGACCTGCTTTCATTTTATAATGCACGTTTCAACAATGTTTCTAATGAAAACTCAGCAATACCTTATTATATTAATGTAAAACGAAAGTTAAAATTAAAAAAATAATAATAATAAACAGACGGCTCCGTTTTGGACGTAACGTAATTAATATTATAATTTTTTATAAAGAAATCGTAATATTTACGCGACGTATTTCCAGAGTTCTCAACTCGCGTTGACGATAAACCATTTAAAATAAAATATAAACAACAATAAAAGTGTTTAATTAAACGTTTTTTGCAAAAGATTATGAATGAGATATATTATTGTATAGGCACCTCTACGTCAAATAATAAAATATTCCGCCGTCGTTCTGAGAGCTTTATAAAACGTATAGAACGACAGATTGAAGTGGGCGTACCTACCTCTCTATGCAAACATCTATATATGTGTGTACACGGCGCGCGATACAACGGGCGACTATACAGGAAAACGGTACGATTTTTCATATTCGTGCGAGTGTTAAAACATAAAACATAAACTCGCGAAAAAAAAAAAACCGTTTTCGCGTCACAGCGATGACGCGTTCGCGTATATTATTATTATAAAAATGTTGCTTTTGTATTTATATTATTATTATTATTATTATTATTATTATAATTTGAGTGTCGGAAAACGATTTACGTTATAAATATTTTACGGTCGGCCAGAGGTCGAAATAAAGCCGTTCGCCCCTTTGAGCCAAAGTGGTCGGCGCAATAAACTGGCGATTCGACGAAAACCTATTCAACTTAAGCGTACCGGACGTTTAACCTCGATTTATTTATCGTTGCGCGTTTGGGTCAACGGCAGTATTATTACGACTGAACGTGTGTGTATAATAATAATATTACGAGTGTTATTATACTGTACGTCTGACGCGCGTTTCGCGACTGGCAGAAAACGACCGAGAATATTATATTACCTTTATTTTACGCGATTCGCCGGCAGCGCACCTGACCTACGCGTCCCGAATAAAATGACAATAATCGACGGTGTATGATCGTGCGTGCGACAAGTGCACTTTAGTTCAAAATTATAATCGAGAGCTCCTATCGACCCCGCGGTGTGCGACATTATCGTGTTTTGTACGTATATTATTTGGAAACAATTGAATAATTAAACAACGATAAAACAGAATAAAAAATTATGCAATTATATAAAACAATAAACAAACCGTATGATAATTTAGTTACCTACTTTTAGTGTTATTTATATTATTTTTATAATATACAGGTATGCCTATTACATGGTTGGCCATCCGTCGTCCTGGTGCGCCACGCGATGTTTTTATTAGCTCTAAAACGTTTGGCCGATTTTCTTCCGTCCGCTGAAAATTGGACTCGCGAAAACGTCTCTACGGGCATCGCGCGTGAGAGATCAATTCAGTTAAGACTCGAGTCACGCGATTTCAACGTCCGCCGTTTTCTGTCGATTCGAGACGAAATTTAGATTCGCCATTATGTACTATAATGTATATTATATGACTTATATAAACTACGTATTATGAATTAAAATAATATAGTGTCGAATAATTACTGTAATAAAGAATAGAATTTAGATTATTCATTTCTAACGAAATCAACACAAATACAGAAGTGTAAAACGATAACATATTTTATTATTTTAGGTTCAAATATCTGTAATTATATTGAACAAAACATATAAAATAAAAATTACTTGAATTGCCAATATTATAATGATATTAGTATATTTTATAATAATAAAATTAATAATAAATTCGATAGTAATAGATGTGTATATAAGGACGTCATTTATAACTCAATGTAATTGTTCACGAATTGGGGATAAATTATATTACGTTTTTATGATTTCTTTTTAAATGTTATAATTTTTCTTAGTAGTGTCAATGGCTGTACAATTTAATCTACTTATATTATTTTATCGTCTTATCATAATGATATGAAAACGATATACTTTTTTCGTGCGAAATACGTAATATGCATTATTCTCTGGACGTTATTAAGGGAAGCAGCTAGCTGTGAAAACATTAGTATCACGTTAGTAAGACTTACATTTTTATTTTATTGTAAAACTTTTAACGGTGCAAGTAAAATAAACACGAATCGTTTTTATAGTGTAAATTGTAAACGCTTTTTCGTATTTATTTCATGACCACTTTAAAACGCATTTGTCGAAAGACTGTTATGTTTCATTAAGAATAAATGACTAAAGAATTATACAATTTGAAAAATAAATAGATTGTATATTCATTATTCATATAAACGTGATAACCTTGTATGTAATGACTGAAAAGTATTATTGGTATGACACTAAGACGTAAGTCTTGATGTAAGTATGTCACTGTTGCTTCATAAAAACATAATTTTACAACATTTTACAGTGCGATATGACTTATATAATGTAATATATTATTATAGGTATTCAATTTATTATAATATAAAAAATAAAGTTTAAAGCTAAATTATTATTAATTTACTATTACTGTCTTGTCAGAAAGTCTACACCGAAAAAAAAAACTTTTAGATGAAATTTACTCTGAATTTTGACCTAAAATATTATAAAAAGTTAAATAAAAAAAATACAATATTTGAGATTTAGTGCTGGATTTAAACTATAGTTTATACTGGTATATTTTGGAGTGATATAATATTATTAACGTTGAAATATTTTAACTTTACTGTACGGCGTGTACGCACATTTAAAAAAAAAACTTCTGTTACCTAATTATATTAAATCACATTGTTAATTGATAGAAACTATTAAAGCACTCATAAAATATACAGTATAAAGATTAAAAAATAGATTAATAGGTATATTTAAAATATATTAACTTGTATGGATTTGATTTCATTTCTTAAAACGATATCATAACTTAACCGAGTTTTTCGTTTGATACCCTCACATCTTCTTTTATTTCTATTTTGTCTGCTGACGTAATTGGATTTTCAGATTATGTTTCAGATACATTATATTTTTGAATACTCATTATTCTTCTTTCCATTTAAATCACTGCGATCTATAAACATCCTGGAATCGTTTTATATTCTTACTACAATAATCAATTTTATTCTCCTCGTCCTACAAAAAACCTGTTATCAAATTTGAAGTGATCGAAAGTGCATAAGTCTTAAATATATTAAAAATAAAATGAAAATAAAAATAATATGAAAAGAAAATAAAACTTCATAAGCTAAGAACGTAAAGTATGATAACGTAATGCACTGTAATATTCAAAAAGGTATATTAAAGTAGTAAAAATGTTTACCCTTGTTCAATTATTTTGTTACCGATAGATCAAAATCTCTAAAAAGTACAAATGAAAATGCAACGAACCAAAATAATGTGAATTGGTCCAGCCAGATATCAATAGATAACGAAGAATAATATAATATAATGTCCATAAAAAGACTCTTAGTATTATTAAACAACACAGTATTGAATAATATTTTTTATTTTATAAAGTTATTTTATCATAATAAGATAAATTTATTATATCTCAAGAATTATAAATAAATACGTCGTAACAATATCATAAATTACAAACTAATAAAATATTTAAATACTTACCTAAAATCTTAATACTTACAACAAAACTAAAATAATAAGGTAGGTTCCATATATAATATTATTATAATATATAAAGGAAATATTTTCCTTGTTCATGACAAAGCTCACAGCTTTATTATATATAAGCTAAATACTAAATATCCAATTAATTACCTACTGTCTTTATTTCCGTCATCATTGTTTCTTAAAATTTCTTATGTAAAGAAACACACTCATTTATTTTGATAAAATAACCAAATAGAGTTAAATTATATTTAAAGAAATTAATGAATCATGGTTTGATTTTTTAACGTTTAGGAAATCTGAACATTATATTAAAGCTAGGATTTTAAAATTACAAATTGCATTTGTTTTATTATATAATCTAGAATAATGCATTCCAATTTCCAAGTACATAATTTGACTCGTGTAATGAATTCTTTAATAGTGAAACTTTTATTTTTTATTTTTTTAGTATTTTAGATAATTTTATAAATTTTTAATGCATATTTATACATAATACAAGATTATGTAAGTATCGAATAATTATGTAGGTTCCAATTTTAAATTATTACTTTAAGAATACTTTTCAGATTATTAGTTTTGGGTATTTTTAATTTGTTCCAATTGATTGTAAATTTTCTTTTAAAAATTTTCCGATTATTATTTTTTTTTTTATAATAAAATAAAAATGATATTTATGTATTTTTTAAAACACAAAAGTTTTATACATATTTTAACTATAAAATTATAAATTGTTCGTATAAATTTGTTGTAATAAAACAAATTTGTAAAGAAAAATTTGGGTCATTTTTAAAGGGAATTATTACGATTTAAATGATTTGTTTAAGACATGCATTATCAATATTTTGGTGAATTTTTTGTTGATTTTGAAGCATTTAAACCGTGCTTTAATAAATATTGTATTATAATAATATGATCTACATAAAACAACGAAGATTCTCGTCCAAATTTATTTATAAATGTAGGTACCTACGTGTTTGTATAGGTTTACACGGAAAATCGTCGGAAGATCACCGCGAGAGATCGAAACGGATATTTCACTTTAGGCAGCTATCGTTGGCCGTGCGGCACGAGAACCGAAATTAATGAGTGGCCATTGTACCTGCACCACCGCAGGTTGTTTTTCTTGCGTTTGGCCTGGGACCGGGTACCATTATTATAAACGCGCAATCACATTCGAATGCTGTTGGCAATGTCAGCTCGACAACAGTGTTTCCGTATTAATATATATATATTTTTTTAATTTTATAAAAAACTGACCGACCTCGCGCACGTTTATTATTTTTTTAATGAACGAATTTTTTTTATAAAACGGCACATCACATGCCGATTTAGAAATGCAATGAATTCGGCATCACATCATCATATAATTATAACGTGATCGACATAATATTATTGTAAATTTATTTTTTATACTTTTGTTTTATGTGAAAATATTCATTTTTAGGTAATTGTTTTTTTTTCACTTTGTCAAACACAAAAATACCATGTATAATCAATAATTATAATTCGATGTAAACAAACTTAAGGGAAAATTAATTCAGACACTAATTTTCTTAATAACCAAAAATCGAAGAATACTTGCATAATATTTCGTAACAACTTAATAATATTCTCTAAAAAAACATGTTATTTATTTACGTCTATAGTTTAAATAAATACATAATTAAAGCATACAGATTTTACTAAAATCGTGTGTTTTTGTTGTAAGTACTTTGATATAAGCGGAAAAAATAGTTTACCGAACATGACATATAGTTTGATAATATATTACAATGTTTCATGGATGAAATTGATTTTGTAAATACTATCATAATATTATACTGACAAGAGCAAAAAATATATTAAAGTTATTAGTTAATCGAACATAAAATATATTGGATTTCCACATTCGCATGTTTGTCGTGGCGTAAAATGATTACACGTTTTAATCATACTGAAATCGAAATTCAATATTATTTATTAATTATTTGAAACGGTATTATTTTCTTTATCAGTTTGAGACTAGGTTTAATTTACTATTGTTATTTTAATAGTAAATAGTAATAATAATAATATAGATTTTAATAACTAAAAGTTATAATAATTAATTAGTATCTATATAAGCTATAACTATTAGGTACTTTTTATGTAGGTACTCGTAATATAAACTAGAAAAGTAGAAACTATAAATAATTTTATAATTAAGATACTATAACTTCTAAGCATCAACTCTAACTCATCTAATTTCAACTGGAAAATAATATTATTCGTAAATAAGTCAACCTAATCTTACCTAGCCACCACTAAAATATAATGTATTTATGTATTTTTGTTATTATTTTATGTCATCGTACCTATATTTGTGAGACTATTTATGTTTTGAATTTTTTATTTGTTATATGGTATACCTTGTTTTGTTAGCATTAGGTTATACAATATACATAAATTTTCTGTTTTCTTAATTTGTCAACTCTTATCAGTCTTATTTTGTATAAATTCCACTACTATAAACCGATTGGCGTTTATTACACATAAATAAATATAAATTAAAAACACAATTTAACAGGTTAGAATATAATTGCATATGATGTAATGACACTTAGTGAACAGAACTTCACAGAATCGTTTATCTGATTACAAGTTTAATATGTATTATACTATTATAGCTTATAGACCATAATAATTCATAAGCATATTATGTTGTTATAGTATGCATATCACGTTCAATTATTCTACTTTTAAAATGTGCATTTAACATACATTTTTAACAATTTACATATAGTTTAAAAAACTAAATATTTGATTAATAGACATAAAAAAAACAAAAAAACAAAATATTCAGAACTCCTATAAATATATATTTTGCATAGTAGTAAAGTATTTTTTTTCTTAGGCGTTTACTTAAATATCACTTATCGGTACAACTGGTAATGCTTTTCTTATTGTCCATTGTTACTCATTTATAAACTGACTTTACTATTTCTAATACTAAGAGTCCCAAACACAGAAACGTCGCGTTTTTATCAGATCCATCCAATAATAATTAATAATATTTATTTATTGATTGTCACGTACAGTAGGATAAACCATAAACCGTCAGCTTATTATAATATTTACGTAACAAGGTGTGTTATAATATGAACAAATACAATTGAAACACACAACGATAACAGAAAAAAATAGTAATGATCAGTATAATATATTTTCATAATAGACATTTGCTATTTTCTCCGTTTACGCACGTATATAATTATTTGAAGTAGATATTTAATCTCTTATACCGCCTGATTCGACTTACTACACGTCGAAATAAAATTATTTTCATTAATAAAAATAATACAAATGTGATGTAATAAAGTATAATAATAGATTTCGGGTGAGTTATATTATATTGAATACATATACTAGATATATCCTCGTTGTTTTCAAAGAAGATCCATCCACTGAAATAAGCATTATATTAATATACACAAACGCTTATGAATAGAGGTTTTTTTTTTTGTACTGTAATATGTCATATACTCATATAACTGTTATTACGATGACATCATTAAGTCCGGGACACTGCAGAACGACCGAAAAATAAGAAAACGAAGAGGAACAGAATGGAATGGAAATGAAAGAAAAATATACCGCCACACGAGTATATATTATTATTATATTTTCGGATACGACTCTCATTCGCGTAAGTGCGATGAAAAAGAAAACAGTATCCCTTTATAATATACGATGCGAGAAACATAAAGAAAAAAATGAAAGAAATACGCAGATACGGTTATATTATATATATTTTAATATAGTTTTTATACCGCGATCGTGTTCAAGATGAGTTGGTCGGACACCTATATATATATATATAAATATATATATTATATACATATGTGGAATAACATGTACAACACTTTATTATTTTAATGTCGTATAAACCTTTGGAATGTGCGCACACAAATCAGACGTACGTCGATTTTTTAAAAATAAAACGATTTCGTCTATGTTTATTTGTACTTCACGGGCCCGCGATTTGAATTTTATCGGGTGCACAAACATTTGCAGAACAACAATCAATCAGTTCCATTGAAGAAGCAATCATACCCATAAGATTTATTTATTTTTTTTTTAAATATTATGTCACGAGGAAAAAGTATGCACACACTTATAATATGAATTGTAAAGAAAAGCAAATAGATAATTGGGAATTTCATTATATCCGTTAAAGTATCGTCAAGACCCCAGTGTTTTCAAAAGTAGGCGGTATAATGGTCCTGGGGAGCGATGGTCGCTGTAAATCCATTGACTTTACTTACATACTACTATAGACACGCGTGAATGCTGCGGTCAATAATTGGGGGCGCTTTTTATTGACTGAATGACAAATGCACGATAATAAAAATACCTTAATATTCTTATCGAATTTTCTTATCTATAAATTAACCACCGATAATGTATAATATTATATTCAAATATAAAGTTAGGCTTAGGTTAATTAACGTCGGCTACAATATGGCAAAATGTTGTAAGTCAATTTTTACAAGAGAAGCGAAAAACTGTGACACGCATTAATATTAATTGTTAATTATAAATAGTTATATTATCTACATTTTAATATTCATGTTTTAGAAACTTGTTTGTTTAAAAATATTATGTTTTATGATCCGTTGTTTTTAATCAGTACTAAATATAATAAGTTCTGTTTTTTATAATTCTCAGTTTGAAAAACAGTAAAAGATAAATTAATATACAAAAAGGTAACAATCGTAATAATACCGTATTAAAAACAAAATGCATACGTATTATATTTATAGAATTTGAATTATTATTTTAACAAGTAAAGTTTTGTTTTTGTTGTTTATAAATAACTAATTAAAATAAAAATTTTAAAAAAATATGCATTTGTTACTGTTGAGATTTCATTTTGCCTTTGTATGAATTTAATTGTATTGTCAACAATTCAAATAAGTTCACATAAACTACTACTATATTTAATTTCAAAAGGGCATTTATTAAAATATATAAATCTGACCTATTTAACAAAGGCCCTCTTTTAAATAGGTACCTATCCGGAAGTTTTAAAAAAAGCCTTAATTCATTTAACATTATTTTAATCACGTTAGTGGCAACGTACGTATACGTATTTTTATATTAGTATACAGAGTGATCAGAAATATAAACTACAAAAACGTATGTAATTTTCAACATTCGTATAAAACAAAATTTTAATCTCCCTTTTTACAGTACTTATACTAATTATAATTTGTAAGTAGATAATTATAAAATTATTCATTACAATACTTTTTAGTAAACACTTATCATTTCGATGGATATACATGAATTTACTCGAAGCATACTTAATTTTTTAGTTACTTGCTTTAGATAAATAGTAATATTATCTTGTATTATACAAATAAATCATCATAGTTGTTTAATATTTTCGTATACAATCTTGTATTGTCATTACCATTATTATTATTATTTAACTTCAGCAGTGGCGAACCGCCGCAGGCGGTTCACTCAAAGGCAGGTCTGTGTTCAAAAGAAAAAAGGGCCTATAGTATTTTCGCTGAAATAGAAGTAATAATACAATAATTATTATACCTACAATTACAGATAATCGTAATAATATTGAGTGAACAACATTTTTACTTTTATAATAATTGTAATAATTGGACAACAAATTTATTTGTCCATTTTTTTTTGATGGACTCTCTTTATCCAAGTGTCTGTAGCACACGTTGTACACATACATGATACGCCACTGAACTTCAGTCTTAACTAATTCGAATGCGCAGTTTTCAGCATTACGTTCAGTGAGACGACTATACGTTTTGTGTATTATAATATTATAGAACTAAGTACAATAACTGTTGTCAGTGGCGCCAAAGTCAATAATTATATGTAGGGTGAATATACTTAAGATACCACCACCAATTTCGTTGGGATTTTTTTTTTTTTTTAATTTATTATTTATTAACATTAAATTAATTACAATATTTAATACTAAACATCCACCCAACCATTCACCAATTGTTATATGTAGGGCGATTGTTCTACATCAAAATAGGTTTCGACGCCACTGACTGTTGTTGTCTATAATGTGTTGTGCACGTGGTCAGATACGACACGGTAATATCTATTACTCGTTACGAAAATCAATCGACAAATTCGAATAGGAAACGTTAGGTTAACTGACAACTACCACGCGTGTAAATATATTATACAAAAGAACATGCATTTTATTGTATTTACGTTTAGATAAACGGTTTTAAATGCCTCGGGGTCGACGATGGCATACCTATTAGAATACACCGCGCGCTATGCTGCGCCACAAAAATCACTTAAAGCGAATGTGGTCGGACGGAATTGTATTTTCTTCGGGAAACGTCGAACGTGGCACTTGATTATCGTTTACATACGTATATAATATATTATTATATAAAACGCAATATATATATTATATTGAACGCAATCGCCGGGTTTATTGCGGCGCATAATATACATCGAAGCTATATAAGTATTATTATTATAATATCCTATTCCGATTGGAATGAAAAATGCAAAAAATCTTGTGCAAATATTTACGTTATACCCCATGGCGACGCAGTGCAATATAGATTTTATAACACACACTAATATACGAAAAAACATACACACGCGTCTGCATACACGACTATTATTATTTTACAATATTGCGTAATAACGTGTATAGGTACTACCTATTTGCCGCAATAATCGTGAGAAATGCAATATTTTCACGTTATTGGTAATATTATTGTTGGTTCGTATATTGTTATACAGGGTGATCAGAAAGTCGTGTTAGGAAAACCGTTGGGTATGACATAATACAATACGTTATGTTGTACTGTTCGACATAGACGTAGTAATTATGCGTATGCGCCGGAAAATATTTTTTATAACTCAATTGCTATTTTTGCAGGTGCCTATGTTATATGTTATTTAAATTATATTTATTTATATTATATATAATATGCAGAGATGTATTCAGTAATGGGAGGCGGGATACATGAAATATATAATATACATATAAAATAGTGAGTTTAGTAAAGTATTTTTTGTTTGCCTCGCCGATATAAAATCTTGGCTACGTGCCTGATTGTGTGTATTAACTTATTTAAGAATGGTAAGATACAAAAGACAAAAATAACTGTCCTTTAAAGCAGAGCAAGGAACCTCAGAAATAGCTTATTTTGTCATTATGATTTTTTAACCGATGATATTTTGCAACCTCTGAAACTGTGTGGAATTACGCCTATATTGTGTTATCCGGATTTTTACTGTTTTTATAGATAATTTAATCATTCTGTATGACACGACGTACGTTTTTACGTTTGGTTTGGTTGGGTGGTGCCTATATACGTGTGCACATATATTTGAATGCATTTTTGAGAATTTATTTTAACGACGATAGGAAATAACGAGAAAAAATCTCTTCCAAAAAATATAAATATAAGAAGTCTTAGATTGAACGTCGATGGATCACAAAAAAAAAAAGGGTGGAAATGGGGTGACGGACAAAAGAAAGCCGGAGCCCCGAAATAGGAAACTCTACGGACGTGCGTAAAAGCCGTGAATTAGGGAGGTCGATATGGTCGAGTATTTACGAGAGAAAAAATCACAGAGAGAAAGATGAGAGATATAAGATGCATCCAAAGGCATACGATAAAAGTTTATTCGGGTCCCTTATTCTACGATTGTACATAGTTACTAATTTGACGGAATGATAATAGTACTCCGTTAAGATTACTTAGGTGCACTAAGTGGATAATTATACCATAATTTCCAAGATATCTGTTCAGAATTATTTTGTATAATATAAATTTTGTGTTTTTTTTTTTTATTTTATAAAATTAAAAATGCAGAATTGCCACAACGATATCAATATTCGAGGTATATCGACGAGCTGTCGACGAGCTTCGGAGATGATAAATTATAATTTTATTATCATGTATCTAGCTCTATATTATAATATATTTATAATGTCGCGAAAAACAATACGTTTCATAATATTTACGAGTATGCATTACACGTAGACTCGATGATTTTAATCTTCACTTTATTGTGAATATTTATTGTCGAACAAGTGTTTTCTTTTTTAAACTATATAATATTACAAACTTTATTACCGCATCATCACTACCTACCTCTTCAAACTGGCACACAGGTCTTTTATAATATATCGTCATTATTTTAATTTTTATGAGCGCACGTCCTCGAAAATTCGTTAATATACAATGTATTTCACAGCCGTAACCCGAGACGTTTTACGTTGATAAATTATTATAATTTCGTTACGTTCCGCCACCCAATGGAAAACATTATCAAAGCACTACGGACGAATCGTCGAACAAAAATAATAAGACTGCCGGCCGTCCGCGAGACGATGAATAGTGAATGCCGAAAAATCAAATAATACAAATAGCGTGCAAAATTAAAATACGTTTTCTGAAACTTTTCCCCTGTAAATTTAATATAAACGTACATAAAGTTGAAAAATATATAGACATTTGGTGTTTTTAGTAAATAATTTATTTTGATATAAAACTTTGGAAACATAGAGTGAAGCGAAGAGTTTCTTTTTCGGTTTTAAGTGTAATTTACAGAAAAGACAAAAATAATATAAACAATAATAAATAAACAAACCTTGCAGCACAATGAATATTATTTTTTAATGACCAACTATTAAATTACCATTTATTCTCAAATACGTCAAACCAGTTTATTTCACGACATTTATTTAATGACATAATATCAGTTAATTATCAAGATTTATCGTTTAAATTATTTTATTGTGAATAATATTGTGTAGGTAGTACATCAAAATATTTTTTTTTTTTAGCAAACTATAACACAGTGTTTCCCAAAGTGCGTGTCATGAAGGTGTGCCGCGACAACTTGAATTTTTTTTTATAAAAAAACATATAATGATTTTTTTCAAAATATTTGAATATAATTAATATAAAAATGAACTTTAAAATCATAAAAAAAAGATATAATTATAAATTTATCAGACGAAGTTAATATGTTTTCATCATTATCTTACATATTGGAATTAAGGATATTTAAATGGTTAAAAATCTCAGCTAGATAAGCAAGTTTTGCAGACAATAATGGATTACTTAATTGAGTTACGAAATCGCTGTTTGGGTCTTTATTATTGAACAATTGCAACAATTCATTTTTTATTTCATAAAATCTGTTTAAAACCTTACCTTTTGATAATTATTGAATTTTAGTAGGTAAAACTAAAGCTTCATAATAAAAACCAACTTCTTCATACATTTTTTTTTGAGAATTTGTGTTTAAGACCTTTTGGTTAAATATAATTTACCATTTTAATTACCAGATCAAGAATATATTTAAGCTCATCTGCATCGATATAATCATCAAAGCTTCACGATGTATAAAACAATGGGTTGAAATAATATTTGGATATTTTGATTATGTGTAATACACAGAACAGTACTGTGATATATATATATATATATATATATATACAAATACAGCTACGAGAGATAATAATATTATTACCTAATAACGATAACAATACCCGACATCATACTTATACGTATTATTCCATAAGTAAATAATATTTATCCAAATTGTGCCGTGACTTACAATAACTAATATTAATGTGCCGCGATGGGAAAAAGTTTGGGAACCACTGTATAGTATAACCTATCATAAATTATTATTTATAATGAATTAGTCACTCAGGATTTTTTTTTACTTACCTGCTTACAGTACAGACGATAATAAAATATATGTAGATAGTCGATATACACAATATTGTATAATAGACCATTATTATTGTTATTATATATTAACATTATGGTTTTTTTATCAAGTGATCGAATATCTCATCTTATAATGTTATTGATTCTGATAAAAAATTATTTTATAAAAATGTTATGTATATTAGAAAAATTAATTATTATAATGTTATTTATTATAAACTGATGCAGTAACGATTAAAGATTTAAAATTCGGTTAGATAATGATTATAATTAAATATGTATTAATCTAATAATAAAAGATATTTCTAAAAAATCCACATTTTACTTCAGTGTAATATCGATTTCTTATTGTGTAACTTGTGTGCAATTAAAAAAAAATAAAAATAAATTGATAAGATACGATGATGAAAAGATGAAAATTATTACTAATAGTTTCAGAATTAAGATATAGTAAAATATGTATTTTGAACTAGAAGAGACAACTATTCGTATTATAACTAGTATTTACTAATAAAAAAAATTTTTTTACTACTGATTTATTTTGACAAACTGTCTAAAATATACATTATAGAGAATGGTATAAAAATTCGAAGTACCTTTATTACCTAGCGTATGTGTATAATTTAATATAATAATTTTTCTTAAATTCGATTTTCTATAAACCATTAACGTTATAAGTTATAGGTTTTAACTTTCGAAAACTCAACCAGCATTAATTAATAGTATTCATTAAAACATAAAATATAATATATCAGTTTTATTATCAGTTATTATACAATATAATAAATATTAATAGATATTATATTTGATACTTTACTCTAAAGTTGGTAGTATTATAAAGTTTTATTATAACTACATAAACCTTAAGTAGGTAATATTAAATTATATTATGATATTTATATATTATACGTTCTACAGAAACATACAGGTACATCATAAGTTATTTTTATCTAGCAAATAAACATAATATTATATCATTTCATATTTACGGTACATATTTAAACATAATTTATCACAATAATATTATAATTGATATACTCGCAGAGGCAGTAAATTTATAATGATATGTTCATGAATAATAACAATGCAACATATATTCAATTCTGCTAAATATAATAAATAATAATAATATTACCTACTATTAAAATTAACATAAGTGCAATCGGTACATATTTCTAACAGCGTGCAATTTATTATTTCTGTTATATTATTGTTATTATATTCATATAACGATTTTTTTTTTTTTTTTTTACATTTCACTAATAAATTAAACGTAGCAATTTTTATTTTTATTAAAATCTCTATAATTATTCATCGGTGGAATATGCTGTAATAATTTAGTTGACCATCGTTCAAATTCTGATTATAATTAATAAAACAGGAAATAGAACTTTTATAATAATATGACAGATTGCCAATTATTATAAAATCAATTTTGTTTTCCTCGTGTTTTATTATCATATTTTATGTTTCCAACTCCCGTAGGTACGTAATAGTAGGCGAAATCAATTGTAATAGGATTGAAATTACCTTTTTTTCTTTGTACTCGGAACGGGTAAGATTGTTTTACCGGATATGTCTCGGAAAAATAATTCAATACGTACACCAATCTATTGGTTACGACATCCGCCTTATTATAGATAAAAGTAATTGGATTTTCTTGGTTTTCTATTTTGATTTTATTTATATTTTTTTTATCTTCTTTTGACCACTAAGAAATTATTGTACTACGAAAAAAAATAAAACGGAGATCATTTTTAACCCTTTTTAAATGTAAGACAAAGCCAAAACTTCAATACCTATAGCTGTTTCGTATATTATAATAATATTATGTGGAAACAGATTTTTAATAAATATAGACATACATTACAAAGACTTGTGTTTATGTAGGAACGCAATACTGTATCAGTGACAGTGAATGGAAAATATTTACACGGACATTGGGAATAAAACAATGGTTGTTTCGTTCAAAAGTTATAAAATGTATAGGGGAAATATTTTGAAAAATTGCCTACATAAGTTATCAATATAATATATTATAACCGTTCCGGCTAATTAGTCGTTTATGTTATACTTTGCGATATCGATATGACGATCTATGTATTATAATGTTGTCCGAAGTGCTTAGCATTATATAAAATCAAGTTCTACAATCTGTACGATATTATAGAATATAGATTTGCTCGTACACAAAAATTACTACGATAGAACTCAATGACAATATGATCATATACGATGTACATTAATTACAGAAATATCGAAACGAATAACTCCTCAATATTAGCGGATTTATACGGGAAAAGAAAAGAATATAATATCATCTTATATTTACAATCATCTATTTACGATTTTGTTGTTATTGTGTATCCACTTACAATAATATGCGGTTTTTTTATTTTTTTATTTATGTCTTCTCGGAAACACCATAAACGTGCTACGGGGATGTCTAGTAAAATAACGAAAATCCGGTAATATATACTTCCAATGGCATTTAATCGTGTCTCGAGAGACGTTAAAGTTGCAGCATGTTTCACGTTTATCCTAATAGTCTCTAGCAAAATGTCTTTCTATATAATATCGGGCGGTCGTATAGTGCAACGTTACAATCAGTATGCGTAATGGTTCGTTAAAATACGAGGATCGTACTAGGACTTGCGTTACGACGTGTTATATAATACATACTCGGAGAGCGGATATATCGTTATGTCATACTGATTGACAAAACAATATAAAATTATATTTTTATCAAGAATATATATTATAAGTTTATGTTAATGTACACTAGACAGAACTGGAATTATGGTTGGCGGTTAAATGAGCCCACGTTTTTGGCAATAATATACATCTACGGATAAAAATGGACCAAACAAAGTAGCACTAATTTTCATGATAATAATATATATATATATATATAAAGAAAAGTTAGGCTGCAGTAAGAGCTCTAGATAAAGTATAATGTGTGATACAAAATTACAAAGTATATGGACGTATTACGTATACCATAGTTGGTATATATAATGAGAAATGAAGGAAAATATATACCATGTTCTATATTGAAGAAATAAATGGACCGTGTTTATTATCTATACGAAGTGCCAATTATTATGGGTATTAAAAAATTTGCATTTTTCCTATATAAAATTATTTCGAATGAAAATCTTATTTGCAATTTATTCGGTCATTTTTTTGATTAAAATTTAAATTAAAGAAGTAATAAAATATAGTATAAATTTACCGAAATAAACTATTGGTCTCGATATGATATATTTCAATTATTTAAAATTATTCTACGTTGATATAGCAACTACTATTATAGAATTAAAAATAAGCACAAATAATAATAAAATATATTAAAAATCACAAAAGAGATATAACTGCTAAATTTAATGAATGTAGTTACATTTGAATAAAGTATATTTGAACATTTAAAAAATTTAAAAGCCTCTCTCTATGTCTTCCATTTAAAATTAGAAAACGTACTTTAAAATATTTGAAAGGGGACATTTAAAGTACTTAGGTATTCCTTTTAACGTTAATCTAACACAACATTCAAGTAATGTGTATGGTTTTTTGAGATTTCTTTCCATAGTTAGTATTTTTATTTTTTATTTTAACGGTTGAGAGATGACAAATTAGTATAAAAAAATGCTATAAAACATTGACATTAAAGATGAAAAAACATAATAAGTACTACATATTATTTTTTAATAGTGAAAAAATAATATTACGGTTATAGTTGGCATAAGAAAAAGTTAAATATTAACGATTTAAAATATATTAATGTGAATATCAGCTATTTACTAATTATGTTTTACATCAATCCGAAAGCAAAAAAACGCATTAAATATTTCGTAAGTTTACACATACAAATCGATTCAACGATTATTTTCATATTTTAAACAACAATAATATTATATTGTTTAAATATTTATTATAATATTATATACAATTCATATTTTTTTAAATTATTTGTGTCTTGAAATATTTTTGATCTTCAAATTATATTATTTTTTTAAGTAATTAACGAAATTTAAATGTATTAACACATAATATAATATAATATATTTATTTATTATTATATTTTTAACAACAATTTATAAATATACTTTTATTTTTGTACCAGTTTAAAGATGGTTGAATTGTGTGAATAATAATATTAACTGACGCTGGCCAATTAACTAAGTAGATATAGTACTTATATTACTGAAGAAGAATAATTTATATATATTTTAAATTATAATAATTAAATAATCGTACTATTCATCATTGATTTTTAAACAAGTTGCGTTTTAAACGCTTGCTTATTCTGTTTAAAAAAATAAAATAAAAACAATACAATATTATTGTTGTTTCACTGCCCAGTCGTATTTTTGTGTTTACTCTGCCGGTTTAATGGCTGTTCGAACAACAACCATTCCGATGTAAATGCATTGGTACTTAAAATCTGAAGAACACTGTTTATGGTCAAACATACACTAGAGAATTTCCAAATGCATCGATTCAAAAGTCGATTTGATGGTTTCTTATTTCGTGTGTTTCCAGCCCTATTTTAGTCATAATAAAAACAATGGTCAGTCACATTTTATTTATTTATTTTTTTGACACCTCTGGGATGCTAAGTCCACCGTAATAACATTTTCTCACCAATACCGAAATATGCGCTGGTCATTCTCAATCGTGATTATTTCTCTTACCCCGACAATACTTACTTTTCTATATCACTTTGTTTCCAACTCATGGGAATAAAACTCATAATACAACTAACGTTTCCGTTATTCTGCTAAAAAAATGTCCATCACTATCATGAATAAAGTGACACAGACTAGTATTATCGATTGTATATCATACGAAAATAACTATAGGTTGGTGGACGGAGTGGTGGTTTACATTAATCAATAAATAATGTGTTTTTCCGATGAAATTTAATATTTTATTAATATATTATTATAGAATCAAAAATAGATATTAAATTATTTATTTATTATAGATTGATAATAATAATAGCATTCTTTTTTATTATGTTAACAAAGGCTAGAAAAATGCCTATAAAATGTTTACCTAAGAAAGATATTTTTGCAATAAATATATTATTATCGCTAAATTTGAAACTCCGTTATTACAATATTTTAAAATAAAACACAATATTATGATATTTTTAAAAATCAAAAACCTTGTTAAATTATTATTTTTTATTTTTATGTCAAACTTTAGGTATAAAATTTCAATTAAAGTTAAATAAAAAAAAAACAAATATCTAAGTTCACTATTTTTTTTATAGAGATAACCAACCTATAAATTATAGATTAAGTAATTTTGAGTAGAGTAATGGTTATAATCCGACACTATAACTTATGACCAAAAATGACATAATTTATCGAATTGATATCGATTTTACTATCTTAGATAGTGAGACCAGAAGCAATACCTAGTTTATACAAGATTATAAATAATATATTTATAAAATATAATCATTGTTATAGAAAAAAAAAATATATATGTGTGTGTGTGTGTGTGTGTGTGTGTGTGTGTGTGTGTGTGTGTGTGTGTGTGTGTGTGTGTGTGTGTGTGTGTGTGTGTGTGTGTGTGTGTGTGTGTGTGTGTGTGTGTGTGTGTGTGTGTGTGTGTGTGTGTGTGTGT